>BTPG01000071.1:10730-70107 GCA_036245525.1 Semisulcospira habei | reverse complement strand
ATTGTGGTGAACATGGACATACTGGGATTGTTGTTACTGAGTGTTTACCCACTAATTATTTTATTATGGTAGACTTTAATTATGCAGCGTGTGTAATAATGTACTGAGACGTTTGTATAATAAGTAGTGAGGGTTAGGACTAGGTTGAAACACGCGTATTATGTATGCATATGTAGAGGTGGGTGTGAATGTATAAGTGCCGCTCAGTTCAGTCCATAAAAGATGTTTGTGTGAGATGTGTAAGAGTTATGTGTAAAGATTTTGTAGTGTTTACTTTATCCATTTGGAATTTGTAGCTGTGCAAGTGCAGGGAGAAAATGTTCATAATTATGCTATAATGTTTTTATGTCTTGTTTGTACTATCTGTTATAAATGTACCACAACCGAATTTCTCTTTTCGAGATAATAAAGTACTCTTATTCTTATTATAACTTTAACCGGCATCACTAAACTCCAGTCAGTATTTCTCCCACAGGCAAAGATGGCAAAAGAAGAGAGAACTGAGAAACGTTTGGCTCTTCTCAAAGTGTATTTCAAAGACAAACATGACAATCTTATAGAGAAGGGAGAGAGAGAGATACTTCCTCTCTTCTCCGTAAGATTGAAATGTTTGTTCTATTAATTAGAATTGACGATCGTTGGGCTCTTGCCAAAGTGTGTAGATAAGCGCCTTACCCGTATCCAACATTGATCTCCACTTCACACCCATAATCTTTATCTTTCCATGGCCCCAAGTGGCTCTTTCTGTACACTGTCTGTGATCGCGACGCGGCTCTCAAAAGCCACTTTTGACAGTGTCGACAAAGTCTCATGGGCGCAGCCATCTTTGATGGATTATTTTCTCAGAGTGCATGCCCTTGCATAAGTAAGCGTCCGCGGTGGCTCACTAATATGGCTTTTGGCTCACATTTCAGATTCCGAAAACTTTATTTCCCACACCAAGTTGACATTTAAACATTTATTTACCGTTTTGAACGAGATTGTGACCTATCTCGGCTAAACGTCATTTTTCACACAAGGGTATGTGTCAACATATTACATCATCATCAGTCCCTTGCCCGAACTGGGCGTTGGGGGGACTGAAAGGCAGCAGCAACAGACAGTGCTCTCCACTGAGTTCTATTTTGGGCGGTGGCAAGCAAGTCTGGCATCTCGAGTTCGGTCCATTCTTTTATGTTTGCGACCCAACTCTTTCTCTGACGACCTCGCCGACGACTTCCTTCGAGAGTGCCTTGGAGGATAGTCTTGGACAAGGTGTTGTGTCGGGTCACGTGGCCAAACCAAGCAAGCTTGCGCCGTTTCACGGTTGCCAGAAGGGGTTCATGTGGGCCCACCAGGGAAGTGACGATGCTCCGTACATATTCGTTGGTCTTGTGCTCGCGGTACGAGATGCGGAGCAACTTCCTCAGGCACTTGTTCTCAAAGGCCTGGATTTTCTTTTCTGAGTCTGCAAGCAGTGTCCAAGTCTCACAGCCGTAGAGTAGAATAGACACTACGAGGGACTTGTAAAGCCTGTACTTGATGGTGAAGCTGATGGAGTTACTTCGCCATATCCTGTCCAGCCTGGCCATTGCGGATGTTGCTGTACCTATCCTGATACGGATCTCTGCTATGCAACTACCGTCTTTGGACAGGGTGGCTCCCAAGTACTTGAAGCTATTGACCTCTTGTAGCTTCTGGCCGTTCATGTGAATGTTGCTGCTGCTGTCGCTTGTGGTGTTGATCATCACTTTGCTTTTATCCGTACTGATCTCCATGCCATAAGACCCTGCGCTACTTGAAAGTTTGTCCGTCAGGTTTTGGAGCTCACTATTGCTGCCTGCCATGAGGTCAATGTCGTCTGCGAATCGAAGATTGCACAGGGATCTGCCACCAATAGAGATTGAAGTATGGTGGTCGTGGAGGGTTTCCTGCATGATCTTCTCCAGGAATATGTTGAAAAGGACAGGAGAGAGCAGGCATCCTTGGCGGACACCGATCGTCGTCCTGAAGAACTCGCCTGACTGATTGTTAAGTAGAACCGCGCTGCAGGCGTTCTTGTAAAGCGCTTCTATCATTTGGATCAGTCCCTCCTCTATGTTGAACGATCTCATGACTTATATATTACATATTACAAGTTATGCTAAAACAGACCATTTTTGTGATAGGCTCTGACAGGAAGATGACAGTGTGTTTTTGGACATTGAGTACCCTCTAATTACACAACACTATAAACAAGCTTTCAATTGATATTCGCATTACTTCAGTGCCTTTTTCCAAATCAGAGTTATGCCTTGTCAAAGACTGAAGATGCAAAAACCATGACATGTATTTCAAGAAAATGAGCTTGCATGTGCTTCAGTTTCACAGTAAAAAGACCAAGACCATTTTGCTTATTTATTTTTTAACCACATTTCTGGCACATTTTCAAGCTTTATGGATTTTTTAAATAGTAGACAATAAATGAATAAGCAGAACTATGTAAATATCTCACGTTCAATAAATATGACCTTGGGGTATTTTTGTGCTCGTCTGCCATATTTCCTGCTGTATATGTATGGGAAAAAGTACTCCGTGTGAAGCGCATGTTTAGAATAACTGAGAAGAAACACACACACACAAACCAAACAAAATAAAATGCACAACAGTTACAAAATAAAAATCATAAGTACCATAAATCATAATGTATAATATTTATTGCCACAATGCAATGAATTTTACAATGACAATGAAATAATGACTCCACATTCAGCTAAAAATTCAACCTTTCAATATATCTTTCACTTGAACATATATATCGACAAGCTCGCTTGATGTCACACATAAACACACACAAACATGTACTACATATCTTGCTACCATTCCAATGTCTTTCACAAGACTGCAACAGGAAAAAACACAACTGTTCTACATGTTGAAAACACAATTTTTGTAATGTTCTTTCCCACTCTGGATCATGAACACACTCTCAACAAATTGTTCTGATCACTGCAGATGCAGCCAAAAATGAGGCTGTTTCCTGTTGACTTTTATAGCTCAAGGATAGCATCTGTTCGGTTTGGTACCAAATGTATCTGGCACCACCCTTAAGCTATTACCATCAACTATCTACCACTACCATCACATTTAAGTGGTCATAAGTATAGACAGATTGACTGATAGCTCAAGAATAGTACCTGATTAGCTTGGTGCTGGATATGTGTCCAGCTAATCAGGCACCACCCTTGAGTTATCACAGCCAATCCACCTTCGTACAAAGCAAAAGATTTATTGGTTGGTCAATATCACTTCATGAGACCTTGTGCTGCTGCGGCCGCCCCCATTGCATCGGACTGTGCCAGCTGGTGTTCTTGGAAGCGCTGTGCCACACGCTGAGACATCTTCAAAAACTTCTCCAGGCAGTTCACTGTGCATGTGTTCTGTCGACAGTTTCAAAGACATAATTTACTGCACTATTTTTTTTTTTACCCCTTATGTATGCAGCCACATGTACTGTTTACAGTACCAGCATCACATGGGGCTCATACAACATATTGTATAGTTTTATGCACACTCCTTCATTTGTCTGTGGGTGAAAGTTGGTTACTGTTAAAAACACAGACAAGAAGGTTTGGATCTTGTGGACATCTTTGGATCTTGGTGCAGATAGGGAGGCCAAAATGACGATTCTAACTTTCCAAGCCTACTAACCATTTTCACCATGAAACACCCACTGTTTGAAAAAAAACTATGATAGTTCATGGGTGGTGCCAGAATAAATTGGTGCCTTAGGCGCCAAGCTATTCTGGCACCACCCTTGAACTGAAATGGTTGATCTATCTCCTAATCTATAGGAGTATAATGCAGCCTTCTTAGAACAATAAACAATTTTTGTTTAAATCTGTCTCAAGAGGTAATGGGTTAGTAATCCACACAAATACATGTAGATGTGTGTAGTTTTTATGTAAGAAAGGGTTTGATGAGGAGAATCAGACATTTCTGTATACAAGATCCTGAATCATCAGATTCAGTCTTTCTGTTCACCAAATGTCATCGTGTATATTTGTAATAAGTCCAGGTGATGGTGGTTAATCATTTTACCGGCTGCCTGAGTATAAAGTCATTACTTTCTTTCTCATAGGTGAATACAGATATAATAAATATGTATTGTTACAGAGGGAGGGGGGGGGGAAGTAGGGGGGAAGTAGGGGTGGGTGGGGGGGAAGGGGGGTTCACATTTTGTTCAACTTTGCATTTAAGCTGTTCAGTGCCGAGAAAATATGAACACCACCCAACTGCAAGAGGTACAGATCCTCATGAGCCCCAGCAGTTGCAGGGGGTCATGAGGATCTATGCCTCTTGCAAACATCACTTTGAGTCCATGTTCAGGCTGGGAAAGCTAGGACATTTTGAAGTTGATTTAACAAAGAAAGCAGAAACACAGTCTGATCAACTGGCACTGAACGGGTTTTACTCCAAAACAAAACAAAATGTACCTCTGGCTCAAGAACTTTGCGGGTGGTGAAATCAAAGACACAGTCCATAAAACACATTTCTGCAGTCTTGTTGTACTGTGACAGGAATTCTTTGAACTGAAATGAGCAGAAACGTGTATGCATCAAGACAATGCATAATAATTAATATTGTTTTTTGTTTGTTTCATTGACATGTAAACATGAGTTTTGATGTGTACCCATTCAGTTGCATGTAGGCAAGACATCACAATGAACAGGGATAGTGTACAAAATATGTGTGAACCATTGGTAGAACTAGTAGTAGTACAAGAGATGTTGTGTTCTACCTCATCAGTTTCTGTGACAGACTGATGGAAGTTTATCCTGCCAAAAAAAAATTAATATTGTAATTGAAATTTTGTAATGAAACATGTATTAATGTATATACTGTGATATAGCATTAAGTCGATCTCTATGAAACTAGAAAGTAACTCACTGTAACTGAACAAAAAGTAAACTTACTTGCTTGACAGTTGACTCCGAGTCAATCTGCATGCTTGGCGGCATCTGCGTATCCATGGCTGAGCTTCTTATATGTTATGTCACCTGAAATCAAAAGCAACATACGCATTATTTCTACATACAACAAAACTCACAGGGCTTCCGTTTTAGCGCGTCTGTGTGTCTATGACGCATTAAAACTCAAAATCACGTAATGAAAATGTAACTAAAGGGTAGTCTGACGCACTAAAATTCAGTGCATCTGCATCCAAGACGCATCATCCTTGCGCCACCGTGCGTAACCTAACAGAGGTAGGCGACAGTCATTCTATTTTTAGTGACGAGTTGGTTCATTTAGCCACTCGCTTGGTCGCGGCTGCATTCAGAATCGCCACGACTCCGGGGTCTGTGCGAATGTAACTAGACGGGCAAACTGTTAGTTTGTGTGTGGTGTCAGCATATTTTTACAAAGTGCGTGCATACTATTATGGGATACCACATCGTGCGTTTCACTTTTAATCTTGAACGAAGTTGTAAATGGCGGAGAAAAAGCAAAGGAAGCTGGAATGTTTCGGATTCTTCAATCTGGCACCGTCTGAGTTCATGGTTGCATGTATTTTCATGGCTGCGTGTATTTCCATGGCTAAAGCACGACGGCACACGGACGACCTGCGCAATGTGCATGGAGGCGAACTCAAAAAGCAAGTCCAGAAATTTGAACAGAAATAAGTTTGTCAGTCTTTTTTATCGTGGTCGATCCATCTTCTGATACACAGGTATTAGGCAAAAGCTCTAAAATTGGTGAAATACGTCTTTCGGGTTAAATGGGTTGAAACCAACTTTTATTTCTTTTAAGTACATTAGTAGTTTAGTACACACACACACATACATACACACACACAGAGTTTAGACAAGTCAGACTGGTTGTCAATCCACATTCAGCAGAAAAGGCTGTATTCTCTGTTACAGTACATTATCAAATGATCATACAGATAAATACAATGTGTTTTCTGTGAGAGAGAGGGAGACAGGCTTTTGCACGATAGCTCAACAGTTACAAAATCAGTAAAACTATCATCAGACACACATACTGTCACAACAAATTT
Organism: Semisulcospira habei; assembly: GCA_036245525.1. NCBI lineage: Eukaryota > Metazoa > Mollusca > Gastropoda > Semisulcospiridae > Semisulcospira > Semisulcospira habei. The sequence goes on along the minus strand of BTPG01000071.1, from coordinate 64,088 downwards.
AAAGAGGAGAGATTGATCGAAATGAGTTAATTTATTTTAAAAAACATACAGATGATGCAATTTGCGGACCCTCTGTTATGCTCAGATGGGGGTCTGTGTACCCTCTTAAATTTATTCCTGGGGGTCTACAGACCCTTTAACCTGTTGTGAAAACAGAAGCCATGACTCACAAACCAGGTACGTGAGGATAACGCTGGTACAACTGTACACATACCGAGGAAAATTACTCTGCACTGGATATACACACAGTTAGATCCCCTGCCCCCTCCCAACCCACAGAAAAATACGCAGGTAAAGAACAAGACTATCATCAAAACAAAAGTTCTCCTGCACAAAATAAGTTACTGAAATGACAAGAGACTGAGAGCGTTGAAAGCAAACGCATAAAAAGTAAGAAAATAAGACCTTTCTTAAATGTCTCCATCATTTACTTCAAACGTAGTAACATACATAGATCTCCAGAATGAGTGGTGGACCAGACTTGCACAGAGGACCCAGCTTTGTGCTGACAATGGTGACTACAGGGGCTTCTACGAAGCACTGAAAGCAGTGTATGGCCCCAGGCACCTGGTACAAAGTCCCCTGCGAAGCGCGAATGGCCAGGCACTCCTCACAGATAATACCTCCATCTTGAACCGCTGGTCGGAATACTTTCAGAGCCTCTTCAGCGCTGAGCGCACTGTTCAAGAAGCAGTCGTCCTACAAATCCCACACCTCCCAGTAAAGGTTGAATTGGACGAACCGCCCACCGCTGAAGAGACCCTCACAGCCATCCACCAGCTCAAGAGTGGCAAAGCAGCAGGCATTGATGGAATACCGCCAGAGATCTGGAAACATGGAGGCACAGCACTGCACAACAAGCTCCATGACCTCTTTCTCTGCTGCTGGGAGGAAGGAACACTACCAAAAGATCTCCGTGACGCAGTCGTTATCACCCTGTACAAGAACAAAGGCGAGAAGTCTGACTGTTCCAACTATCGGGGAATTACCCTGCTGTCCATTGCTGGGAAAATCCTTGCAAGGCTGCTCCTGAATCGGCTGGTACCTGCCATCGCTGAAGACCAACTCCCAGAGGGCCAGTGTGGCTTCAGAGCAAACAGGAGCACCACCGATATGGTCTTTGTGCTGAGACAGCTACAGGAGAAGTGCCGCGAGCAGAACAAAGGGCTGTACGTAACATTTGTCGACCTAACAAAAGCGTTCGACACTGTGAGCAGGCAAGGCATGTGGCAGATCCTGGAGCGACTTGGCTGTCCCCCAAAGTTCCTCAACATGATTGTCCAGCTACACGAGGACCAGCAAGGCCAGGTCAGACTCAACAATGACCTCTCAGAACCATTCCCTATTCTCAACGGCGTAAAGCAGGGCTGCGTGCTGGCACCGACCCTCTTCACCATCTTTTTTAGCATGATGTTGAAGCAGGCCACAGTGGACCTCGATGATGACGATGCAGTGTACATCAGGTATCGTCTCGATGGCAGCCTGTTCAACCTCAGACGACTGCAGGCCCACACGAAAACCCTAGACCAACTGATTCGTGAGCTGCTTTTTGCTGATGATGCTGCCCTCGTTGCACACACAGAGAGAGCCCTGCAGCGCATCACGTCTTGCTTCGCAGATGCTGCCCAGCTCTTTGGACTCGAGGTCAGTCTGAAAAAGACAGAGGTCCTCCATCAGCCGGCACCCAAGACAGTGTATCGCCCTCCTCACATCACCATTGGCGAGTCTGAACTAAAGTCAGTGCACCAGTTTACTTACCTTGGCTGCATTATCACGTCGGACGCCAAGCTGGACAAGGAGCTTGACAGCAGGCTGGCAAAAGCGAACAGTGCTTTCGGGCGACTTTTCAAGCGGGTGTGGCACAATCAACAGCTGAAAACAGGCACCAAGATCAGCGTGTACAGAGCTGTGGTCCTCACCACCCTGCTGTATGGTTCCGAGTCCTGGGCCCTCTACCGCAGCCAACTACGACTCCTCGAACGCTTCCACCAGCGCTGCCTGCGTACCATCCTGGGCATTCACTGGAGTGACTATGTCACCAACGTCGAGGTCCTTGAACAGGCTGAAACTGTGAGCATCGAGGCTTTGCTGCTGCGGACACAGCTCCGCTGGGCGGGGCATGTCTCCAGGATGGAGGATCATCGCCTACCAAAGATCACCCTGTTCGGCGAGCTTGCTACTGGACACCGTGACAGAGGGGCACCAAAGAAGAGATACAAAGACTGTCTCAAGAAGTCACTTAGTGCCTGCCAAATCGACCACCACCAGTGGTCTTCGCTTGCTGCGGACCGTGACACCTGGCGCTCCACCATTTACAAGGCAGCTGTCTCCTTTGAGGACTCTCGCAGAGCTAGCCTTAAGGACAAGAGGCTCAGGAGAAAAAACAGAGATGCCGCAGCTCAGAACCCTGACCAGACCTTCCCCTGCAGCCACTGCGGTCGAACCTGCCTGTCTCGGATTGGCCTCCGCAGCCACGAACAAGCCTGCAGACGTCGTGGGCAACTCCTATAAAATCTTCGTTCGCGAAGTCAAGCCAAGAGAGAGAGAGAGAGTAACATACTCTGATGTGCTGGGTGCAAGAGATCGTCGTACTTACAGACACCTATAGTTGATGATCAAAACGTACACATATATATATATCCACGTGTGCCTGCGGGTCCCAACTTGAATGTCGTAAATGGAATTGAAGGATAAACGATACAGAAATTTCTATTGGCTCATTTAGCAGTCGTAAATATGCGCGCCCTTTGAACTCTTTTTTACATCAAAATCTGGAAATTATAAAGACCTAACATATTGTTGTTAAGAAAGCTTAAATTTATTTCGAAAATTTACTGCGCATTTTACTAAAATCTTTTTTTTAATATTTTCACAACATACCCAGTTTGTCCAATCAGCAATGGCGTTACTTATTTTCCTTAGTTTGTTTCAAAATGGCGACTTGAGAGAGGGAAATCTGATCAAACAAGTTCTAAAAAGATCATTGTGCTCAAAAGGTACGGTTTTCGCAGCTCATTACTAAAAGTTTCAAATTCTGTGTTTTACCATGTAAGTCTCAAGTTTACTAACTTCAAGTTTGTTGACTCCTATGAATTTAAATTATTTGTTTCCAGGCAAATGGGCGAAAAATAAGCTGATCATGTAGATCTACACAAACACACAAGTATGTCGCAAGATAGCATCCTTGAGTTGCTCTCTGTTACCAGCAACGCCGTCAAGGCTTTGGACAAAACTGGCAATTCCAGGTCTGCTGCATCTTCAGCAGGTAGTAGCCGAAGAACAACACCTCGTGGGCAGGATGCTAGTGGGCAACCATTATCAGCATTTGACACCCAAAATAGCAGCAGGTCTAGTGGTGATACCGGGGTAGGGAAAACAGCAACCCACTCGGCCACTGTTAGGACTGGCAGAGATGGTGATGCGGGAGAGGACTCGGATCACAGCACCACAGCCAGCGAAGTTCTAATCCGTTCAACTCATGCTCCTGCAAAACATGGAGCTTTCAGCTTGAATTCCAGTTCCACATCACAAAGTTCTAGACTGAGAGAAATGGACAATTTCAATGTTTCTGATGCTAAGAAGGTGAAAGTATCCAAAAAGCACCTCAGAGAAATTGTGTCTCCCAGAGACTCGGCTGACTTCAGCCAAATGAAACAGTCTTCAACAGAAGCCAATCTGGACAGGAACTTTAGTAACCATGGGATTGCTGATTTAAATACCAATAACAACAGGTCTGCAAGGAGAGGGGAGTATGAGATTGGTAAAGAAAATAAGGGAAAGATTATCAGTGGAATGACTGGGAAAATAATCCCTGGTGTGCCAGAGAAACAGAGTGGATTCACAGCATCTTTTTCCGCACCCAAGAGCACGAACAGTTTTCCTTCAAAGCTGCCAGAATCCATTTCCATTGCGTACACAGTGGAACGGCATGATAGCCAGAAACCAGCAGCTGTCATCGGTGCTAGAGAGTTTCAACGCAAGAATAATCAGAGGGAGGCAGCAGGGGACACAAGGCCCTATCCAGGATCATACAAGGCAGTGAAACACATAGATAATTCAAAGCCAACAGTCATGAAAACATTTCCAGTGGAGCCTGAGGACCAGCAGGAAGATTGGGACGGTCAGTTGAAAGTACTTTTTAACCCTTATCATTCTGATAGTGATACACCCATTTAATAAAATAAATTTGACTGATTGTTCAAGGGTGGTGCCAGAATATCTTGGCGCCTGAGGGGCCAAGCTATTGTGGCACCACCTTTGAACTAAAACAGTTGATCTATCCCCTAATCTGTAATGTATCTTGCATAGGACAATAACTAAGCACATTTTACAAAATCGGCCTCAGGATGTAATGGGTTAATGACTGAATAAATTTATATAATGGGCTTGTATTAAACCATGGGCTGTCACTGTGTCAGTAGTCTTTATCAAAGCAGTTACTCAGTTCACTGCATGACTCACCTTGTCAAAAGGTACTGCCAACAAGGTTACAATCTGTGGATTTTGCAATGACGTCCATAGGTTTTGTAAATGGTCAAGACTGGGTGTCCAAATGGTGTGACAAGCACCCTGCATTTTCAAAAGGAAAATAATTTTAATATTTCATATAAATCTGATGTACCTTTGCATACATAAACATTGACACTAAGTAAAATTTTTATGTTATTTGCAGTTTGGTTGTTATTGAACTTTTAATTTTAAAGTTTGAACATAACAAAGTAACATTTACAATGTCACACATTTAACAATTCACAACAAGCACAAGCTGTAAGCAATTTTTTGCATTTGTATGTTTCAAAGTATGTTCCCCATCCAAAATAAATTGTATGTCTATAAATAAAATGTGTTAGTGGAAAATGCACTCTTTTATGCCATAAAAACTGTTTGAACATAACTTTACACCATAATTTCCAAAAGCCACTAATTTTTAATTCTACTTGGAGTACTAATTTTAAAATGGTATGCTAAATGCACAGAAACAAGTCTCTAATTTAATTTAAGTGCAAAAGTCAATTGAAAAAAATAATGTTTACATAGTTCTGAGTACTGACAAAGTTGTTCAATATACCTTCACTGCAATGTTATTATCATTTTTTTATCTCATGCAATCAAATACAGCTTCTGTAAGCTAAAAATGACTACACTAGATGACTTTTATCTGCTGTTAACTATTCCAATAGAAAATAAGCCAATTTTTACAAACTGAGCCGAGTTTTGGCACAAATTCAATAACATTCACAAGATTAAACATAACTTTACACCTTCACCAAATATATTTTTGGTCTCACAAGGGCAAATCACAAACTCTTTGGAAAAAATAAGTATGCATACCCATCCCACTAACAAGCACAGCCATTATACCAAACTACTGATGTTTACGTGATTTTCAAAAAGGGCTGTTGCAACTTTTCAAGTGTTTGTACATAACTTTACACCTTCTGACTTGCACAGGAAAAATCTTAAGATTATTCAAGAAAAGTCTCTAAAGAAGACACTATCATCATCGAGCCAGCTTTCACCTATAAGCAGTGTGCATACTGTTCTGGTAAAATTTCATTTGTTAGTCCATCATAATTACATAAACAGTAGCAAAAAGACTGAAAAACAGGATGCATGAACATAACTTTACACAGTCACATTCACACTCACACATTTGCCTTGTAACTTGACAAGTAGAATTATTTAGAAATTTGTTGATTGCCTGTAGTGTACAAAAGAAGAATGACGTTTGCACTAATATGATTTCATGACAAAAACATGAAATAGAAAGGTAAACAATAATGACATGGTGTGTTTGAACATAACATGACGACACAGGACCATTTTCTAAAGCACAAAAGTAAAGGTGCAGAGTTATGAAATGCAGATTTGAAAGCTGTTTGTGATGATAAATATTAAGATAGTGCATGCATAAAGGTTAATGCACAAATTTCAATGCACAACAGGAAATTAAATCATCATTGCATGAACGTATCATGACACGATGTAGAGTTATGTTCATGAGAAATAGCTGTGACATTAACTTGTTTTGCAGTCACTACAATTTTAAAAGGTCTTGAAATTCATATTTTCTAGATTTATCTGGTTATCTTACTTTATTGCAGGACGGTCAAAGAAATGAAATTGGTGTTTGTTCATAACATTACACAATGCATGTGATGTACTGATGGTGTAAAGTTATGTACAAACAAAAAACAAAGAAATGTTTATCCTAGAAGGTTCACATGCTTTATTATTATAAAAAAGTAAACAGCATCTTTTAAGCTATTGGTAGTTTTTAATATAAAGTGATTCTTGTGATTTTAGGTGATAAATGTTTGAATGTAACTTTACATCCCACAAAGTTGTGTCAAGTTATGTTCACGAGGAAAAATTGAAAAGAGTTTCAAATGTGTTGTGTACCAGCATGTGCATAACTATTTTTATGTGTTGGCATCATCTACTATATGATTTGGAACAAAATTTACCCTTCAACAAAAATAATGTGCATACTGGTTTGAACATAACATTTACACACCAGCACACAGAAAAAAATACAATAAAATTATGTCAACTGAACAAAACTAGGTATTTTGGGGCCTACCAAGGTATTGTCTAAATAAATATAGTGCTACTAATACTATAGATTTATTGCAGAATAAGTGAAAAAAAAAGTTTGCTGGACTGCTTGAACATAACAATTTACACCCCAAATTTGGACGCATACTGTAAACTTCATAAAGGGTTTCTTTCATCTATCACCTATGCATCCTCTTCAAAACCTTGATATAAATCACTACACCAGTTGTCTTCAGCAAAAACAACAGATTAGTAATAGTAGATCTATATAAATAAGTGCCTAAACTGTTTGAACATAACTCAACATTTACACCATTCTGAGTATAAATCTTCAAAACTGGATCATTTGATTTTCCATGTAATAACATCAAACCTTTCATTATAAAAACAAAGTACATACTCCACTCTACAAAATAACACATAAGTTTTAATAATTGACTATTTGTCAAAATGTGTTATAGTAGTATGATTTCTGCTGACAAAATTTACAACATGTGTTATGTTCAAGCAGGGTCTTATATTATGGTGAATTACATGTGTATGCAAAAGCAACTCACTCTAGAAAATCACCAACTCAATGGTAATTTAGGCCAACAATGAAAACATCTTGTGACAGTAACAGTGATTTTTCATAGTGCAGGATGCCTTTGAAAATCTGAGTTCCATGGAGCCTGTGTAAAATGTGTCACGCTTTGTTCTCAAGTTATAATTCAGATGTGGTCAAACAAACTGTGATAATGTCCCAAATTCTTCTGTGGTCACCCAAAAATCATGCATCACTGGAAACCTTATCCATTTCTTTACAACATGATGTATGCCTTAGTTTTATCTGACCACTTCTGATAATTTTGTAGCAGGTTTTTTGAGGGAGGGTGTAGATTTTACGTACTCTTGACCAAATTTATAGAATAACCCTTTGTACATGCAGTCGCAGGTAGTGGTGTTGTAAATAGTACTGGTGGCTGCATGCACAATATTTTGACATGTCATAAACTGTGAATGTGGGCCTCAATAAGAAATGTCCCTGAGCTTCAGGAACTGCTTGGCTACCAGGTAATTTTGGAAGTGTTACTGAACGACTATACCAGTTGCAGGAGGTGGATTGACTATGATAATTCAATGGTAGTGCCAGATTAGCTTGGCACCTTCAGGTGCCAAGCTATTCTGGCACTACCCTTGAATTATCATGATCAATCAGTCTCCTGCTGTAGGGTGATGGGGCTAAAAGGGTTAATGCACAGACAAAAAATAAACAAATGCTAATGCAACACTGTATTCTCTAATTTATAAATTTTGTTGTTCATCATTTTACTTTTGCTTCTGCAGTAAAACACAGACATTTTCTTTTGCAGAGGGTGAAACTGAAAGTGTCACTTCTAGCCAGCCAGAAATCTTCACAGTTCCAGAACGTGTGGTCAACATTTCATCTCAAGCTTTACTGCCATCGGAGGGGGATGACTCCGCATCACTCAGCAGTGCTGTTGACAAAGTGTCAGAAGCCAACAGGCCTCAGGCATTTCCTCGAGCGAAGGTAAAAACCCTCTGATCGAAAGATCACCAGATGGTGACAGCAGCTGATCCATTCACAGCCCTGTGCAGACTGTGGCCCATGGTCAAAGAAACCTACATGTATATTAATAATAATAATAATACATAGTTCTTGTATAGCGCTGTTCTCAAGGAAAATACTGGACTCACTTGGCATGCACAACAGCACACCCTCTCTCTCAGACACACGCACGATTATACACTAAACCACCCCATCTCTTCCCAACACCTCACATTCACTTCCTCTAGGATCAGAATAAAAGGCAGCCAACAGTTAGCTAAAGATGAGCTAAGTGTTAAATGCCTGGCTGGCGACAGAAAAGAAAAGTCTTTAAGTGAGCTTTGAACTGTGACAATGTGGGCAGATTCCGCATTTCAGTTGGCAGAGAGTTCCACACACTTGGGGCTAAAAAGGTGAAAGAACGCTCCCCGACAGTTTTCATGTTAAGCTTTGGGATTTTTAAAAGTTTTACACTAGAGGAACGGAGGGTGCGTGATGGCTGATAAACAGACAGCTTGGCAGAAAGGTACAGCGGAAGAGATCCATCAAAATGCCGATAGGCGAAAATTGCAATTTTGTACAGGCAGCGGAATTTTACGGGCAACCAGTGCAGCTGCTTCAGTAGAGGCGTAACGTGGTCTCTCTTTCGTTTCTTCAAAATGAGACATGCCGCATTGTGTTGAATCATCTGCAAGCGTGAAATCTGATCTGCCGGTAAACCTGCCAGTACAGAATTGCAATAATCGAGCCTGGACGTAATGAATGCATTTACAAGTCTTGACGCCGTACTTTCTGTGTATATTTCATATTATTGTATCTGAACCATGCACACATGCACTCACTGAACCTACAACACAATTTACCTAACACTATCAGTACTACCACAGAGTCACATGAGATCTGGGTGATATGAAGCTGTATGTTGATCATGAAAATTTAAAATTGTCGAGCCAAGAAAGCATGATACATTTATAGTGAAATAAGAGTGTCAAGTAAAAGTAAATATGTAGATCAGGGTTCAAAATACTTTTCAAAAGAACGGGGCACTGCAGGCCTCCTGTTAGTAAAAGTAGGGGGCCCCACAGGAAAGTAAGGGGTTCATGAACCATTGCATGATTTATGAACAAAACAGCGAAACAGGAGGTCTCCTTCACGGGAGGAAGCGGCTTTAGCAAAAAGAAGAATAGCGAACTGCAAACAGCAGAGTGAACATATCGCGCTAGACCGCTATGTAGCAAAAAGAGGTTGATGCAATGTGTACTGTGCTAAAAACAGCCAACCTCGTGAGTTTGGTGAAAAGTTCATGACCTGTGTAGGGACTGCAATGATGCGCTGAGTACTGCCTATCTTTGTTTTGAGACAAAGTAGGTCTGAAAAGAAGGGGGCACGTCGGGGCCCCGTGGACATGAAAGTAGAGGGCCCAAGGCCAAAGTAAGGGGCTTTTTGCCCCGGGCCCCTGGTTATTTCAAACCCTGTAGATGGAGGAGGAAAAATGGCACCAGATCAATAACTCGGCTTGAAACCTTTTGCTATACATGTAGTGACACTGAAAAATATGTGCATCTATAGTATCATGATTGCAATTTGCATTGCTCCAAACTTAAATCTCTCATTCTTTGTTCATATTATGTGTTATGTTTTATGTTTGAAAACATTACTGTCGATCACTGTGAATGGATAGATCTCTTAATTTCCAAGGTACCCTTAGTTTGAAGCCTTGAAGTTTTAATCCCAGGAACTCCTTAGATTTAATCTTAGCAAAAGCCCTGTAGTATGTTTAACCCACTCAGTCCTTAACGCTGCAACACGGTATGAATCGGTCATCATAATTTAATCATTTAGCCCTGACACACTACAGCAGGAGATGGTTTGACCATGATAATTCAAAGGTAGTGCCAGATTAGCTTGGCGTTATCCACAAATTGCGTTTTTGAATCATTGTAAATTTCATGTTAAAGATCTCAAACTACAAAGGATCATGGATACAAAGTGGTTTCAGCGAGGAGTATAGCTTCAGTGGTTTCAGCAAGAGGTAAAGATCCTCATGAGCCCCCGCAGTAGCAGGGGCTCATGAGGATCTTTACCTCTTACAGTTGGGTGATGTTCGCTTTTTCTTGGCAGTCAAGGGGTTGTATTATTATTTTTTGTGTTTGCTATTGGTGTTTTAGCCTCCTGGCACAGGGCTGAGACAAGGAGCACTGACTCAGGGAGGTATGCCGAGAGGGAAGAAGGAAGATGAAGTGCAGATTTCCAAGTTCTGTCTCACTGACAAGCAGCGAGAACTTCGAAATGCTCTTGCAAAAAGGTTTGATGCTTTCAGCTCCTTAACCCAATGCACTACAGCAGAAGATGGATCAACCATGATAATTCATTGAACTATGATGGTCGAACTGTCTCCTTAACTGCAATGCAGTCTTTAGATGACAGCTGTCAGTTTTGGGGCCTGTGACTCTTTGGTTCAGTGTGTTAACCCATTAACATGATATGACAGGATGTGGATCAACCGTGATAGTTTGAGGGCAGTGTCAGAATAGCTTGGTGTCTGTAGGCGCCAAGCTATTCTGACACCACCCTTGAACTATCATGTTCGATCTGTCTTCTGAACTGTGATGTACACCTCAAAAGATAACTAAAAAATTGACAATTTCATCCTCAGAATTTAATGAGTTAATACCTCATGGCAGAAAGAGAGGATGGTTACATTTCACTTTGTTCATGGTGGTCTGTCTGTTTATTCCAGGGGAGATCAGTCCAAACCAGTGAAGCGAGTTGTCCATGCTAAGATGGTGGACAGTCAAGCCGGCAGTGTGAGCGAAGATGGCAACAAGAACAACAATATGGACACTGAGGGCAGCGGCAACACAGGAGGCACTGTCACCAGCGTGGATTCCATCACCGCTGCCGTTGCTGCTTCCGCTGCTGTTGCTGTCACCCAGCCGTTTCTTAAGGTAGGACTGAAGTTGGTGTCTTCCACAAATGGCAGGATCTGATGTGACATATTGACTCTTAACCCATTTAACCCCATGGCCACATTCCCCAATTTTGGAGGTGTCACCTACCGACCGTGCAGGAGATGGATCGACCATGATAATTCAAGGGTAGTGCCATATTTGCTTGGCACCTGCAGTAATTAGGTTGAGTTTTGCAGTCAATAGGTCATATGACTGGAGGAACATAAAATCAATAGGTCATTTTGAAAATCCATAAGTCAACAAAAAATCGCGTTTTCGGTATTTTCAATTTTGAAATAGCAGCAAAAAAACCACCAAAAAAACGGATGATGTCGGCGTAGTCAAAAGTAGTGTACAACGAAGAGAATACACTTGCATAACGAACACCCTCATTTAACGAACTAATTTCATCCTCCCACGCTCGGTCACCCCTGTAGCCTGTTCAGTAGGCACAGCAGCTTTGCGAGCCACCACAAAAAGTATACATAATCGAGAAAAGGTTGAAACTGATTGGGTGCTTGCAAAGCGAAGTGCAGCCGCTGCGTCTACTGGGGCTACTGTCAAGTTATCTACCTCAATCAAATGTGCCGTTTGTGGGCGTGGTCTAGTAATCTGCTCAGTTGTCAAACTTGTCTTGCAGTAACTTGGCCCACAGACTCTCACTGTTTACCACAGACTCTCACTGTTTACGTTTTCGCAGTGCTTGCCTGCCATTTAGTTACAGTCAAGGCTGTTTTCAGTTAGACTCAGTTTGAGAAACATGAGCATGAATGACACCAGTCAGAGGCGTAGATTTTCATGAACGCGCGGGCAGAGGCGACTCATGAGGTGCCTCTTGCACTGAGATGTGGATTATAATCGTTACTTAGTCCACATCTACTTCCTCAGTTTGAGTACACTATCAGATAAAATCTCAAGCAATATGCATAGATTCTCATAACGATCCTTAGGTGATGAGGACTTTTGAACGTCTATGCCTCTTGCAGACCTTGAGAAACTCACTCTTGCACTGGTTACATTCATCACGCAGCCAACTATATGTGTTATACTTGTTGTATAAAATACCAAAGGCAAGTATATTTGGCAATTTCGGATTTTTATATCTTTTTTGCTATTTTGCAATCTAATGTAATCAGGCGGGTTTGCATTCTTCCTGGAACACAGGCGGGTTTGCATTCAATGACTTCCATTACATATAATATTCTTTTTTCAGTAAACATGTACGTGCAAGCACTGAATTACTGTGCTACAGTGAAGAGCACAATGGTTTTCAGCAACAAGAACCAGTTTTCTGGCAGAACTGATTCAAGCTTTAGTGTCCAGGACACCAACCACAACACATTTTTGTCAAATTGTCATAGACACCCCCTCCCTCCGCCCTCTTGTAGAAAACAACAAACAAAGCAAGAAACAGATTGTGGTTGTTAGTATACAAGTAATTACATGATATAGATTTCAACTGCAAGACGTGAACAAGCAAGATTGAGTTACTGATTGTGTAACCATGAAATTAAAAAAAAACAAAAAAAAACGAAGCATGTGTGAGCACGAGAGACCACTGGTACATCAATTACAACATTTTACATTACAACATTTTGGACATCATTTAAAAATAAGCATATCTCTGCAAAAATTACGAACCAGCAGCACTGACAACAGTACAGCCATTGCCTTTGCTTCTATACACATCTATTATGAATACATGAACTGCTGAACTTTGTGAAAAAAATGGCTACAGACATCTAGACCTAGACCCCTGCAGCACCCTCATACCGACTCCACGGATCAAAATCAGCGTCAATGAGACCAACAAGAGACTTGGAGTTACTGCAGCCTGGGGACTGATGAGGATGTATGCCTCTTACAGTTACAGGCGAAAAAAAACTAGTCCGAAAGGGTTGACTGCCAGTGCTTGTAATTTAGAAGAAACTATCAAGTGAGTACGAAAAAGCACTGTCAAGGGAGAGAAGTGTGCATGATAGACCAATGATCATAGATCTACTTTGGTCCAAGCACACACACAAAAAAAATAGGAAAGAGGGGGGTGCACTAAGTAAGTGACCGGAAGCAATGCATATGGAAGCCCCCCCCGAAGGGGGGCGTATCACATATCCCACTGTTCACAGCCCCTTTGGTGCATGGAAATTTAAATCTAGGTCCCCCAAGATGGGGGTCCAGATATTTAGCCGGTGTGGACAGCTGTTTCGGTCTTGGCGACCTCTTCAGCACACCATCGGCAAGAGAAGGAATTTGTGCCTACCTGCAAAGAAGACCACATTTTACTGTGGTTTCTGCAGGGGCATACATTCCATGCCTCCAAAGGGGCTGTGAACAGTGGGATATGTGATACGCCCCCCTTCGGGGGGGCTTCCATATGCATTGCTTCCGGTCACTTACTTAGCGCACCCCCTCTTTCCTATCCCCTCTTTCCTATCTTTTTTGTGTGTGCTTGGACCAAAGTAGATCTATGATCATTGGTCTATCATGCACACTTCTCTCCCTTGACAGTGCTTTTTCATACTCACTTGGTAGTTTCTTCTCTTACAGGCGGAACGCGTTTTGCATCATGTTGGACCGTGTAGTCAGGGCCCATGCTTGCCGTATTGTTTACATTTGCTCGAGAGAGGGGGCAAGTGTCACCCATCACCGTTGGCAGCTGGCCTCCCGCCTCCCTAATTTTTAGGATGCACTCTGTTCATTGAGGACTGACTGTGTAGGCCTACAGTGCACTAGAACATCATGCTAGCTGACCATAGCTCCCCCCCCTCCCCCTCTCTCTCTCTCCTACAGGCCAACTAACTCAGTGACTGTCTAAAAAATGAATAAGTCATATGACCGGCTCACTGAGAGAGCAATGCGTCATTTCAAATTTGTATGCGTCAATGACCGATGAGCATCCTATATGCTGCACCTGAAGGCACCAAGCTAATCTGGCACTACCCTTGAATTATCATGTTCAATCCACCCCTGCTGCAGGGCATCAGGGCTAAATGGGTTAAACTCCCAGAATTAAATGACTTCCATTCTGTCTAATGAAAGTCATTTAGTTCTAGGAGTTTAAGAGTTAAAATACAGGTCAGCCTCAGTTTGGGAACAGGAAGCAGAAAGTAATTGTAAATGGAGCCTACTCTTCTACTAAAGATGTAAAACTCGGAGTTCCGCAGGGGTCAATCTTGGGAACTCTTTTATTTTGTATTTACATCAATGACCTACCTCTAAGTCTAACCTGCGAAGCAGCACAGTGTGATATGTTCGTCGATGATACCTCAATCCACACAGCTAACAAAGACATAATTGTAGTTGAAAACGGCCTTCAACAAAGTCTCGATGATATAGCAGCATGGTGTAAAGTCAACTCTATGATTCTGCATCCTACTAAAACAAAATCTATGATTATTGCAACACGCCAAAAGCATCAGTTGAAACCATTAAAGCTTAATCTATCACTCGGCGACAACATCATAGAACAGGTAGCCGAACATCGTCTATTGGGGGTTACAATTGATAATCAGCTCAGGTGGCAGATGCACATTGACAATGTCTGTAAAACGGTCTCTAGAAATGACTTTATGTTATCGAAATTAAAGTATTTCACAGATAGTGAAACCAGAAAATTGTTCAGTAATGCACACATCATGTCACATATAAACTACGCATCGACGGTGTTGGATTGTTACAGTGATGTCCACTTAAAAAGATTAAATTATCTACATAGGAGAATGGCAAAATTAATTCTTCCCGACCCGCACTTGACAGTCGAGGAAAAACTAAAAAAAAATGGATTCCTACCCCTTCAAAATCACTTTAAATTTAACATTTAGTTAGTTATTTGGGTTTAACGTCGAGCAGGCGACTAAGGCCATCTCACGGCGGGATGGGTAAAAAGCTGGTCAGCCAGACAAAAAGCAAAGTCTTAACTCATTCTACCCCAACACTGAAATCCCCAAATTTTGCCATTGTCCTCTGAAGACTGCATTGGAGTGCTGGACACAGATCGACCGTGATAGTTCAAGGGTGATGCCAGAATAGCTTGGCGCCCCTAGGTGCCAAGCTATTCTGGCATCACCCTTGAACTATCATTGTCGATTCATATATTGCTGTGGTGTGTCTGGGGTAGAATGAGTTAAGACAAGATGTAAATATATCTTAAAAATATGTCAGGCTAAAATGTCGCACGAGTCTTTAAAAGAAATGTCTACAGACTTTCAAAAAGGGCGAAATAAAGAAATTGACAGTCTATGAATGCTCAGATCCTGTTAAAAATATTGCATTCTCTCAAGAAATTGAAGATTTTGTCCGGGGGAACATCCCGGAACAAAACCTTCAAGGAGTCTGCTGTGAAGTGTTTATATCTCGTGTCAATTAGATCGGTACAATACAGCAAAAAGTGTCGAACAGAAAACTGCTCATCACCATGGACACTCATCCTGTTTAAGTAAGTAAGAGTGCGTAACATACATGTGCCCGATGTGGAGCCGAGTAAGGACAGTCTCCTCACGGCGGCTGCCGCAGTGGAAAGGTAGACAGTCGGACACCGAAGGAAGAGCTCCATACAGCTTGTTCCCTTCTTCTTTATTTAACAAAGGGGTACTGATGTTTAAAGTGTGGAACCATAACGCTCCAGAATATTTAATAGATCTGTTTAAAAAATCAGATTCCTGCTATGGGAATATGAAGGGTCTTTATATTGTTCCAAAACCCCAAATAGATTTATTTAAATCCACTTTGTCATTTGCGGGTTCCACACTGTGGAACTCACTCCCACATGATGTTAAAGCCACTCTGACATTATCTCGTTTCAAGACAAATCTTTATAGATGCCTGACATCACTTAAATAATAATATCTAGTTAAACGTAGACATACGAATGTACGTGTATATTCTAACTATCATGTGTATGTGCGCGTGTATGTATGTGTGTGTGTATGCATGTGTGTGTGTGTGCACATGCGCACGCGTGTGTGCGTTTGTGCGTGCATGCATATGTTTGTATTTAGTGGACTGTATATTTTGTATCACTGTGCTTTGATGTCCCTGTTTTATGTATATTTACTTAGTTAGTCGTAGTTTTAGCAACGGCAGGTACGAAAAATGATATAGTCACTGACTGTGTTAATATCTTCACCGTTGTAAAATAAAGATTCATTGATTCATTGATTCAACAACTGTCTTCACTGTATGAACGAGAATATATTAGGAAAAGATGAACTTGGAAAAGAAAATAAGAAAAATGAAATGAATTAACTAAAGAAACAGTATGGTTGAGCATAACCAGATTGAAGTTTTTCAAACCGAGATAAAGTTATCAGCTTTGGCACTTTCTGTGACGGCTATCAGAAACTGCTGAAAATACTGGTACGCTGGAGCCACATCATTATACTGTATCAGAAAGTTGTCACACTGCAAAACCATGTACACTTAACTCTTAGCAAGCACATGTAATTCATAATGCTGTCTGACTATTGTTCCCACTTGGGCTACTTGTTTGTTACTCTGCTGTACATAGCATCCTGCTTTACAATCTAGTTTTGTGACATGAGGAAAATCTTATCTGTTTATGAATGTGTGTCCATCAGCTGCAGCAGGAACTAGAAAACAAGATGCAGACTCTTTTGGCAGAGATGGACCGAGTCCAGAAGGGGGTGTCAGGTGGGACTGCAGGGTCCAGTGTGGGTACTGACGCAGACACTCTGCGCCTAGAACACCTGGAGCAACAAGTGAAAGAGCTGACGGAACGACGTCTGCAGCACCTGGAAACTCTGCAGTATCAGCAGATGGAGATGCAGGTAAACACTGTTTTGTAAGCTCGTTTAGCCCTGAGCTCGAAGTTCATAGTTGGAAGTTGAGGAAATGGATCAACTAATCCATTATAGATTAAAGTTGATGCCAGAAGAGTTAGGCTTTCTCCAGCAGCAAAACGTCTTTGGGCCCGTGATGGTTGCAGTGGGCCTGTGCACAGCCACTGCGGCCGTCGTGGGCCCAAGGACCTTTGCCTACTGGGTCAGACATTGTGCTATCATGCTTTGCCTATCTCTTGAACTGATGTGAAAAGTTAAACCCATAATTTAGGAAATTTGGACTTCAAAGCTGAGTATGCTGATATTGTGTTGGTTCTTCCTCAGTTTATTTGGAGAAAGAAAAAGGTTTTGATTCTGTCAACATTGTGAGAAATTGTTGACTCATGTGCGAAGCAAAAGTGAGTCTATGTTCTGGGCCAGTGGTTGTCCATCCGGCATCCATCATCTGTCATCTGTCCACCGTCATCCGTGGTAAACTTTAATGTTGGCATTTTGTTCGGAGACTATTCAAGCCATAGTCTTCAAACTTGGCCTAAGGATACTTTGTGGCAAGACCTTTCTAAATATACCAATTTGAGTGAGCTCTCACAAAGGTCAAGGTCACGAGATCAGGAAATAGGTAAAAAATATCTGTATTTTGACATTAAGTATTTTTTTCTCAAATACTATTCACAACTTCAAACCCAAACTTGGTACAAAGATGCCTGATGGGAAGACCTTTCTATGCATATTAATTTGGTTGATCCCTCGGAAAGGTCAAGGGTCACAAGAGCTGAGGAAGTAGGTAAAAAAAGCCATATTTGTTTTCTCAAAAACATTACCGTGAACGGTTGTTCAAGCCTACAGGACCTTCGGCCGTGTACTGGCATGACACTACGTGGCACGTGACCGGATGGGGAGGGACGGGAGACTACTCAGGGTCCCTGGTTATGGCCCCCTAGAGTTTCTTGCCTGGTTGTGTAGGAACACAACAGGTTCTTAAGCTGAAATTGGTAAGCTAGGCGTATCTTCCTAATAGTAATGTCATCGGTAAGTATTTTTCGAAAAAATACATTTTAGAGAAAAATTAATTCTGACAAAAGATGTTTTATCTCAAAAACTATTCACAATTACAAACTGAAACTTGCTACAGAGATACCTGATGGTAAGACCTATCTATGCATACTAATTTGGATGACCCCTCAGAAAGGTCAAGGGTCACAAGAGCTCAGGAAATAGGTAATAAATAGCCATATATTTTTGACAAAAGATGTGGTTTTTTTCAAATACTATTCACAACTTCAAACCCATGCTTGCTACAGAGATACCTCATGTAAAGACCTATCTATCCATACTAATTTGGATGAGTCCTCAGAAAGGTCAAGGGTCACAAGAGGTCAGCAAATGTGTGTAAAATGCCAATTTTTGATAAAATTGAAGTTATTATCAACAGTTCTGCAAACTTTTCAATCAGATTTGGCACAAAGGTAGCTGATGTGTATACTAATTTAGTCAACTCATTGCAAAGGTCAAGAGTCACAGGTGTTTGACAGATGTGTGAAAACTGATTACATTTTGAGATGCCATCTCTTTACATATTGTCACGTAGGTCACACATGTTGATTGGACATACACATGAGCCATAAGGGCTTTGCCTTTCTTGTTGTCTACCGTACAATACACACTGGAGTCCGTAATTTTTCTTATTTTTACTAGATATTTTGCATATAGCTAGATAAAAAGGAGATATTAAATGAGTTTGTTAACCAGCATTGTACCTCTAGAACTTTTTGAGTGATAATTAAATATTTTTGAAACAATATATTTTCATGTTTTTACGATTAATTTCACGAATTATATGGGTTAATCTTAAAACAATTGAATCTTTTGAAAACAACAATCTTCTCATTAATAATCGCATGATTTTTCATACATTATTTACATAAGCCTACAGTTTGTCTCGGCTGTCGGGTACGATTAGGTCAGTTGTGACGAGGCCCTGGGGTAGGATTAGGTCAAATTGTGACCTGTAAGCTCTAGGCATGAAAATCAGCAAGAAAATTGCAAAGTTGATCCTCTGATTTGTCAAATGCTAGTACTGCGATGATGACGTATAACATCCAGTCGTCACTATGAACACGGCATCATGGGGCTAATGATGCCATGACGTGAAGCTTGAAGTGATGTCATTTCGCTGCTCGTGCTATTATTCTTCTTCAGAATAGCTATGCTACGCCAGACCACAGAGCTTATGAATGGCGGGAATTGCTGTGTGTCCATCTTAATTTATGTGTGCCAGTGTGTGTGTGGATCAGAGGGTGGGTTAGAGTAGAAGGAGATGGATTCCAGTCACTACACAAGCCCACTCAGAGCATACTAATGGCGGGAAGCGCCGTGTGTCTGTCTTTATTTGTGTTGATCAGAGGTTGCCTTAGAGAGGAGGGAAATGGATCAGCATTGTAAGCCTAAAAATATGAACAACTCTGAATGTTCCTAAAAGATAAACCTATCTGAGCTCCAAACAATAATGAATATGGTAGACTTTGGAATGAAATCCTCATCTTGTTTTTTCTTGTAAACGATATTCACAAGCTCATACTTTGACACATTTTGCCTGAATGTCATAATTGCCAGGTCGAAATTGCCAGATTTGGGAAGGATCTTTTGAAGACTACCTTACAGTTCATATGACAGATTGATTTATAGTTCATGGATGAGCCAGAATAGCTTGACAACTAGAGGCCTGTATGTGGTTATGCTCTTTCAGTATTAGGTGAAAATTGCCAGATCTGGCAGCTGTCCTCTGAAGACCAGATTGTAGTTCAGGAGACAGATCGACCATGATAGTTCATGGGAGGTGCCAGAATATCTTGGTGCCTGGAGGCAGGCTGTTCTGACACTAGCCTTGAACTGTCGCAATCGATCCATCTCCTGTCATACTTACTTACGCCTGTCACCCCTCCCAGGGTATAGGCTGTCGATGCAAGACCTCCAGCGACTCCTGTGCTTCTACTTCGATTTTACTCCAGGTGGTTCCCAGTCTCTTGATGTCTGCTTGGAGGTCTTGACGCCAGGTGTTTCTCGGCCTGCCTCTTTTCCTCTTTCCCTGGGGGTTCCATGACAATGCCTGCCTAGTGATACTGGAAACTGGCTTTCTCAGACTGTGACCAATCCATCCCCATCTTCTTCGTCCAGTTTCATTCTCTGCTGTTATCTGCTCTGTTCTCTCCCAGAGTCTGACGCTGATCTTCTCTGGCCAGTGGATTTTCTTGATTCTTCTAAGGCAACTGTTAATGAAGATCTGTACTCTGTTGACTGTGGTTTTTGTCAACCTCCAAGTCTCTGCTCCATATAGGAGAACTGCTTTTACGTTTGAGTTGAAAATCCGGACTTTGGTGTGTTGTGACAGCTCTCTGCAACTCCACACTTTTTTCAGCTGGAGAAAGGCTGCTCTGGCTTTACCGATTCGTGCTCTGACATTTGCATCAGTGCCACCTTTTTTGTCGATGATGCTCCCGAGATAGGTGAAGGACTCCACATCCTCCAACGGGGTGCCAGAAAGCAAGACTGGTTCTTCCCTGGTTGCATTCAGCCTCATTGTCTTTGTTTTCTGTTTGTGGATAGTGAACCCCACCTGGGACGAGATGTCAGCAAGCCTCGTGGTCTTGTCCTGCATTTGTTGATGAGTGTGGGACAGTAAAGCCAAGTGTCCACTGTATTCCGCTTCTTCTCTGCTCTGTGGTCCTCTTCTTGACCCAGTCTATAGCCAGTAGGAAGAGTAACGGAGACAGCAAACACCCCTGCCTGACGCCGGTTCTGACCTGGACACCCCACCCGGGTCTGCCCTGGGGGACTTGGGTGGGGTTAGGTATTTTTTAGTTCCCAGGGTCACCCTGGTCAGCCCCACAGGGTGGGGTTTTCTCTCTATTCTGGGGCATGTGTTTCTGTCTACCCGAGGTCCATTCACCTGTATTTGCCTTTTTTAAACTCTCCCTACTGTCTGCACTGCCTGTAGCTCTTGATATTGGATGTGTGTTGCTAAATTGTCTTAGCTTTATTTAGGCCCCATGTGTTAGGTTTATTTAATGTGTTTGACCGGTTGGCGACATACATTCAATGTTCTGTTTAGTTGGTTGTTTTTTTTCACAAGCAGTGCAGGCACGTCCTGAGAAAGCCTTGTTGCTGTCGGGACGTTAAGCAATGTACAATCAATCAATCAATCTGACCTGGAGCTCCCTGGTGAACTGCCCTTCATGGATCACGCGACATGTCATGCCATCATAGCAGCTCTTGATCAGGCAGACGAGTACCATAGTGTCGTAGGAGTTTCCACAAAGTCTCTGGGTCCACGCTGTCAAATGCTTTCTCGTAATCCACAAAGCTGACGTACAGCGGGGAGCTCCACTCCAGAGACTGCTCCATGATGATGCAGAGAGTGGCAATATGATCTGTACATGATCGGTTTTTCCTGAATCCTGCTTGCTGGTCTCTCAGCTGGGGGTCGACGGAGCTCTTCATTCTCTCCAGGATGATCCTGTTGAAGAACTTTCCTGGTACTGACAGCAAGGTGATTCTTCTGTAGTTGGAACACTTGCTGAGGTCGCCTTTCTTGGGAAGCTTGATTAGGTACCCCTCCTTCCAGTCAGCCGGCATCACCTCCTCTTCCTGGATCTTTCCAAACAGTGGGTACAGCATCTCTACTGTTGTTTCTAGGTCTGCTTTCAGTGCCTCTGCTGGGATGCCATCTGGCCATGTTGCTTTGCCGTTCTTCAAAAATGCCACTGCTCTTCTGATCTCTTCCCGGCTGGGTCTGTCACAGCTGATGGGTAGGTCAGTCTCTGCTGGCTGGATGTCTGGGGGGGTTGGGTGGGGTGGGTCTGTTCAGTAACTCTTCAAAATGCTCGGCCCATCTGTCGAGTTGGCCTGCTCTGTCTGCAATAGGCTTGCCTTCTTTGTCTTTTCCTGGTCTTTCTGTATGGCCATACTTGCCAGACAATCTTCTGTTAATGTCGTAGAGCTGTTTCATGTTGCCGCTGCCTGCTGCCTTTTCTGCCTCTGCTGCCAGGCCGTCTGTGTAGGCTCTCTTGTCTGCCCTGATACTCCTCTTCACCTCGCGGTTGGCTTCTGAGTATTCCTCATGTGCCCTTGCTTTTGCTGCTCTCGTGCGGCTGTTGTTGACAGCTGCTTTCTTCTGCTTCCTCACTTCTATCTTCTTCAAGGTCTGTGCCGACAGCCAGTCCTTGTGATGGTGTTTCTTGAACCCCACAGTGTCTTTGCAGGTTGAGTTCAGCGCCTCTCTAACTGCCTTCCACTGCTGCTCTGTGGTGACCGCCTCCTCTTCAATTACTACTCCTGTAGCGCTTGAAACTGGTTGGACAGCACTAGTTTGAACTCTTCTCTCACTCCAGTCTCTCTCAGGAGGCCTACATTATAGCGCTGTCTTCTTGTTGTCCCTGTGCTGCTTTTCTTTAACTCATTCTACCCCAGACACGACACAGGAAGGTAAGGATCGACCATGATAGTTCAAGGTTGATGCCAGAATAGCTTGGTGCCTATGGTCGCCAAGCTATTCTGGCATCACCCTTGAACTATCATGGTCGATCTGTGTCCTGCACTGCAATGCAGTCTTCAGAGGACACCGGCAAAATTTAAGGATTTCGGTCTTGGGGTAGAATGAGTTAACTTGAGCTTTATTCTTAAGATAAGCAGATGATGGTCTGAGGCGACATCTGCTCCCCTCCTCACTCGAACATCTTGAAGGGATCTTCTAAATTTCTTGCTAATGCAGATAATTATGGTCTATTTGGTTTTCTGTAGTATGGTTAGGTGAGACCCAAGTTGCTTTGTGTATTCTTCTGTGTGGGAAGATGCTGCCTCCAATGACAAGTCTGTTTAGAGCACAAAAGTCTACGAACCTCTCCCCGTTCTCACTCATCTCCCCTAGTTCCTGTCTCCCCATCACCTCTTCATATCCGGTGTTGTCCTCCCCTATTTTGGCATTAAAATCGCCCATGATGATGGTGATGTCTCGCTCCGCACATTTGTCCACAGCACTCTGGAGTCGGTCGTAGAACTCTTGTTTCTCTTCCTCGTCACTGTCATTAGTGGGTGCCTAACACTGGATGATGTTCAGCTTGATCTTTTCCCTGGTTCTAAAGGCTGCTGTGATAATTTTTGGCCCAAGAGGTTCCCAGCCCATCAGCGCTCTCTGTGCCACTGGTGACAGCATGAATGCTACACCTTCTGTATGGGGGGCATTCTCCTCTTCATGACCTGAATACAGAATCATCTCCCCACTTAACAGCCTTTTCTGGCCAGACTGCGTCCATCTGGCTTCACTGATACCTAGCAGGGAAAGGTTGTACTTTTGCATTTCCGCTGCTATCTGGGCGTACTTCCCGCTCTGGTACATGGTCTTGACATTCCATGTGCCCATGATTGTGTCCCTGGATAGAGAGAGGCGGCTCGGTCCTGTGGCTTCCGAAGACTTCCGGCTTTCACCACACAACGTCATAAATCTTCTGGTAAAAGAACCTTCCTCCTCCAGGAAAGGAATTGCTGTTTGTCTATTCGTCAGCGTTTTTGTAGCTATTTCTTTATTTGCAGGGTGGGGAAGCTACCCAAACGCCCAACCCCCTTGCGAGGAGGACCAGGGGTTTTCTGTCGGGGTCTCCTTGCCTCCTTAGACCATGTTGGTTCACGGCACCTTCATTCGGTGCACCCCTCTCGCAAGAGATCCCCTATCCACCACCCAGGGGACATGCCTCATTGCCATATGGTCCCAGCGCGAGGCTGTCATAATGTGACAGAACTGAATGGGTCAGCTTCCTTGTGTGTGCAGTCACTGGTACTGTGAACAGCATTGGTGTGGTCAAGCCTTCTTCTGTTTTAATTTATCACGAGGGAAAGTGTTAACCCCATAGTGCTTACAGCCGCTGGTACTGTTTACAGCTGCATGCACAAGAGGTTTAACCCTGAGACTGCATTTTGGAGATGTCACTAATGACCGTGTGATAAAATCAACCATGATAATTCAAGAGTAGTGCCAAATTAGCTTGGTGCCTAAAGGCGCCAACCTAATCTGGCACTACCCTTGAATTATCATGGTCAGTCCAGCTCCTGCTGTGGTGTGTCAGGGCTTAATGGGTTAAACAACATGCAGTATTCTGTTTTTGTTGATGCTACAGGCTTGTCTGCTGGTGCAGTGTGTCAGGACTGAATGGTTTAGATACCTGACAGCACTCTGTTCTTCCGACAGGCTCATCTGCTGTCTATGTCACGGGGTATGTCTCAACAACACCAGCTGAACCACATGCAGTATTTCCCTACCAGCACCCTCTATCCATCGGGCAGTGCCAGCGCTCATTCTCTTGGCACCAGCCGACAACAGCCATACAGCCGGCCATTCATTGAGCACCAGCTGGCCCAGGGGCGGATGCTGAGTGGACACTCAGGAATCGGGATGCAGGAGAAGGGGGGCGCAGGGGAGAAGGGCTCAGTGCTGGATACGCCTACACCACGCGCGAAACCCCCACGACCTATGGAGTACAGAGGGTCCAAAGGTAAACTTGTGTCTTTTGTTTGAAGTCCCCCTCAACTGCAGTTTGTTGTTCGATATTCACACTAGGTTGGCTTATCCAGCCTACTCCATCTCCATGAAGCATAGATTCTTATGAGTTCTTAAAGGGTGCATGAGCTCTGGAGATGCTATTCCTAATGCTGGCAGTGAATAGCTCCACGTACGTTCTCAAATGAAAGGTTGAGGGAGATATTCTGCGTCACGTTAATGACTCCATTGTTTTCTCAAAACACATTACCGATTACATTACCGTATGGAATCGTGTCTATGCTAGCCTAATTTTAGCCAAAATTTGTTGTGTACATATAGGGCAGTGTTGGCAGGTGAGGGGCGCCATAGTTAGGCAGTAACCCGAGTAGTCTCCCCTTCATCCCCATACGGGTATGCGCCTAACCGTGAGCACTCAGTTTAGTTTTTTCGCTAGCCTAGGTCGGTTGTGTACGGGCTGTGCACTTCTCCATTGTGCTTCTTCGTGGTGCTTGGACTTTGTACGGTGCGACCGGTCTTCTTACCTTCATCGCTGCGGTGTCTTGTCCCATTCAGGGACGGATAGTGCCTTGTTGAGCTGCCTTCTGAGCTGTCCTTGAGTGACCACTAGACTTGGCTTTCGTCGGGGCTCCTTGGGGTTTCAGCGACGCGCCGGCCTTCGTGGACTTCCTCCAAGGGATTCCAGCTCTCCTTTTGGTCCCCACCCCCTCTGCGCCGCTTGCCCGTATGGACAGCTATCCCGACGGACCAGCTCAGAGCCGACGCCCTGCGCGGCGAAGTCACTGCCTTGCTCCGGAAAGCTGCCACGGAGGTGGTGGCGCGACACAACTCTCCAGCCTTCTACAGCCGGCTTTTCGTGGTGCCCAAACCAGGTGGCAAGTGGCGTCCCATCATCGACCTCTCTGCGTTGAACAGGTTCATCGTGGCGCCACCCTTTCGCATGGAGACTGCCTGAGCCCTGCGCGCTGCGGTTCAGCCCATGGACTTTGCCGTCAGCTTGGATCTCTGGGATGCCTATCTCCACGTCCCCATGCACCCGGCCTCCCGACGTTACCTCCGCTTTGCCTTCGAAAGGGTCGTCTACCAGTTCCGTGCGCTGCCCTTCGGTCTCAACCTCAGCCCTTGGGTCTTCACCCGCATCATGGACGCAGTGGTCGCCATGGCCAGGCAGACATCGTTGAGCCCCACGTCGAACTATTTGGACGATCTCCTTCTCCGGAACCAGTCCGAGGATGCCTTGCGGGTCGACCGGGATGCGCTTTTCCTTCTCCTCGACAGGCTCGGCTTCCTGGTCAACGCGGGGAAATCCGATCTCACACCGTCACGTTGCTTCGTCCATCTGGGAATGGAATTCCGCACCGATCTCAACCACGTCCAGTTGCCGGAGCAGTGCGTTCAGAAGTTGGTGACTTTTGCGCGACAGGTGTCTCAGGAGACGGCGATCCCCGCCAGGCGCTGGCTTCAGCTTCTGGGACTGATGAGTGCGGCAGCGGACCTGCTTCCCCTGGGACGTCTCCACTCCCGACCAATACAGCTGCACCTCCTTCTCCACTGGCGGCCCTCGACGGACGACCTCGAGGCTCTGGTACCGGTGCTGCCCATGCTCCGTCCTCACCTTCTCCGCTGGGCTGCCGCGGGCGTTCCCCTCTACTCTCCACCTCCCGACTGTCCCTGTGCGTCGACGCAAGTCTCTCCGGTTGGGGCGCTCACCTGCTACCGAAGTTCTCCATGGCCTCCGGTGTCTGGCCACCGGAGCTGCTGGCACAGCACATCAACTGGTTGGAGTTGAAGGTGGTCTGGCAAGCCCTGCTCGCCTGGGAAACACGGCTGCGACAACAAGAGCTGCTGGTTCTCTTGGACAACTCCACGGTCGTCGCCTACATCCAGAAGCAGGGTGGGACTCGCTCTCCCTCACTCTGCATGCTACTCTACCAGGTGCTCTGTTGGTGCGAGGATCGGAACGTCACTCTCTGCGCGTCACATCCCCGGCCATCTGAATGTTCTCGCGGACTCCCTCTCGCATCACGGTCAGCTACTTCACACAGAGTGGACGCTTCGCCTGGACATCTTTCGGATGATCAGAACGGCGTGGGAGACCCCCTTGGTCGATCTGTTTGCAACGAGATGGAACCACCAGCTGCCGCTCTTCGTCTCGCCAATCCCGGACCCGCTTGTTTGGGCAGTCGACGCTCTCTCCATCCCTTATGATGGCTTAGTCGCCTACGCCTATCCCCCGACAGTGCTTATCCCCAAAGTCCTCCTCAAGCTCCGGGGATGCAACGCGATCCTGTTCCTGGTGGCTTCTCTGTCCTGGACCAAGTCGTGGACCACGGACCTCCTGAACCTCGCCACGGGCCCCCTGCTGCAGCTTCCCACGCCTCGCACGATGCTCAAGCAACCCCGGCAGGCCCAGTTCCACCTGTGCCCCGAGCGTCTCCTCCTCCATGCCTGGAGATTGTGCGGCAGGCCCTCGCCTCTAGAGGCTTCTCAAGTGCGGCAGTGGAGGCTATCGCTACGGCTCGCAGACCCTCGACCAGACAAGTGTTCGACGGCAAGTGGCGCGTCCTGTGTGACCGGTGTGATGACAAGCTCCTCTCCCCCACGGATCTGACAGTTCCCCAGCTGGCGGACTTCTTCCTCTGGCTGTTTACCGACCAGCTCTTGGCGCCGATCACCATTCGGGGTTATCTGGCCATGATCGCAGACACGTATCAGCATTTGGGACGCCCCGACCCAGGTGCCTGCAAAGACCTCTCCGACCTGATGGCGCATTTCGGACTACACCAGCCTGCTCCTTGCTCGCTGGTCCTGCGCTGGGACCTTCCGTGGGTACTTACTTGGCTCAACTCCGCCCGCTTTGAACCAATCCGGTTGGCGCGGCTGCCGGACATGACGCGGAGAACCTGCTTCCTACTGGCTCTCGCCTCCACTTCCAGGGTCAGCGAGCTGCACGCCTTTTCAGCGCGGCCGGCATGTTTGCAGTTCCAGGCGGACGGCTCGGTTCATCTGCTCCCCAATCCGGCGTTTCTCGCCAAGACCCGATCTTCTCTGACTGCTCCTCAGGTGGTCTCCATTCAACCTTTGCGAGACCCAGACTCCACCCGTGCGTCCCGACAACAGGACCCGGTGAGAGTGTTATGCGTTTACCTGCACTGGACCAAGCCGCTACGCAGGGGACGCATCCGCCTTTTCCTCCCTCTGTCCCCAGGTAGAAATGACTTCTCAGCCCAGACGATATCCTCCTGGCTCCGTTGGGTGATCCGCTCCGCCTACCAAAATCTCGCCCCTGATACAGTCAAACGATTACACATCAGGGCGCACGAGGTCAGACCCATGGCTGCTAGCCTCGCATTCGACCGCAACTGCGTGGTCTTGGACATTGTGGCAGCCGTGGGCTGGTGAGCAGAGTCTACCTTCACCCAATTCTACCTGAGGGACCTCTCCAGCCAGCGCCAGAACCTTTCGCTGGTGGGAGACATTGCAGCAGTGCAACATTCCCTCCCGGCGCCCTAGGCGCTGTAAGTATCTTCGCTAAAATTATCGGGAGGTTGCTTAGGGAGGGTGGGTCTAGTTGCCTGTTTCTGCGGGTTAGGGGCGTTATAGCGGCACCCACCTCCTCTTTGTAATTCTTCCATACGGTAATGTCATCTGTAATGTGTTTTGAGAAAACAAATGTATTTTTCTTTAAATTGTATTTTTTTAAAAAATACTTACCGATGACATTACCCGGATGACCCTCCCACCTACCCCACTGGCTGCCGGTCTGCTCAGAAACTAAACTGAGTGCTCATGGTTAGGCGCATACCCGTATGGGGATGAAGGGCACAACAAATTTTGGCTAAAATTAGGCTAGCATAGACATGA
Source organism: Semisulcospira habei (assembly GCA_036245525.1). Taxonomy (NCBI): domain Eukaryota; kingdom Metazoa; phylum Mollusca; class Gastropoda; family Semisulcospiridae; genus Semisulcospira; species Semisulcospira habei. Next base: position 35,822 of record BTPG01000071.1, on the reverse strand, counting down.
TTCCATACGGTAATGTCATCGGTAAGTATTTTTCAAAAAAATACATTTTAAAGAAAAATACATTTTTCTTTTCACGTCCAGAGCCTAAGAAACACTTTCTGATATCTGCTGTTAACTAAAGTCTGATTAAAAATGAATTACTTTAATTGCCGTTTTGGTAATTCATTTTTCATTAGACTTTAGTTTATGATAGTTAGCACAATAAAGCAGACTCTACACTTTAAAAAAATATTTCTTTCTGTTAGAATTTAGGTCTGGATTAACCCTTTTAGCCCTGGATTCCTACTGCAGGAAATGGCTTGACCATGATAATTCAAGGGTAGTGCCAGATTAGCTTGGTGCCTTAAGGTGCCAAGCTAATCTGGCACTACCCTTGAATTATCATGGTCAAGCCATCTCCTGCAACTGGTACAATGCCTCAAAAATTTGAGAAATGGGACCTTGGGGCTAAAAGGGTTAACAGCTGTTTTAGACTTTAATTAATGATAGCATGTGTCAGCACAAAAAAGCACACACATGCCTACCCTTAAAAACCGTCTCTTTTTTTCTGATGGAATTTTGGTCTGGATGAAAACTTTTAAATAAAGGAAACATGTTCTTGCCTATGGTAATAAAGCAATGACTGTGATTCTAGGTGGTGGTGGTTTGCTGCAAGAGATACTTGCTGCGGAGCCGTCCCCTCAGTTAAACACAACATTCAACTTGCCCCATGGACACACGCCACCCACCAGGCTTCCACGAAGCAGGTCAGTTTGTGTGTGTGTGTCAGTCACTTATTGTCAGTCACCTAATCTGCAAGAGGTATAGATTTTCATGAGCCCCTTCATCCTGCAGGGGCTCATGAAAATCTGTGCCTCTTACTGGCAGTGATCAGTTTCTGTTTCTTCCAAGTTGACCCATTTCATCCTGATACGCCCATTGCTTGAATAAATTTGACTGTAATAGTTCAAGGGTGGTGCCAGAATAGCTTGGCGCCTGAAGGCTCTGGCACCACCCTTGAACTAAAACGGTTGATAGATCTCCTAATCTGTAATGCATCCTTCATAGGACAATAAGCAGATTTTACCAAAAAAAAATCAACCTCAGGATGTAATGGATTAAAGTTACAACATCTGTCAGTCAGAAGTCAGTTAACCCATTTAGCCCTGAGTCCCTACAGCAGTAGGTGGATTGACCATGATAATTCAAGGGTAGTACCAGATTAGCTTGGCATCTGAAGGCACCAAGCTAATCTGGCAATACCCTTGAATTATCATGGTCAATCCATCGCCTGCAACTGGTGCATAGTCATTAGGCTATGCCGCCAAAATTTTAGAAATGGGACCTTGGTGCTAAAAGGGTTAAACACAGCCTGCCTGCAGTGCAATGACAGCCAGGCACCAACTGCCGCTCTTGGTCTGTGTGCCCCTGTTGCAGGTTTAAGCCTTTAAGTACGGATGAAGTGAGCTTCGCTTTGAAGATCATTCAACATTTAAAACAGAACAGCAACATACTCTTTTTCTTTTAATCCTTTGGCTGCCCGTAGCGCTGTTTGATGTGATGATTCCTACAGGAATCATCACGACAAAAAGTGCTACTGACAGCCAAAAGGTTAATCAGACATTAAACAAGCATTACCATCAGATAGGGTACTGGTACGAGTATGGTTGGTAAAGGGATGCAGTTCTAACTGACTTATTTGAACGCAGAAACGCAGACAGCATACTGGTTCGTACAAAAGTTTACGCTTTCACACTTGAAGATTTTCCCACTTTTGGGAGACAATCCTGACTGATTTATTTGAAAGCAACTGGTACTTGAACACAGATAGCATACTGGTATGAGTGTGTTTCGTTAAGGGAGGCAGTTACAACTGATTTACTTGAACACAGATAGCGTACTGATACGAGTGCGGTTGGTTAAGGGAAGCAGTTATGATTTACTTGAACGTTGACGGTTTCCTTTACTAGTCTCCTTCTCTTTATCTTGATGCAAGCTTGATGACATCAAAAAGGTAACTTTGCCTACCAGATAACGCAACACATTGACTGTTATAAAACGACAGTGCGAGATGCTTAGATTATGATATTTCAAGGGTAGTGCCAGTTTAGCTTGGCACCTTGCAGGCATCAAGCTAATCTGGCACTACCCTTGAACTATCATGTCTAATCTATCCTCCGCAGCTGGTACACAGTCTCACAAAAGTGGGAAAATCTTTCATTGGTGAAAGCGTAAATGTTATTGCATCACCACATGACCTAGATTACATTTAACACTTTGTACATGCAGCCACCCCTATTGTTTACAAATCCGCTGGTTGCAAACAGGGCAGGGGAGGATGGTGGGTGGATTGAAAGCTAAAAATTGACCACAAGTGGGTGGGGTGTGATCTTGTGGAGCCCTGGTACATTATTGCATGAGTGTGTCAGGAGCTAAATTAACCCTTTTCATTCAGATATACTACTGCTTGAAATTAATTTGACTATGATAGTTAAAGGGTGGTGCCAGAATAGCTGCTTGAATTAAAATGGTTGATCTATCTCCTAATCTGTATTGTAGCCATCATAGGACAATAAGAACATTTTTTTAAAATCATCCTCAGGATGTGATGGGTTAACTCTTATCTTTCGGAATATACCAGTGTAAAATCAGTTTGACTAAAATAGTTAAAGGGTAGTGCCAGAATTGCTTGGCGCCTCTAGGCGCCAAGCTATTCTGGCACCACCCTTGAACTAAAACCATTGGTATATATATATATACTCTCTCTTGGCTTGATTTCGCAAACGAAGATTCTATAGGGCTTGCCCACGTCGTCTGCAGGAATTTTCGTGGCTGCGGAGGCCAATCCGGGACAGGCAGGTTTGACTGCAGTGGCTGCAGGGGAAGGTCTGGTCAGGGTTCTGAGTTACGACAACTCTGTTTTTTCTTCTGAGCCGCTTGTCCTTAAGGTTAGCTCTGCGAGAGTCCTCAAAGGAGACGGCAGCCTTGTGAATGGTGGAGCGCCACGTGTCACGGTCCGCAGCAAGCGAAGACCACTGGCGGTGGTCGATTTGGCAGGCGCTAAGTGACTTCTTGAGACCGTCTTTGTATCTCTTCTTTGGTGCCCCTCTGTCTCGGTGTCCAGTGGCGAGCTTGCCAAACAGAGTGATCTTGGGTAGGCGATGATCCTCCATCCTGGAGACGTGCCCCGCCCAGCGAAGCTGTGTCCGCAGCAGCAAAGCCTCGATGCTCACAGTTTCCGCCTGTTCAAGGACCTCGACGTTGGTGACATAGTCACTCCAGTGAATGCTGAGGATGGTACGCAGGCAGCGCTGGTGAAAGCGTTCAAGGAGTCGTAGTTGGCTGCGGTAGAGGGCCCAGGACTCGGAACCGTACAGCAGGGTGGTGAGGATGACAGCTCTGTACACGCTGATCTTGGTGCCTTTTTTCAGCTGTTGATTGTGCCACACCCGCTTGAATAGTCACCCGAAAGCACTGTTTGCTTTTGCCAGCCTGTTGTCCAGCTCCTTGTCCAGCTTGGCGTCTGACGTGATGATGCAGCCAAGGTAGGTAAACTGGTGTACAGACTTCAGTTCGGACTCGCCGATGGTGATGTGGGGAGGGCGATGCTCTTCCTTGGGTGCCGGCTGATGAAGGACCTCTGTCTTTTTCAGACTGACCTCAAGTCCAAAGAGCTGGGCGGCATCTGTGAAGCAGGATGTAATGCGCTGCAAGGCTCTCTCTGTGTGTGCAACGAGGGCAGCGTCATCAGCAAAGAGCAGCTCACGAATCAGTTGGTCTAGGCTTTTCGTGTGGGCCTGCAGTCGTCTGAGGTTGAATAGGCTGCCATCGAGACGATACCTGATGTACACTGCATCGTCATCGTCGAGGTCCACTGTGGCCTGCTTCAACATCATGCTGAAGAAGATGGTGAAGAGGGTCGGTGCCAGCACGCAGCCTTGCTTCACGCCGATGCGAATGGGGAATGGTTCTGAGAGGTCACTGTTTAGTCTGACCTGGCCTTGCTGGTCCTCGTGGAGCTTTACGATCATGTTGAGGAACTTTGGGGGACAGCCTAGTCGCTCCAGGATCTGCCACATACCTTGTCTGTTCACAGTGTCAAACGCTTTTGTTAGGTCGACAAACGTTACGTACAGCCCTTTGTTCTGCTCGCCGCACTTCTCCTGAAGCTGTCTCAGCACAAAGACCATGTCGGTGGTACTCCTGTTGGCTCTAAAGCCACACTGGCCCTCTGGGAGGTGGTCTTCAGCGATGGCAGGTACCAGCCGATTCAGGAGCAACCTTGCGAGAATTTTCCCGGCAATGGACAGCAGGGTAATTCCACGATAATTTGAGCAGGCAGACTTCTCTCCTTTGTTCTTGTACAGGGTGATGATGACTGCATCACGGAGGTCCTTTGGTAGTGTTCCTTTTTCCCAGCAGCAGAGAAAGAGGTCGTGGAGCTTGTTGTGCAGTGCTGGGCCTCCATGTTTCCAGATCTCTGGCGGGATTCCGTCAATGCCTGCTGCTTTGCCACTCTTGAGCTGGTGGATGGCTGTGAGGGTCTCTTCGGTGGTGGGCGGTTCGTCCAATTCAACCTTTAGTGGAAGGTGTGGGATTTGGAGGATGACTGTTTCTTGAACAGTGCGTTCAGCGCCGAAGAGGTCCTGAAAGTATTCCGACCAGCGGTTCAAGATGGAGGTATTATCTGTGAGGAGTGCCTGTCCAACAGCGCTTCGCAGGGGACTTTGTACCAGGTGCCTAGGGCCATACACTGCTTTCAGTGCTTCGTAGAAGCCCCTGTAGTCACCGTTGTCAGCACAGAGCTGGGTCCTCTGTGCGAGTCTGGACCACCACTCGTTCTGGAGCTCTCTAAGCTTGAGCTGAAGACTGCTGCAGATGAGGCAGAAGGCAGACTTCTTCACAGGGCAGGAAGGCTGGGCAAGGTGGGCCTGGTGGGCGGCTCTTTTTTTTGCTAGAAGTTCCTGGATCTCTACATCGTTTTCGTCAAACCAGTCTTTGTTCCTCTTTCTAGCAAAGCCCAAGACTTCCACAGAAGATTTTACAATAGCAGTTTTCAGTTGTTCCCAGAGTGTTTCAGGGGAGGAGTCTGCTGGATCAACTGTGTCTTTGAGCATGCGCTGTAAATCGGCCTGAAGGGCAGCTTTCTTGTCGTCACGCTGAAGGCTGGCAACATCAAGCTTTTTCTTGGGGGGGGGGGCCCCTTTCTTGGGTTTCAGCTTGAGGCGGAGCCTGAGTTTGCAGCGAACAAGGCGGTGGTCAGTGTGGCACTCTGCGCTGGGCATCACTCTGGTGAGGAGGACGTCACTGCGGTCCCTCTGACGCACTAGGACATAGTCGATAAGGTGCCAGTGTTTGGAGCGAGGATGCATCCAGGTGGTCTTTCGACTGTCTTTTTGCTGGAAAGTAGTGTTGGTGATGACAAGTTGCTGCTCTGCACAGAGCTCCAACAGTAGGCGACCATTGTCATTGCAGTTCCAACGCCATGCTTGCCGAGGACTCCTTTCCAGGCTTCAGAGTCTTGGCCCACTCTGGCGTTGAAGTCGCCAAGGATGATGACTTTGTCGTCTGCAGGGGTGCTCTGCAGGAGGCTGCGCAGGTGAGAGTAGAACTTGTCTTTTTCTGCAGGCTCTGCCAGGAGGGTTGGGGAGTACACACTGAGAAGGGTGACGTATTGCTGGTGTCTCAGTGGGAGGCGCATGGACATGATGCGGTCGGAGTGACCCGTTGGTAGGTTTTCCAACTTAGTCGCAATGGGGGTCTTCACCATGAAGCCCATGCCTGAGAGCCGTCTTTCTGATGCAGGCCTGCCTGACCAGTAGAGGGTATAGCCAGCGCCAAGTTCTTGGAGGAGAAAATCAGCAACGTCAGACTCTGGGAGAGAACAGAGCAGATAACAGCAGAGAATGAAATTGAGCGAAGAAGATGGGGATGGATTGGTCACAGTCTGAGAAAGCCAGCTTCCAGTATCACTAGGCAGGCATTGTCATGGAACCCCCAGGGAAAGAGGAAAAGAGGTAGGCCGAGAAACTCCTGGTGTCGAGACCTCCAAGCAGACATCAAGAGACTGGGAACCACCTGGAGTAGAATCGAAGGAGAAGCACAGGACAGGAGTTGCTGGAGGTCTCTCGTCGACGGCCTATACCCGGGTAGGGGTGACAGGCGTAAGTAAGTAAGTAAGTTCTTGGAGGCTGCCTTCCTCCGGGAGGCGTACTTCGCTGAGCGCGGCGATGTCGATGTTTAACCTCCGCAATTCATGGGCAATGAGGGCGGAGCGACGTTCAGGGCGTCCGCTGTCTGCTGTGTCGAGCATGGTTCGGATGTTCCAGCATGCTACGTCGAGTCCGGTCGTGGTCGTCATGAGAGTGGATCCATTGTTTTTTCTTGTTTTCTGACCGCATGAGAAGATGCCCGTTGACCGCGGCTAGCCAACTGGGGTTACGAGGGGATGAGCTTTGGTTAGGCCACCTTTTCTAGGCCCCTCTCCGTGTGGAGCAAGCAGTGCTGTCCCTAGAGAAGGCTGCTTGGTCGTTCAGGGTGTGCCGAGTGACGTTGTCATCCCCAGGTCAACATCAGGCGACCAATATCCTGAACCGCCTGCATGCAGGTTTGAGACTGCGGCTTCCAGTGACATCTTTCACCTGCCGTCATAGTCCGTGGGCATTTCCTAAAGCCTGCGCGGTGGAGCTTTTTGGTGGAGTGCAGTGTGCGCAGTACTGGCCCCACCCTTTAAACCCTTGGTTCGTTTGCCATGGCCTAGCAAGCTGGGACGGTGGCATCGAGGTCCTCGGGTCGTAGGTTTTATATCAGACTGTCCTTGTCTTAGTCTCTGGCTCAAAAGCCTTCCCCGGAGACACGGGGGCTTTGATGTCAGGGGTTTCCTCCCTTAGCCTTTCCGCAGCCAAGCGGCCAGGCCTGCAAGGCAGCAGGGGACTCGTGGGGGCCGGGGTCGTCTATGTCCCGTGCAGATGTGAACATCTGCCCACTGCCCAGACGGTGACACTTACCAGAGGAGAAAAATCCAACGCCGGAACCCGGTATCGAACCTCGCACCTTTGGCATTGGAGGCAGAGACGGGGAAGTGGCGCAGTGGTTAAGGCGTCTGCCTCCAATGCCAAAGGTGCGAGGGATATATATATATATATATATTACTTACTTACTTACTTACGCCTGTCACCCCTACCCGGGTATAGGCCGTCGACAAGAGACCTCCAGCGACTCCTGTCCTGTGCTTCTCCTTCGATTCTACTCCAGGTGGTTCCCAGTCTCTTGATGTCTGCTTGGAGGTCTCGACGCCAGGAGTTTCTCGGCCTACCTCTTTTCCTCTTTCCCTGGGGGTTCCATGACAATGCCTGCCTAGTGATACTGGAAGCTGGCTTTCTCAGACTGTGACCGATCCATCCCCATCTTCTTCGCATATATATATATATATATATATATATATATATATATATATATATATATATATATATATATATATATATATATATATATATATATATATATATATATATATATATATATATATATCCTTATCTGTAAGTACTATAATGTAGCTTGCATATGGAAGTGTACAAATTTTAAGCTTTTAGCCTCAGTATGATATGGGTTAAATGCTTGTGCACTCATCCAACAGTGTAAACGGTGCCAGTGGCTGCATGCTCAAGGGGTTAACCTGTTCAGTGCCAGTTGACCCAGGTGGTGGTGTTTTTTTGCAATCTTTGCCCATTCAGCACCAAAATGTCCTAGCTTTCCCAGGAACATAGATTCAAAGTGGTGTCAGCAAGAGGCATAGATCCTCATGAGCCCTGCAATTGCAGGTGCTCATGAGGATCAACACCTTGTGCAGCTGGGTGGTATTCACAATATTCTCAGCACTGAACAGTTAATGGAGTATGGGGCTCACATTTTTACATAGTATCTAACACTCGTGAGATATAATTTTGCACAACTCTGTACATGCATTTGCCATGTGTAGTTTGCACCTAGTTTGTCAGTAAGGACAAGCTGATGTCAGCAAAGATTGGCCCACACACAGCTGTGCGCAGGCATGCCAGCTGACATTGGCCCGTTGATGTTTTGCACACTGGATAATACATAGATGTATTGATTTTCCTGAACATTATGTGGTACATGCACGCATGTATGTTTTTTATTGATCATAAAGCTGGAAGAAAATGTATACAGTGCACTTATGTTCTATTCTCCCACGGTGTGTACAGTGATTGCATGCATCGTATTATTTATCATATGCACCCAGGCTCCAAGAAACGCGGGTTACCAAGAGGCAAAGAACCTTATAAGCCCCCGCATCTGTGTGGGCTCTTGAGATTCTTTGCCTCATTCAGTTGGGTGGAAGGGGGGGGGGGGAGGGAGGGGGGGGGGGGTGACTATGAAATGATGTGACATGTTTAAGCCTGAAGGAAACACACATATCCATATAAGAGACTTTGTCAAATGACTGAACGGCAGCTGCGCTAAACAAGATTACATCAAATTAGCACAACAACAGCAACAAACCAACAAAAAAAACGAAAAAAAACAGATGCAATAAAAAAAACTGATGAGCGAAAGAATGCAAAATGTTGAAATCATTGGTAGTGCTTTTGTTGATTCCTAAAATGGAGCGTTTCTTTTGCTAGTAAGTATGTTGTACACATCAGATAGATTTTTGTCTTACTCCCTTGGGCATGCAGCCACTGTTAGTTTACAATGCTGGTTGGCTGCCTGCAGGATGTTGTTAAAATATGTGGCTTTCCCACGCTTAGGCATTTTTGTAATCCATAATATCACAATCATTGTCCACTCAGTATTGTGCAGAAACAAAATAGGCTTTCGATATGATCATAACTATCTTGACAGATTGAAAACGAAACAAAACAATTATTTTCCATTTTGTTTCTCATGTTTACTCAAACATGACAAGGTATGATTCAATGGCAGTTTGCCCCAGCACTTAAGAAGGGGGCATGTATTAACCCTTTTAGCCCCAAGGTCCCATTTCTCAAATTTTGGAGGTGTTGCCTCACGACTATGTACCAGTTGTAGGAAATGGATTGATCATGATAATTTAAGGGTAGTGCCAGATGAGCTTGGCGCCTTCAGGCGCCAAGCTCATCTGGCACTTTTCTTGAATTATCATGATCAGTCCATCTCCTGTTGCAGGGCCCCGGGGCTAAATTGGTTAAACATACACAGCCCATAAAAATCAGGACTGCCATAGTGTCATAAATTACATTTTACAATCCCCCATGATCCAATCCATCTGACAAGTGGTAATATGCCCGCATGAAATCAAGCACAGCTGGTACAGTTCTTCGGCCAGTCTCTTCAATCAGCAAAAACAAGAAGCATAGATTTTCATGAACCCCTGCGCCTGCAGGGGCTCATGAGGATCTATGCTTCTTGTTGCTAGAGATTGGCCTCATGTACAGTTTGTACTTCGCCTCATGGAGAGAGTCATTGGGGATTGAAGCCTTTGATTGATGTAACATCCTGGAAATTATGGAATGTGTGCAGTGTGTGAGTGAGACCTGTATTGTGACATTCTTTTTCGTTGATGGACAAAAAGCCAAGCAATGCATCAATGGCGCATGTACCCAATGGGGTTTGTAGAGCAGATGTTTTCTTTCGCTCTGAGTCCCACTCTCTCTGTCTCTCTCTCTCTCTCTCACTTTCTATTGCTTTCAAACACGTGTGTGTGCGCCGGCTGCAAATGGTGAATGTTATGTTTACATTTTTGTTAACAGTTCGATAAAAAGTTCTGTAATAAATTTCACTTAGTAAATGCATTTGGGTAGGGAGATTTTTATAGACGTTAATGGCCTTCCTGGATCGCCACGTTACGTGGGTGTTCACCGGGTGTTCACAGTTTGATAGTGGATTGTGTCATTTGGTTGGTCGGTTCGCTGGTTGCTTGGCTGCTTAGTTTGCTGGTGCCATTATTTTACTGTGTAATTCCACTACGCATTTGGACAATTTGATTGTGGTCCAGTTTTGTTCCTGACCATAGGTTACCCCTGCTACTGTTTACATGGTCAGTACCGGTGGCTACATGCACAAGGGGGTTAATCCATTTAACCCCACGGCCGCATTTTCCAAATTTTGGAGGTGTTTCCTAAAGACTATGTACCACTGAGTTACACTAGATGGATTGCCCATGATAATTCAAGGGTATGCCAGATTAGCCTGGCGCCTTCAGGCGCCAAGCTAATCTGGCACTACCCTTGAATTATCATGGTCAGTCCATCGCCTGATGTAGGGCGTTGGGGCTAAATGGGTTAAACTTTACTGTGTAATGTAATAAGACTGAACTACCACTTGCAGAAAGGAAGTACGTTTTCATTACACATATTCGATACTCCACATTCCCCTGATCAGCAGTGCATTACTCCCCCCCCCCCCCCCCCCCCTTCCAATCCATGCTGGTTAGTAAATGGTCTCACGCCAGTGTCACGTTTATCAAGCAGGGCGGCGTGAATGGCGGTTTCGTTTTTCCACGTACACACACAATGCAACATGAAGTACAGTCTAACAGCCAGCGTCTTACGTTCTTTTTGGCACCGAGCCTCATCGTTCAGAGGGTCCCGGCCTAGAGTCATGTACGATCAGTTCCATGTCAACTTGGGACAGTTTTGAAGGTTTGTGCCTATGCCTTCTAGCCCAGGTATTAACGCATGCATTCAGTTCTGTCACCCAGGTCGGTCCCACAGTGTGGTCTATTGTTATGGCGTCATGCGACACCCTGGCAACATGCCCGCCTCCCGTGTAGTGACGTCACAACACGTCTGCTTATGGGATCTCCATCTGCAAGAAACATAGATTATCATGTCCCTGCGGATACAGAGATTAATTAGTCTGTGCTGCCTCTTGTTGGTGAGGACCTTAGGTGGCGTACGCTCTATGTACATCTGCTTTTCGGAAGGAGGAAGAAAGTCAGGCATTGGGATTGTCAGTCTGCGACTGCATAGATACAGTACGTGTACACACAGAGAATTTTATGTTGACAGACACCATGGTTGTGTCATTCCGTGTGTGTGTGTGTGTGTGTGTGTGTGTGTGTGTGTGTGTGTGTGTTCAAGTGATTTCCAGCTAGTAGTCTGCCAAGATACTACAATGACAGCGAGAGATTAGTCTCTGCCTACTTACCTTTGGCCCGGTACAGGGCCCACTGTGACATTACTGTGCATACGAAACTAGTCTGGCTTGTCGTTGCCCTGTGTAGGAGATTGTGCACCACACACTAACACACACGCGCGTGCGCGCACACACACACACACACCCACCCGCACACATAGGCCGCCTACACACCGTAACACAATTGTACTTATTAACCCTTTGGGTGTCGGTATCGGTTTTAGTCGCGATGATTCCTGTAGTCCGGTTGTTAGCGTTTATTATAAACATCAACAGAAATAGGTCCGGCTTCCTTTTCGATAGCTTCCCACTTCCCCGAGAGAGAGAGAGAGAGAGAGAGAGAATGTGCGTGTGACACAATGACAGAGGTATTTCTGTTAAGTTTACTTATGCGGAAAGAATTATCATTACTTTTTTTTCTCTCTCTCTCTTCCTGTTTCTGCTGTCATCCTGCTCAGTCGCACTTTTCATTTCTGCGGGGTACTGCACACACTGGTTATCTCCCTCGATTAGTCGCTGCGCTGATCAGCGCAGCGAATCGAGGGAGACAACCAGTGTGGATGGTGCATTGAATATTCGGTGACATTTTCTTGCTCGAGATCTGCATCGGTATCACACTGACTGATCAGGCCAACGATTACCCATATTAATCAAAACAGCGGCATTTTAGTTTCAAGGGTAGGGCCAAGATTGCGTCTGGTTGATGATGTACATGTATCGACCGTGACATCGACAGGTCAAGGGTAGCACTAGATCAGCTTGTCGTCCTGCCGCCGAGCGCCAGGCTGATCAGGCACTACCCGTGAACTATCATGGTTGATTCGTCTCCCAATAACCGAGAAGGGTGCCAGGCTGATCATTAGGCACTACCCAAGAACAGTCAGCATCATTGTCGAGTCCTGGCTAAGTGAACGTTGTCACATTTTTTTCCCCCTGGACTAAGTTGTGACCGAAAGCCTTGCTTCAACTGAGTTCAGCCCTGTTCTGTGCTGGGGAGCTTGAAACTTGGCTTGGCCGTTTCTTTCGTTGGTTTACGTGACAGGCATGCGTGAGAGGGCTTTTAGGACCGAGAGGGATAGCGGAGATGGCTAGGTGACTTGATTTGTCTGATCTGGTTGCCTGATTTGAATGAATGATTAGGTCAACGCTCTTTCTCTTTCTAGTCTTTTTTTCTTTCTTATCCTTCATTTTTGTCTTTGGCCGTAAGGGGGGAGGGGGGGGGGGTTAGAGATTCATGGCTAGCATTTTGCTCTTCTCATTAGTGAGCTTTCGTTTGAGACGAACGACTCCCAACAACGACCGACAGCAAAGTCGCGGCGGACTCATGAAGATCTATGCCTCTTGGAGATGTTCGGAGTGTTGCTTATGCCAGAAGCTGGTTATCAGCTGTGACTTCGCTCTCGCTCTTGTTGGGATTCGTTCGTTTCAAACGAAACCTCACTATACCGAGTTAGCTGCAGCTGCAGCCCACAGACGTAGGGGCGCCTTGACAAAATTCAGTTTGACGAATACCATCAGTAAAGACACATGCACCTGCTTACTGATGATTCAAGATTTAAGATTCAAAATATTTATATTTTTGTTGATAATGGATAGATGGCTGGACTGATTGGTTGGCTGGTTGATTGATTGATGTCCACGTAACAAGAGCATCCACCACATTGTTGACTATTCTTGCCGCAAGAGGCACAGATCCTCACGACTGAGCCCCTGCGCCTTTAGGCACAGGGGACCATGAGGATCTGTGCCTCCAGTTGTTGGCAGTATTTCATGCTGCTGCTGCTACTCAGTGAAGCAGGGCGCGGCTCTAGTTTTATTTTTGGTTTGGAGTGTTACCTGTATTTGGAAACAATCTTCGTGTCACTTTTTGTGATGCGCAGTGTCACGAAAGTATCTTTTATGGTCACTTGTATGAGCGCTTATTGTAGAATCTAACTTACATGATCACATTCACCACGGCTATCACTGAGTCTTACCGATGGCACATTTTCATTCCGCGCACCCCGACTCTGACCCCCCTCCCTCCCCGGCCCCCCCCCCCCCGCCCACCCGCGCATCTTTCTTCCCGACAGACGTATCGATCAGATTCAGCTGCAGATCAGCAGGCAGGCGATCGCGTGACGTCATGGACATGTCGCGTGCTAACCCTTTCAGTTCTAGAGGCAAGAGTCCGCTCACGTCAGTTTTTAGAATCACCACCTGCTCAGTGATGACGGCTAGGTGACTGAGATGGATTGACGCGCACTGGTTGCCTCAGACGGTCTTCCACCGGTGTGGGTTGGACCATGATAGCGGCACCAAGTGTGGAGCAGTTTTACCTCAGTGATCAGCTATCAAGTATACTGACGAGCAAAAGAAATGTGACATTTTGGGAATCATCGGAAACACTTCAGCGCGTATGTCAGTCAAATCTGGTCATGAGTGAAAACGGCGAAACCGCCGTATCGGTCACTGATATAAGCAGCTCAGCAATACTCTTTAGTGAAACGGCACAGACTACGGTCGATCAGCGTACTATTGGCATGATTAACACTGACACACTTAGGTTGTCTTGTCAACTGAGTCAAGTTCTTTCAGTAACGTACAGGGTATCAAGTCAAGCTTCCAAAGACAAACTCTGAATCGGCCAACTTCAGTTTCAACAGGCCAACTGTTGGATGGTTCAGTCTATCAAGTTTGGCTCAAGTCACTAAGCTTCCACAGACAGACAGAATCGTTCAACTTTTTCAACTGACCGGTTGAAAGTTGGCCGGTCGGTTCAGTCTGTCTTTGGAAGCTTGAATTGAGAGTTGGTGCTGGAAGCGAAATATAATTAGACGGACAGGGAAGGGGGTGGCTTGGCGGGGTGGGTGGGATCTGATAAATGCCGGATCGATGCCGCGCAAGGGGAAAGGAAGACAAATAGACGTTCGTGCCGACCGCCTTGAAATGTTTTAGTCTCCCGTCCCTTACGACCTATCCCGATCTACGTCATCACTTTGTGCGTTGCCGCCCCTGGAGGGCAAGCTGGCGGGTGATGCAATTTCCACCACTCTAGCAAGGTTGAAAGCGTGTCACGTAAGCTATTTATTCGCATTTTCTCACTATGACGAACGATTGCTGTGTCAAGCATTGTTCGAAACGAAGTACTAGGGATCTTGGGATCTCTTGATTCCGACAGTTATATTCAATAAGGGCTCCAAAATACGCGAGTTGACAGCCAAGAGGAGAAGGCTTTGGATCGCCCAAATCAATCGAAAGAAGATCACGGACAAAACAGTGAAACCATGGTTTGTAAAAAAGTGTATCACATCGCACACTATCCGATGAAATGGCCTGTTTTTTTTATCGGCCGGCCGTACACACTCGAGCGACACAAGTCAGTCTGAATTTTTATGTCTAGTTCATGTGTGTTTCGAGGAAGTTTTGCTTTAAATTGCCGGTACTCCTCTTCGTCAGCTGACCGTTTGTAAAAAAGTGCCGTATCACATCGCACACTATCCGATGAAATGGCCTGTTTTTTTATCGGCCGGCTGTGTGTTGATTGTGTGCTCCAAGCTGTTTGTTTGCTTTGAAGGCTTTTCTTGTGTAGTAGCTGGTGCGATGAACCAAATATTCTGAAATGTCGTCTTGAGCAACCGGAGGTAGAAGTCCGACATCGTCACTCCACTGACAGTTTTCGTTAGGGATCTAACCCGCCAACTGCTCGCAATTTCATCTCATAACGGTTCTAGATACTGATCTAGAGTATCTATATACTTTTCAGACGGTTTACTCCAGTTTGGACATTGTTTTTGCTACAGCCCCACTCGCTGAACATTCGTGTAGGTCTCCACCGCTTTGCCCTCCAGCGTACTACGTCATCAGAATGGGTCGCGGAAAGTACAATCGGAAACGTCCATTCCAGCTTTTAATTGATGTGTGCCGAAGCTTGGTCTCGGCTGCGTGCGCGTTCGCCGTTTCCCCCAAGTGATCGGAGCCCAAGTCACGCAGCCCCCCTCCGTCGGTCGAACATGGAAATTAACACGATTTAATCAAAGGCTGGCGGACACAGGTCTCCAGGCACGCACGCAGGCCACACAAGCCATCCAACGACTCGCAGGAAAAAGGCTTTCGGCACGCAACCGTCTCTCCAGACCGTGCCGGTCTGGCTTCTCAGCTCGTCTGCACTTAGTCCCTTTTCCCGCCAGCAAGAAGCACAGATTCTCACGAGCCACTGCCGGCGTTCTGCAGGGCCACGTTAGAATCTACGCCGCTTGTTGAAAGACGGCTCAGCCGCCTTTACGCATAAGTATGATTCCGTTTAGCACCTACTTCCTCAGTAATGACCTTGTCAGTGCGCCAGCTAACACAGTCTGTACGTCACTACCCTCTTTCTTTCTCTCCGTAGCTTGGCCCGGGCCGTGCGCGGGCCAACGGCAGCCGATAACGGCCCGACGGCCTTTGCGCGTTGGGCACGCACATGCATCCCCATCATTCCCTCTTCAGACACGCCCCCGCCCCCATGACCTTATTTTGGGTCGCGTCTGACAGAACAGCAGTTCGCGACCTAGTCTCCGGAGGTCTTGTTTACTTTCCGCGTTGTTTCCGTTCGGATCCGTCGTCACATTTCGTGTGACCGGTGCCATGTAGTTTCGTCAGTGCAGCGCATTGTGTTACATTGTACAAGGCACAACACATTTATATCGGCCGCCGACAGTGTAATCTCGCACTGGGCACAGTTTGTGACGTCAAATATGCAAACGAGCCATGTCATCGGTGTGTGCCGCGCGTTCATGAATGGGGTAAGGAATGCGAGCAGCGCAGCTCAGCCAGGGGGCATTGAGTCTTTTTCTGGAAGAGGCCGGGAGGTGAGGGTTACGCGAGTGAGGCACAGATTGTAAACGCGCCAGGCAAACGTGCGCGGTAGATTGTAGCCGTCAGTTGTATTGCGTCAGTTAGAAACAGGAGCTCGCAGAAATCTTTGGAGTGCTTTCGAGTGTTGAGCAGCCGCAGCTGTTCCTGTGTCAGTCCCGTCTCCACTTAGGCGTTTCCGTGCACACGGCAGTTCGCAAGCCTTGCATTAGCATGCAGGGTCACGCCAGCAGGACTCGGGGCTAAGTCGGTATCGAGTGCCGGAGGCATTGCAGTGTGTGCTGTGCGTGACCACACACCTCCCCGCCACAACACGCACTCAGCGAGGACACAGTCGTAAGCCAAAAACCCCAGTGGCTGAAGTTGTCCGTTTGAAGAGAAGGCCCAATGATGGATGTAAGGTGGTAATGGGACCGATGAGTAGAGAAGCAAGAGAAGTAGATTCTGGTGAGACTGTTACCATCGGCAGGGGCTTATGAGAATCTGCGCCCCTTGCAGACGGAAGGGGGTTCGCGGATAGACTTACCAGCCAGCTTCGACGACAGGCGGGACCTTCTGCCGCGCATGCGCTTTCACTGCCTGCAAGCTTGTGTGATGTAAATTTTTCAAGCAGTTGGCGGCACACAGCGCGAGACGTCGGGACGGAGATCGTGACGGTCGTCGAAGCTCTGAGATTTTGGACTTCTTCTTCAGTGGAGCGAGTACTTTTGTGGTAGCTACAGTATGTTACACACAACTGATGATCGTTGGCACTTGTGTCGCGTTTGAAAACACTGTTGCTGCGGTGCGCTAAGACTGACGTGGTGTGTCAGTAGTGTGTCGTTCAGTGACAGAACAGCGTGGGTGTGTTGTGTGTTGCTGCGCCATGGCCATGCCTCAGCGGGCTCACAGACAACACTGCTACTTGTGCGATCTACCGCGCACACCCTGGGCCATGCTACACGACTTTTCCGAGCCGGTGTGTCGAGGCTGTGTCAACTACGAAGGCCCGGACAGAATAGAAATGGTGATAGAAGCCGCTCGTCAGATGAAGCGGGTGCACGGGGTGCAGGAAGGACGCCCACCCCCGCCCACCGCCCACAAATCCACACATGGACCACCGCCGCACATGCCTCCCCGGCAACGTGACATGGCTGACGGTCACCCAGGCGGGCTGATGGAGCCACCTCCGGGCCGTATGCACGGCCCGACCCTGCCCTCGTTCCCGGGACCCGAGCGAGGTCACCCCCTTCACGATCCTCGTGGACGGCCGATCTTGGAGTACCCTGGCCCTCAGAGACTTCCAAACGGCCTGCCTGTGGGCCACCCGCTCCACCGAGGGGACGACCACGGCCCAGCAGACCTGACCCGCGGAAGTCCCAGCGTGGGACGAGGCCCGCACAGTATCCTGCATCACCCACCCGGTATGCCCACACCCCGGCACAGCATGCCCCCTGGGGGCCATCCGTCTCACGGCAAAGAAGGGGATGACGACGATGGTGGAAGAGAGGAGGACAAGCATGTTACTCACGAGGACTCTCCACCCTTCCCTCAGCACGTCCGTGAAGCGTTGACAGTCCTCAGCACTGCACTACCTTTCCGCGTCCGCTGCAAGAAAGACCACTCGCTGACTGGAAGGGTGGTGGCGTTTGACGCGTCATGCAAGCAAGGGAATGGCGGTGACTTTGACTTGAAGGTGTTCATGGAGTACCCACTGGGGTCAGGCAATGTGGTCAGCAGCATGTCCAGCCTCACCAAGCAGATGTTTCATGACTCATCCAAAGACTTGGGCAAGACTGTGTCCTCGGGTGTCAAGTACCTGGAGTATGAGATGAAACACGCTGCTGGTGAGTGGCGTTTGCTTTATGACTTGCTGCCGGAGAATGTGCGTGCTTTTAAAGAGCCAGTAAAGCGTGACTGTATCCCAACGCCGTATATGGACAGTTCTCTCCCTCCACCCCGACTGCCACGCTCGCTGGCCAGTGGGAAAATGCTTGGCCCTGGCATGAACTTTGATGGTCACGGGCGTAAGCGCAAGGCGTCGCCTCCAACCAGTGAGGAAGACATGTTGGGGCGTTTGTCAGAGCAACGGCGCCAGATGTGGATGCAGAGTCAGGCCGACGCGCTCAAAATGACCATGAACTCGGCCTCAGCCTATGCTGCGGGTCTTCCCTCATCGACTTCTATGTCGCCACTCAGTAACCACACCCCAACCCCACCCGACATACCGCCCACCTCCCACACAGGCCCCTCTCCCATGGCGGCTCTCATGAACGTGGCGGACACCCTGCCATCGGGGAGTGGTGGCAGTAGCTCCAACAGCAGTTCCTCACAGCGTCACAACAGCATGTCCCCGAGCAACAACCACCAACGCCTGAGGGGGGCCGGCATCACGGGGCCAGTGTCGGACACAGGCGTGGGCAGTACCATGCCAGAGTCCACTGTGGGACCCTCCAGCGGGGAGGTGCTCAAGTGCACACTGTGCCAAGAGAGGCTGGAGGACACCCACTTCGTGCAGTGCCCCTCCATCACCGACCACAAGTTTTGCTTCCCGTGCTCGCGCGACTCCATCAAGCGCCAGGGTGCTGGGGCTGAGGTTTACTGCCCGTCAGGGAAAAAGTGTCCTCTTGTTGGGTCCAATGTACCGTGGGCCTTTATGCAGAATGAAATCGCCACCATTCTAGGTGAAGACTACAAGGATCCAATGAAAATAAAGAAAGAGAGAGATGGGTGATGAATTGTAGAATTAACCTCCTTGTGCATGCAAGTACTGGTGCTGTACATGCTACAAGTGGATGCATGCACAAGAAGGTGAACCCTTTTAGTTTTAGTCCCGAGTCCCTACAGCAGGAGATTGATTGACCATGATAATTCAAGGGTAGTGCCAGATTAGCATGGTGCCTGCAGGCACCAAGTGAATCTGGCACTACACTTGAATTATCATGGTCAATCCATCTCCTGCAACTGGTACATTGGGGCTAAAAGGGTTAAGAATTTTGCTGATCCCATTCAAACAGAATTTGTAAAGAACACAAGATCAGGGTGCATTTTATCCTGTGAAAGACGAACACCGAGTTTATTTTGTGTTGGATTGTCCATTCATTTGCTGAAATCTCATCAGTCTTCGAGAGGAACAATACAACTGACAAGATTATGTGAATATTTGTGTGATGGGCAAACTGAAGACCAGTATAAACAAATCTGTGGTGGAAAAAATGAAACACTAACCCTTTGGCAATGGGTAGCGCTTTTAGTCGAGGTGATTCCTTTAGGAATCAAAAGCGCTGCCCCACAGCCAAAGGGTTAATTGTTTGTCATTGATCATGAAAACTGCATTAAGTGGTGATGGTATCAGCTGTAGGAGATGGGTCAACCTTAATAGCTGAAGGATAGTGCCTGATTAACTTGGTTCCTTCCAGTGCACCAAGCTAATCAAACACTGCCATAGAGCTATCGTTGATCCATCTTCCACAGTTGACATCGGCAACAATGCCAAAAACTTGTGGGTGTACATAGTTTGTGGTGAGATCAGAAGATACAGATTAGAAGGAAAAAAATAACATTCAGTATTCCAGCTGTGTGCGATATATCAACTGTGGGAGAATGTTCTGAAACTAGTGAAAGAGATCTACTTGTTCTTGCTACATTTTTGTACGATTTTTTTGTGTCTGCGTAGAACCTCAAGATGTTGAACTTGAAGTGTAGAACTTGAAGTGTATATAAAATCAATTACTGACTGACCAAACGACACAGATACTGTAGCTTTCTGGTTGTGGCACAATTTTTTACTTTCTTGCTCTTAACACTGCCTGTGCTTGAGGCCATTGATGCTGTTTACAGCACTGATGGCTGCATGTACAAGGGGGTTAATATTGTAGAACCTTTATTGGTCAACTACCTTTTGTGCAGGGAAAAAGTGGTTTTAACACTTTGGTTGTTGTTAGTGCTTCATGTCAGGCGATTCCAGCAGGAATCGCCTTGACAAAAAGCGCTACCAACAGCCAAAGGGTCAAATGACAAGTGTTCTCTGAGGCGTCTTAACACGTTCTGCCCCCAGGACCGAAACCCCCAAATTTTGGAGTTGCCCTCAAGAGGACTGTATCACCTACGGGCGCCAAGCTATTCTGTCACCACTCTTGAACTATCATGCTCGATCCATGTCTTGCTGTAGTGTGTCAGGGCTGAATGAGTTAAATGGCAAAAGGTTTCACCTGTCATCAAAGGCCATCTTGGCTACATTCTTCATAGACCATGATTTAGGTGAATGTAGCCAGTATCATCTATAACCCTCTGTGTGTCGGTAGCGGTTTTATTCGCAATGATTCCTACAGGAATCATCGCACCTAAAACTGCTACCGACATGCAAAGGGTAAACGACAGGTGATGTTTCGTAGATGTGGTTGCTCCAAAAACATTTTGCTGTCTCCGGCTGAGAAACATTGTTTTTAACTGCAAAGTTGGGATTAAGTTCAACTTTATCTTTTTTTGAGGTAGTGTTGCAGTTTGTTACAGTACCTGCACATGTATACATGTATACTTGAGGAAAACGTATGTTATGTGCATTGCACAGTGTGTGATGACACTGATACCAACGTTGTACTCAATTACAAAGACTGTGTCATCAGTGTTCCCCATAGTGCACAACTGAGGGTCTATTGCACACAGATTTTAATTCTGACGCACAGTTTTAAAACATTTGCATCATGCTGATGCACAGATATTTTTAAAGGCAGTCACAATAACAGTTAAAAACATTTTATCGGGAACACTGATCATGGGTGGGGCAGGAGATTTGACTGATATTGTGAGATACTCTGCGGTAGTCAGTCCACATAAGGCCAATATCCATAGTGCTAGTGCTAATTTTTAAGGATCGGGACTTCCAGCTTTCGCTGATTTTGTCCAGGGGGGGATGGGGGTCTATGTTCTGTCTGGTCGTCGCTGATGTCCGCGCATCCTTTTGTATTGGGGCGGTCCGTGGCTCAGTGGTTAAGGCGTCTGCCACCAATGCCAAAGGTGCGAGGTTCGATACTGGGTTTCGGCGTCGGACTTTTCTCCTCTGGTAAGTGTTCTTTCTCCGGGTACTCCGGTTCTTCCACCCCCCACACTTTGGTACCGGTTTCAGGCCACTTTACAAATTTCAAATACAAGCGATCAAAAATCTCTGTAACTTCAGTAGCTAAACTGGCCCTTCGTCTGTCTTGTACTGTTTGTCTTAAATGGCGTAAATCCGTGTCTGTTACGTGAGTGTGCGTGTTGGGTTTCAGTTCGCGGCGCTTTGAGTCGATTCGCCCAAAAATTGAGAAAAAGCGCCTATATAATAACGGTATTATTATTATTATTATTCATCCTTTCGTCATGCCTGTTTGCACCTTAGTGTGCTACCCCCTATTCATAGATGTGTGACCATTGCACTTCCAATGCCAAATGTCTCATTGACAGTTATTTGATTATCTGCTGAGCACTCTCTATGTGCAGGTCACAGGAGACGGATTGGCTTTTGGGTGGTGTCTGATCAGCTTTGCGCTGTTGTAAGATAATCAAGCATCACCAATGAGCTGTCATGGTCACACTGGTTTAGCTTGACCTTCCTAAATGCCAGGCTAATTTAGCACTTCCCATAAACTGTCATGGTTGATCTGTCTTCAGCTTTAAAGTACCATTATGCATAAATCGGAAGACACGTTTCTGCACCATTTGTGTTTGTTATGTCTTGTCAACACACCTAATGAACTTTAACAGAGTTTGAACAGGCAGCAACAGCACATGCGTAATGACATTTATTCTGTGCAGCCGTTGGCGTTTCTAACTATTTTTAGCCGTTTCTCGTACTGATAGCACTGTATTTATAGGTACTCCAAATTGATTTTTTAAGTTACATGATCACATTTGTAAATATGTTTTTCAGATAGGTCTCATTTTTCTAATTCCAGTGATATCAAGTTGAAAATAATCGGACAATTAGATCAAAAGTTATGAATTAATTTGTTTATTTTTTTGGCATGCCTTTTTGGCAACAGTGAAAATTGAATGATTTGGCATTTTTGGAATTTCACAGAACCAACCTTATAGTGATAATGATACTAAATTCTACTACAATCAACTCTTTTTAGTAATCGGTGATAGCCTAGTCTTTTTTGAGGCTCTTGAACATGGGCATCTTGATGAAATGATCCTCAAACTTATTAAAATCACTGATTTTGATGGCTGAAAATCAACAAAGCACAAGAAAAATCATATCTCGGGTTGTAATTAAGATAGAAACATCATTTAAACATCAAAATGATCAGGATAATGAGATCTGAATAGTGGAATAGGATAGACTACAAAACAAAGAGGAAATTTTTTTTTGCCATCACCCCCCCCCCCCCCCCCCCAAGGCCCAAACCAATAAAAAAAATATATATATATATAAAAATTGACAACACAAAATTGATCACCAGCAATTTCAACTATTTAAATTGTTGAATTATAAGTTTAACACTTGCGTGAAATTTGCTTGTCTATACAAATCACGGACAGAAAACTACACACTGATCTAAAAAAGAAAGTGTTTCATCATACTGTAGTAGCAGCAGACGAAAAACAAGCAGGTCACGTGACTTCACAAAAATAACTTTATCTCAAAGTCTATGACCGCCAGAAGATAATGACTTAAATATAAACGTACCTTAACATCTTTTATAAAGTAATAATGTTTAATTCATACTGTCTTGTGAAAGAGAAAATTATATTCGGTATTTCCGACGATAACCCAACACGCTTTGTTTACCTCGCAAGACAGCACCGATGCTTGCTCAAAAAACCCACTTCGAATACAATTGAAAAGCAAATGTAAAAACTAGCAATGTACAGATCAATCAAAAAATGGTATTACATATTGATATTTTCATCTGAAGTCGGTAGATTGGTTAAATCTGACAATATATTTTCGCCGAAGCACATGGTACAACTACAGCCTCGCTATCGTTTGTGCACGCCATTCTCCGAACACGCGTTAGCTCGTGCACAGAGGCAGCATGTGCGCTCTCTTGCTTCACATGCGGAGTCAAAGTAATGAATATATATGAAACTTTGCAATAATATAGAAAAATGATTGACAATTTTAGGCATAATATTTTTCGCTCCTGTCTGTTTTGTAGAAGAATGAGAATATTACTTTGAAAACTTTTCTACTTGAAATTTGAATATGTTCCCGTGATCGTATGCAAAAATAAATTATACGAAAATGAAAGGCTAGCTCTACTCTACCTAACTGGCTAGCTATTTTTAGCCTGTGTTGCTTCGACGCGACACGCGAGGCGATTGAAAAACCGATGTGTGCTGTGAACAACGCGCGCACGCTGTGCCGCCGCGGCAAGTCATGAACAATAGATATGCCAGTAAAACACACATAAAGTACTAAACATGTAAAAATAAGCACAGAAACACACATGAACACAAAGAGTAGACACCATACTACAACCCAGTATACATTTTATTGATATATGCAGCATATTTTGGTTAACATCAGTGATGGAAAATGAGTGAAATTTAGGTCACGCTTAGTCCTGCAAAGAAGGCTTGGAGTACCTAATTTATAAAACGGAGTGGAGTCATTTTCAGGGTACTTGATATTAACTCTTTAACGTCCCAAACCGCGCCATTCCGCTCGTGTCATGTATTCCCGTACCGCTTGAGACCGCTTGGTTTTGTGACCAAAATAGAAAGTGATGTCACAGGAAGCAAGAGCTCTCCTGTGCATAGAGAGCATATAAAGTCACTTCCAGAAAGGTCTAGGGTTGTTTTCTACCGTGAAACTTGACTCGTGGGTTGAATTGTGAACGATTTTGGCGATTTTTATGTGACTTTTTGTTGTGAGTTTTTGAAGCATTATGACGACCGTGCACTCCGATAGCGATGAAGAGTTTGGTGACTTATTTGATAAACTTATCCGTGACGGAGATCTAGGACTTGGTGAGGATTGAAGTGATGTTGAGGTGTCAGGTGTTAGCAGTGTGCACACGAGTGACCTGTCGGATCAAGAGCATTTTCATTTGACTTTGAGTGAAAAAACTGAAAGTGATGAATTTCTTTTCGACGATGAGTGGAGTGACACTGTGTTCAATTAAATTAATCAAATTTCATCTTCGGGCAGGTAAATCTGATTCAAAGTAAATTCAGTGTGTACCTGTAAGTTTGCTCTTGATAACTGCCAAGTTTAGTCTCAGTCACATCAGTGGTTAAGTCACAAGGTCTGTTTTCACAAACTTACCCAAAAACTACCTAAAATGTAAGAAATCTTCTGGGAATACAGAGCTGATATAGAGAAAACTGTATGGGAAGTCTAGAGTTAAGACAACGTGTGCTGAACTGGATTCTCCTGTGTCTAAATGAACCATAACTAGACCTGTGTGTAGCGTTTTGTAACCATCAATTACAGAAGTGTATCTTTGAACAGTTACTGCGGTAGTGGGCCTTTAATGTCTTGTCCCCCTAGTGCATGCAGCCACCAGTACTCTATCCTTTAACCCATAAAGCCCTGACATGCTGCGACAGGATGTGGCTCGATTATGCTAGTTCAAGGGTGGTGTCAGAATAGCTTGGTGCCTACAGGCACCAAGCTATTCTGACACCACCCTTGAACTAGCATAATCGATCAGTCACCAAACTGTGACATAGCCCTCCAAGGATCTTTACAAAAATTGTTAATTTCATCCTCAGACAAAAGACAGTACATCCCCTTTTTGTGAAAAGCACGATTTTTCATTGTATGACAATGAAAAACGTTCTTTTCATGAAAATGGAGTTGTTGACTTTTGCCTTCACTGAGCGGTACTGTTTACAGTCTCAGTGGCTGATTGCATAAGAGGGGTAGTGTGATCTTAGGTCACCTCTGTAGTTATTCTCTAGGGACTATACAACGGTGTATCCACCTGTATATGCCCCAGTTAATATATTTTTATTAACCCATTCAACCCTGACGCCCTACAGCAGGAGATGGATCGACCATGATAATTCAAATGTAGTGACAGATCAGCTTGGCGCCAAGCTAATCTGGCACTGCCCTTGAATTATCATGATTGATCCATCTCCTGCAACTGGTGCATAGTCATTAGATGACGCCTCCAAAATTTGGGAAATCTGGCCGACGGGCTGAATGAGTTAATATATAAATATTAGGGT
>BTPG01000071.1:0-10583 GCA_036245525.1 Semisulcospira habei | reverse complement strand
CTGAATGGATTTCACTGCTGATAGTATTTTAACTTCTAAGGGAAATAGTCGTGCGGTGGCTAAAGTTACCTTTCGTAGGCAACGAGTGAATTAGCCCTTATCATTCGGAACACACCAGTGTGTGAAATAAGTTTGACTAAATAGTTAAAGGGTAGTGCCAGAATAGCTTGGCGCCTCTAGGCGCCAAGCTATTCTGGCACCAGCCTTAAACTAAAGCTATTGGTCTATATCCTTATCTGTAAGTACTATAAAGTAGCTTGCATGTGGCAGTGTACAAATTTGAAGCTTTTAGCCTCAGTATGCTATATGAGTTAAATAAAAGGCATGGTTGGGAGAAGGTGTTTTCTACTTAAGAGACGATAAGCCCCTTGTCTTTCAGTAGCGCTTTTTGTCGCAGATATTCAGGAAGGAATCATTGAGGCAAGAGGCGTTACCCACAGCCAAAGGGATAATTGTTTTTGAAAAACATACTTGCTGCATTTCTAGATTTTCAGAAATCATTGAAACAATGATAGGAAGTGTTGGTTTCTAACTAGTAAATATCTGGTTATAGTTGACATGTGAGATGAATTGTGGTGTGAGATAAGCTGCAGGGGTTCATGTGAATTAACCCTTATCATTGGAAATACACCAGTGTGTGAAATAAGTTTGACTAAAATAGTTTAAGGGCAGTGCCAGAATAGCTTGGCGCCTCTAGGCGCCAAGCTATTTTGGCACCACCCTTGAACTGAAACCATTGGTCTATATCCTTATCTGTAAGTACTATAATGTAGCTTGCATATATGGCAGTGTACAAATCTGAAGCTGTCAGCCTCAGTATGATATTAGTTAATTCCTCTTGTTCACATCAGATTTTAACCCTTTTGTGCATGCAGCCACTGGTAAGTTCACCATGTAGGTGGCTGCGTGTACAAAGGGGTTACATAAATTATGAATGGATTAACTCTTGAACTCCCAGAACTAAATGACTTCCACTCTACAGAATGGAAGTCATTTAGTTTGGGGAGTTCAAGAGTTAACAACGTGAAATCATCTGCTATTATAATAGGGATCTATTTCAGCATGGTACATAAAGCATTCATTATTCACTCCAATTCACTGCCACCAGACTTTGCATTGATGTTTAATGATGCGATTGCAGAATGTTTGTCGAGTGGAACTGAAAGGGATTCTGCTGTATAATTTAGAATTTCCAGCTGTGTGGTCACTATTTCACACCTGTGGATCTAGGAGAGGTCCCCAGTACCCCTTCCCCTATCCCCTTCTTCGGTATTTAGGAAGCACTTATTTTGTTTAAGGCCCAGTCTGATTCCCCATTCTATACCTGGAGAGGAAATTAGCATTTGGACACACCACTACCCCACTCTGCTCCCCTCCATCCAGCCCCTCTTTAGACAGGGGCTGGGACCCCCACCTCTGACCCCCTTGTGACAAATTTCTAGATCCGCCAGTGTTTCATACTGGTTAAGTCATTTAGCCCCACGGACTCATTTCCCAAATTCTGGAGGTGTTACCTAGTGACTTTGTACCAGCTGTAGGAGATGGCTCGACCATGATAATTCAAGGGTAGTGCCAGATGAGGTGGCGCCTGAAAAAGGGTAGTGCCAGATGAGCTTGGTGCCTTCAGGCGCCAATCTGACACTACCCTTGAATTATCATGGTCAGTCCATCTCCTGCTTTAGGGCGTTGGGGCTAGATAGGTTAGTCACTGCATGTTGATTTTTTTGTGTTGTTATTTTTTTGTTTTTGAATAAATCATACCGGTGTTGAGTGAGTTGGCAAAATATTTTCAAAGGAGTGATTTAGCACACTAAGTATCGCATTTTTTTTTTTTTACCCTGTGGTAGTTGGTAGCGTTTTTTATCATGATGATGATTACTGCAGGAATCATCAACACGACAAAAAGCACTACCGACAGCCAGAAGGTTAATAAGCCTACTACCTGTTTGCAGTTTTATTTTCTATGGTTAACCCCCTTATGCATGCAATTGTTGGTACAGCTAATGGTGTCAGATGGCTGCATGCACAAGTGGTTAAATAAGTATATTGGTAGTATGCTGTACATGTATACAAAACATTTTGGTTGGTTCAACCAGATACCTAGTGTTTGAAAATGATTTCAATACAGTACTTTGTAACCTGTACTCAACATTATGTTGTTCCCCCTTCCATCAACTCACTCCTACATTTCAATCTCGGTCTTCTCTGTCACTTTCTCTCTCTCACACGCTCGCCCGAACACACAAATACACACTCACAGACACTTTTGTACTGCTGCTGCAGATTTTTCGATGTATGACTGGCGATTACCACAAATATCAGTCATTGATTTTCACAAGATAACCTTACAGAGATCAGTGAAGCAAACGTGATTTCCTTTTGTTCGAGTTTTTGTTCATATTAACCCCTTTGACCGCCGAGAAAAAGTGACCACAATCCGGCTGCAAGAGACATAGATCCTCATGAGCCCCCAAAGTTGCAGGGGCTGAGAGGATCTATGACTCTTGCTGGCACTACTTTGAATCCATGTTCCTGGGACTACTTGGGCTCTTTGGCGTTGTATTAAAATAAGATTAGGAGTACAATCTGCGTCCGCTGGCAGTGAAGGGGTTAACCCCGCGTTCATGCAACCACCGGTGCTGTTTGTAGTACAGCGTGTCAGTGGCTGCATGCACACAAAAAAAGACTTGGTGGGGGGGGGGGGGGGGGGGGAGAGAAGTTGTTCAGTTCTCTGCTAAGTACTTGTTCTGCGAAATCGTTTAACCTTTTAGCCCCAAGGCCCCATTTCTCAAGTCTTTGAGGTGTTGCCTAATGACTGTACCAGTTGCAGGAGATGGATTGACCATGATAATTTAAGGATAGTGCCAGATTAGCTTGGCACCTTAAGGCGCCAAGCTAATCTGGCACTACCCTTGAATTGTCGTGGTCAATCCATCTCCTGCTATAGAGACTCGGGGCTGAATGGTTTAAGGGAAAGAACATTTTTCTTGATGTTGAAAAATTAAAATGAATTTTTAAGAAGGTACTGTTAGCTACATTGTTTTTCCTGTTAAATTGTATTATACAGTTGAATCCCACGCATGCTTCCATGCATGGCATATTCAGTGTACTTTATAATGTCATTTTAATTTCGTGTGGACTTGTTTGTATTTTGTTCATGAAATATAGTTCTAAGCTTTATTGTTGCATAACATTGAGTTTCCGTTTGTTAAAGAGATGAAATAAAATACACAGCACTGTTTAAATCTGTTCCTTCCATTTAACATTTCAAAGTCAACGGGTCATCATATTAGATAGAATATTTGTGTGAGTGTGCAGGGTTTTCCCAGTTTTTGCGAAAATGCACTTTCCACACAGTGAAAGTGGTGTTTGGTCGCCCACTTTCGGTATTGCATACTTCAGTATACCGCGCCATCTAGTATAGCGCGCGTACAGTCTCCCCACCCGGTGAGCAAATGGTCCCAGAGTGACGTCAGCCTTAGCTGGCCCGCGCACATCTGTGCGCAGGCCAGCTAAGGCTGGCGTCGGCCCTAGGACCGTTTGCTCACCAAGCGATTTTTCTTCACAAATCTAGTAAATTTTAGCGCTACAATTTCACCAATAACGTGGTCCGACTAGAGGCTCTAGACTACCGCGAGACTCGTCTGCGTTAACCCCTTAACTGCCGGGGCAAGGCGAACGATACCCATCTGCAAGAGACATAAATCCTCATGAGCCCCCGCAGCCGCGGGGGCTCATGAGGATTTATGTCTCAGGGGTTAATTTTCTCAGCCACACGAAAATGTACGCTACAGCTTTAAAGTACCATTACGCGTAAATTTGAAGACACATTGCAGCACCATTTGTGTTTATTGTACCATGTCGACACACCTAATGAACTTTAACAGCAGTTGGGACACGCAGGAAAAGCACACGCGTATCTGCACTTATTTATTCCGGCTGTGCAACCATTAGCGTGTCAATCTATTTTTAGCTGTTTCTCGTACTGATAGCTTTGTATTTCTAGAATGGAGTGGATTCATTGCCAGGTTACTTGATATAAACACGACGTGTGCTAAACTGAATTATCCTGTGTCAAAAGGCCCCGCCACACATGCCCGGTTTTGAGGCCGATTCTCGAGCAGTTTCGAATCGGAGTGTGATCGGACCGGACTACAAAAACGTGTGCACTGCCACACATTCCCCGACATTTTTTTAGCCGACCGGTTTGAATCGAAGATCAAGGTCGTACCTGTTCAACGAAATGGCTGCTAGTTTTGACAGTGATGATGATTTGCTTGCATTATCAGCAGTTTTGCATCATATTTGGAAAGAGGCAGGCGAAACATCGGCAACGAAGGTGGTACTGATCTTCCACCATTTTCAAACTGAAACGACGTGCTTTGCGAGACGCGCTCTGATTGGTTGAAGCTTACAATCCGCCGGGGCCGATTCGGATCGGAAAAATAGAGCAGGTTCTAGACACCCGATTCCCAGCCGATTGGGATCGGATCGGATATATGACGTCATCCGATCGCAATCGGATCGGAATCGGCATCAAAATCGGGGCACAACCGGCATGTGTGGCGGGGCCTTAAATGAACCATTGTTAGACCTATGTAGTGTAGCCTTTTGTAATCATCTGTTACAGAAGTGTATCTTTCAACAGTTACGGCGGTAGTGGGCCTTAATACGTCGGGCAGCATCAGTATTAGAGTGACTCGTGGTTGCCATTTTATGAGCATTCAGACTGGTCAACACAACTTTCCGTGACGGCGTCTTGTGAAAGTTACAACCAGCAAGCCTTGTTTCAAGTCTCATGTTGATGTTTTCAAGGGTGGGGGGGGGGGGGGGGGGAATCCCCGCCAAATTGTTTCACAGATCCTTTTCTTTCCCTCGGGAAATGATCTTTCTTACTTTGTTTTGTTCCTGTCCGGCGATATTTTGCATTCCTCGGGATACGGGAAATAGGATTCGGGAAACCCTGGTGCTTGTGTGTGTGTGTGTGTGCTATTTACTGTGCGTTTTTAGATGTGGAGTGCGTGTGTGTGCTTTGAATTACTACACAACACAAACGTTGCCAAAAATAAGCGCAATACTTAAAACGGGCAGTAAATTGTGAAGACAGCCCGCAGAAGCGATTTTTATTTGGCCCTGCCTGGAGACGATCGCTCGCCATTGTTATCAGGATATAAATTGTGTATTGTTAGAACCTCTTGCACCGGTCATGTCAAGGTCTCATAGTTGGGCGTCCAGGCAAAGCTTACAGACGCAGGGTGAACTCCCCTTCTACCTGCAAGAGGCACAGGTTCTCTTGACCCCAGGCGATCGACCGCAGGGGCAAATGCAAATTTAAGCCTTTTATTTTTATTTTTTCCCTGTGTAATGGAAAGAAGCGATTACATACAATGGACCAGCCCCACTCCAAAGGTAAGCAAGAGGCACGGATACTCGTGGGCCCCTGCGGTGTACCGCAGTGTACCGCAGGGGTTTATGAGAATATATGCCTTTTTCTTGCTATGAATCTGTCCTATGCCGTATGAACGCCCCGCTCGAATTTCAACTCCACACTAACCAACGTTCAGTGGGTTTTTTTTTTTTTCTTCTTCTTCTTCTAAACTTTCAGCGAGTTTTTATTTATTTATTTATTTTAATCCTGATCAAAAGTAGTACGCCTAATCTTTCGACTACTTCTCAGAAGTAGTCGAAAGATTAGGCGTACTACTGTACTATCATCATTGCCCCTCATACGCCGGGAGGAAGTTGTCAGGGGTGAAGCCTGTGAGTGAGCGAACGATCGCTGCAACGATCACATGGCAGGGCTTCCCGGCAACCAGAGTTCCTGGGGACCCCCCGAGTAGGACTGATAAAGCGTAATAGTGAGGTTTCGTTTGAAACGAACGAGAATCACGGCGGATAATAAGCGTGTGCCATAAACAAAAACACTCCGAACATCTCCAAGAGGCATAGATCCTCATGAGAAACACTCCGAACATCTCCTCTATGCCTCTTGGAGATGTTCGGAGTGTTGTCTGTGCTCTTGGTTCTTCGCTGTCGGGAGTCGTCTGGCGTAAACGTGTCCTCGCTAATGCTGGGTCCCACAGACTAATGAGGGCAGATGCATCACGGGGCGACCGGTCTTGCCGTCATACGCACGCACGCACGCACACACTGTAGTGTCACACACTGACAGGCACGCACATAATCACGCATGCATGTTGACATGCGCGTACACACACGCACGCACACACACTGAAAGGCACTCGCGTAATCACGCACGCTGACATGCGAACACGCAAGCCGCGCATGCACTCACAAACAGGCACGCGAACACGTGCATACACTGGCCTGCGCTTTTGTACGCACGTAGTTATGCAAGCATGCATAATAATAATACAGCGCTTTTCTATAACGTCCTTCCCCACTTACGCTGGCTCGGAACGCTTTACAAATGATTATAAACACATACAATAAACTACACAACGAACACATTCTGTTTACCATCCAAAAATCACTGACATGCGCTTGTTCGCACATATAGCAAGATGGTTTTGCAGCGCATGTATACAAGATTTAATTATAGTTGATTGAGGGATGGGTAGATCGATTTATTAATTATTATGACCAGAATTTTTGTTTGGTGTGTGTGTGTGTGATGAAACACAGTACGTCATATATGTAAGACAGTAAACGCTTCCCTTTTTTGTGTGCACATACTGAACCTGCATTCAAATTAGGATCAATTTCTTTGGTAAAATCTTATCATTATGATGCACTGGCTTGTGACAGTAAACATTCCATCTTTGCACGGACAGGATGGCATGCCGCTACCCGCGTACAATCTAAACAATACATCACGATAAGGCGCTGAAGATTGAATTTCTGAGTGTTTACGGTGCCGCCGTAGTGGCATATGGGTTTGTCCTGGTGATGTCCCGGCTTTGTAGAAACCTCGCCACAGGCCAAGGGAGCCTTAGCGAACGAAGCAATAGACGATTTCTCACGGAAGGAAACCAATCAGAAATAGGTCATAACTGCGCGCGTTTCGACGAAAACTGGATTAACCCATATCATACTGAGGCTAAAAGCTTCAAATTTGTACACTGCCATATAAGCAAGCTACATTATAGTACTTACAGATAAGGATATAGACCAATGGCTTTAGTTCAAGGGTAGTGCCAGAATAGCTTGGCGCCTAGAGGCGCCAAGCTATTCTGGCACTACCATTGAACTATGTTAGTCAAACTTATTTCACACACTGGTGTATTCCGAATGATAAGGGTTAACAGCCCGGACGAACATGAGATATCGCGTGTTTCGACGTGACAAAAAAAGTGGATTAACTCATTCGAGACGAAAGGCATCCGGATACGCGGCTTCAGCCGCGTATCCGGATTGCCGTTCGGCGTCTCGAATGAGTTAAAAGCCCAGGCAAGCATGCTATATCTATCGCATGATTGTGCCTTCTTTAAATCCGCTGTTTTTGTGGACGGAAACACGTGCAATTTTGACCTACTTCTCATTTTCGAACACCGTCGATTCCTTCAAAAGCATTTCGTGAAAAATGAGATGAGGAGGTACACTGAGAAACGTTTTGTAAAGCCGCTGCCAAGGGGCGTAACTTGTGTAAGATGTCGCTGTCATGGGACTTAACTCGTCTAGGCACCCTGATCTTGGCAATTCTCTGTTCATTTCTTTATCCACACGCTGAATTTTCTTCAACTGAGGGGCAGAGCGTTAACCAAAATTTGGAGGTGTCACCTAGCGACACTGTATCAGTCGCAGGAGATGGATCGACCATGATAATTCAAGTGTAGTGCCAGATTAGCTTGGCGCCTGACGGCGCCAAGCTAATCCGGCACTATCCTTAAATTGTCATGGTCGATCCATCTCCTGCTGCAGCTCATCGGGGATAAATGAGTCGAGTGAATCTTCACGAGACGTGTCCCTAAACTTCCAAGAGGGATAGACTGTCATGAGTTCTTGCGGCAGATGCTAATAAAAATTTGTTTCCGTGCTTTTGACCTCCTCAGTCAGTCTCCAGAGTAGACATGTAAATAGTCAAGTAGCAGACATGTGAAGTAAACGCGCTGGGACAGGTCCCGTTATGTTTCTTGATATTCATGAGCGACTGCGGCGTAACAAGAACCTGTATCTTGCATTTGTCTCATGCCAGGTGATTAAATATTGCGGGAACTATCCCGACACTTGCTAGGTACATGGATTTTCATCAGCCCCATTCGTCTCTGAAACCTAGGGGGTGGGAGGTGGGGGGGGGGGGAGATAGCCTTAACCCGTTCAGTGCCGAGAAAATGTGAACACCACCCAACTGCAAAAGGTATAGATCCTCAAGAGCCTCTTGCTGACACCATCTCGAATCTATGTTCCTGTGACAGCTAGGGCTGTTTTGGTCTTGAATTATCGAAGATTGCAGAAACACAGTTTGCGTCTGTGGCATTGTACGGCTTAACCCTTTCCCTACCACTGTACTCACATTTCTGTTTTTGAAATGTTCGTTCATTCAACGATCAAAAGCTATAGCCGTGCGAAAAACAAGGACACAAGTTGGTCAGCAAGGGACGAAGATCCTCATGAGCCCCCGCAGCCGCAGTTTGATCGTGTTTAAAGCCTGGAAATAATCAGACTTATGATTTTTCTTTTCTCCGCTACTTCTTTTTCTCCCAATTTTGTTTTCTCCTAAATTATTTGAGGGGGGGGGGGGGGGGGGGGGGAATACTCTGGCCCTCCATACGAATCCTATGGACGTTTCCCGATTGTGTACTTTTCCGCGACCCCATTTCTGATGACGTAGTACGCTGGAGGGCAAAGCGGTGTGGAGACTCTATACGAATGTTCAGCAGAGTGGGGGCTGTAGCAAAAACAATGTCCAAACCTGGAGTTAAACCGTCTGAAAAGTATATAGATACTCTAGATTCAGTATCTAGAAACCGTTATGAGATGAAATTGCGAGCAGTTGGCGGGTTAGATCCCTACGAAAACTGTCAGTGGAGTGACGATGTCGGACTTCTACCTCCGGTTGCTCAAGACATTTCAGAATATTTGGTTCATCGCACCAGCTACTACACAAGAAAAGCCTTTAAAGCAAACAAACAGCTTGGAGCACACAATCAACACACATCAGGATGGGTGAAGAAACTGTTTGCCCACAAACCCAGAGGCTGTGACAACACCATCATCACTGCTGAGGTAAGCATAACAAACTCACAAAGTAGGCCAACTTCACACATTGTGGATGGGATTGTGCCATCTTCACTTTAGCAGGTTTTGTCATAGCTTACTGTAAAATCTTACATTATCATTAGAAGGGATTTAAACTAAATAAAAGTGTTCATAAAGTGAGTGTTCGCAGTTTTTATATACCATCTTGTTTGACATTCATTTTCAAGCATTTCTCCTTTTGACTTTGACAAATTTGAGCACAAATGACCAAGGGTGTACTCCAAGTCTGAGAAGTAGGTTTATGAGGACATCAGGTATGCATTGGCAATTTATTTGTTTCTATTTGATTCTTTGGATGACATGGTTTGGGCTTGGCATCTCCATTTGATTCAGTTTGTAATGTAAATGTTCTGACGCTAAAGGTTTTTTTTTTTTTTTTTCACTGTGACTCGCTGTGAGTGCAACAGTGTTAGCGACATGCAAATACTATATTCTGTATTATTTACATTGTTGTTTTTGCTGTGCAGGTGTTCCATTCCCAGAGCCTGTGTGAGAAACCGTTGAAGCCCTGGGTGATCATCGAGCAAGATGGGACTGTTCTCACTGCACACTGCAACTGTATGGCAGGGATTGCGGAGTCTTGTAGCCATATTGCGGCAGTGCTGTTCACTGTAGATGCATCTGTTCGAATTCGCGACAGCAAGACACCAACACAGGTGAGTTTTGTAGCTGTTGTGTTAATTTGGGAATTTTTAGCAGAAATTGCAGTACACCTGATAACAGCAAATGTCTGCAAGAAAGAAATTTATTGACCGTGCATGCTGTTGGTTGCTTTCATCAAGTTACAGAACATACTGTTCTGTGTTCAGTATTTTCTTTTCTTTTTTAAGAGTTTGCACATTGATTCAGGTGAACAGTGAAGCATTACAGAAATAAAAAAACATTAACTTTAACTAGAATTATTTGGACCAAATTCTGTACAGATTTTATAGTTCAAGAACTTTTGAGCTGGTCCCTTTTTTAAACATTTATCATTAAAAAGCCCAAAAGTAAAAATAAAAAAGGAACAAATTCTGTTTGTGGTGACGTCAGGAAAAGAAATATGCCTGACAGTTTATCTCTTTTTTTCCGACGACAATGCAGGATTCAGTTATAATGTTAATTTTTGGCTATTTATTTTTCATTCTTGTTTATTTTTTTCTCTTCAAACTAAAGAAAGGAGTAGGGTCAACGCCAAATAAAAATGTTCATTGGGTCTTTTGGATACCATACATTTAATGACAATTTTTAGACCAAATTTGTATCTACATACTAAACATTGAATTGCAGGTGCCTGCTGGCTGGGTGGTTCCCCCAACAAAGGATGTCGTCTACAGCAAGGCTGCTGACATTGACTTCACATCAGCTGCAACAAAGAAGCGTCG
>BTPG01000070.1:0-47099 GCA_036245525.1 Semisulcospira habei | reverse complement strand
GTGAACAACATGTTTCCAGGATGTTTTCTTTGGGGAAATAATGTTGATGTACCTCTAAGAGAATAATTATGTGAGAACATCCGCCAAAAATTGCGAAAATAATGATTGTAATCTACCCGATGGTTTGCTGCTGTTTTCCCATGTTGAAGTGTTCTTTATCTTTTCGTCTTCTGATAGTTCTTTTGGCCAGCACACATTTCTACATCTCCAGAAAGTTCGCAATCAATTTGCTGTTAATTCATTAAAGGAACACGGCCTCAAAAGCTGCGAAACTGTACTATAGCGTTGCCTGCGTAGCCATTGCCAAAAAACCCGTTATTTGGATAATAATAATAATAATAATAATAAAATATTATATTATTTTATTATTATTGCCTGATTAATGTGCAAATATACATATACAAATAACAATAGTAATAGTTATTATTATTATTATTATTATTATTATTATTATTATTATTATTATTATTATTATCACCATCATCATTATCATCCTCATTATCATCATCCTCATTATATACTTGCATTTTTTGTATGCAAATTACTCCGCCAATAAGAACTCTGGCGTTCGGTCATATCCGAAGTACCGTGTATTACCTACGTTTTCGTTTCAGTCGAGTCTGGACCGTAAATGTGCCCGAATTTGTCCGGCTGGTCAAAGTAGACCGCGACAAAGTCCATGTGACAGTCAGTGAACCAGCCACGTGGCTGAAATTAAATTAAGATAAGCATCCACAAAACAAAACAAAATTCAACTTTACATATCAGCCTCAGTATATCGAAGGGTAGAGAGTCTGCCTATTAGCAGAATGTATTCCGGCCCACAAGGACTGCAGTGGGCCCGCGCACAGATGTACGTGTTCGTGCCCACGTCGTGGGGGCGAGGACTTTTGCTAACCGGCCAATGCTAAGGCGCGAGGTTCGATACCCGGTTTCGGAGTCGGGACTTTTTACTCTAGTAGTGTCACCATTACTTCGGGCGGACATCGGGGGTTCTTTCTCCGGG
Source organism: Semisulcospira habei (assembly GCA_036245525.1). NCBI lineage: Eukaryota > Metazoa > Mollusca > Gastropoda > Semisulcospiridae > Semisulcospira > Semisulcospira habei. The sequence continues at coordinate 46,093 of BTPG01000070.1, read as the reverse complement.
CAGTCCGGCTCTTCCTCCCCCTCCACTTTGGAACCGGTTTCAGGCCACGTTATAAATTAAAAAAAACACGCGATCTAATTTTCCCAAACCTCAGTAGCTGAGCTGACCCTTTGCACCACGTACATGCCTTGTGTTTGTCTTGTACTGTTTGTCTTCAAATTGAATGCGTGTGTATCACGTGAGTGTGCGTGTTGCGTTCAGTTCGCGGCGTCTATATAATGACCGGTATTACTATATTTTCCTCTTATCTTTGCAAAGATAGGAGGGAAATTCGCGCCACTGCTACTTCTAGGTGCAGAAGACACGGATGTGGACACACTGATCGACACATTTAACTCTGCTGTAACCCAAACAGCCAGTGAGATCCTTGGCAAACACCGACAAGCAAAGAAATCTTGGGTTACAGCTGACATCTTTGTTCTATGTGACAAGCGTCGAGAATTAAATAAAAAGAAATCAAGAGGTAGAAGGAGCTAAACAATACAGGGAAATTAACCAGGATATCAAGAAAAGCATGAAAAAGCAAAGAATAAGTGGATGGAAGATCAGTGTAAACACGTAGAAGAAAATCTGAACAAAAATAATAGCAAAAAAGCATACCAGCTGGTGAAAGACCTGACCAGTGTAAAACAAGGACGCTCCTCGATCATTCAAGATAGTGAAGGGAGCTGTTTTACGGAAGACCAAGACATACTGAAGAGATGGACAGAGTACTGCTCAGATTTGTACAACCACCGAGCTACAAGGGACTTGTCAACCCACCCGTGACCAACAATGGCAACTATCCCATCCTCCGAGGAGGACGAAGGAGAGGAAGACAGAGGAAAAGATGGGAGGACAATATCTCAGAGTAGACAGGACTGAGGCTGGGTGATACGCTAAGAATGGCAGAGAACAGAGAGGAATGGAGGGGGCTGGTTGCCAAGTCATCAGTGATGCCCCAACGGTCGTACGGGATATAGATAGATAGATAGATAGATAGATAGATAGATACATAGATAGATAGATAGATAGATAGATAGATAGATAGATAGATAGATAGATAGATAGATAGATAGATAGATATATAGATAGATAGATAGATAGATAGATAGATAGATAGATAGATAGATAGATAGATTACTATATTATTATTATTATTATTATTATTATTATTATTGTTATTATTATTATTATTATTTCTCGATAGCCACAAAGACAGTCCTCGTTTATTTGCCCATTGCGTGTATTAAGTAGTGCTAACTTGTGTAGAAAAGCCCACTTTATAAATGTACTTGATACATATTAGAGACGGGAACGTGTTACGACACGGTGAGAAACTCTGGTATTCTTTGTCTGCGTGCTTGACCCCGAGTGGCTTCCCTTTGCAGTCTTGCTATGCCAGTGAACCACCTTTTTGTGCGTGCGCGCGCGCGCGCGTGTGTGTATGTGTGTGTGTTTGTGTGTGTATGTGTGTGTGAGTGTGTGTGTGTGTGTGCGCACGCGCGCATGTGTGTGTGTATGTGTGGTTGTCTGTGCGCGTGTGTGTGTGTGTACTCGTATGTGTGTGTTTGTTTATGTGTGTGTCTGTGTGCGTGTGCGTGTGTGAGCGTATGTGTTTGTGCATGTGTGTTTGGGTGCGTGTGCGCGCGCCGGTATCTATGTGTGCGTATGTATGTGTGCGCTTTTTTTGTTTGCGTGTGCTTATGTCTGTGTGTGTGTGCGCGCGCGCGTATGTGTGTGCGTGCGCGCGTGTTTCTGTGTGTGCGTGTGAGTGTGTGTGTGTGAGTGAGTGTGTGCGTGCGTGTGTGTGTGTGTGTTTTGGAATGTGCATGTGTGTACATCCCAGTGCGCGGGCCAACGGCGGTCGACATCGGCCTGATGGCCTATTGCGTATTGGGATGTGTCTTTTCCCGTTTGCGCGTGCGCGCGTGCGTGCGCGTGAGAATGTGCTTGTCCCGCACAGGGACTGTCCTGTCGCCTTTTTTGTTTTCTTTTTACACAGCAGATTGTAGAGCCATTCATGACGACTGTGTCATGGACATACGCTGACGACACGACACTGACAGGACAGATTACGAATGAGGACGACAGACACTATCGACAAGAGATAGGCGACTCTGTAGAGTGGTGCGATAGAAACTATATTGAATTACATGTTGGCAAAACAAGATAGATGCTCATAGATTTCAGGAAAAACAAGCATCATCCCGATTCTGTTGTCATCAAGGGAACAGAAGTTGAGCGTGTAGAGTCCTACAAGTATTTAGGTGTTCTTTTTGACAACGCGCTCAACTGGAAACAAAACACAGAGGCTATTGTGACAAAAAGCGCAATTTTTGTTTTACTGTTTGAGAAAACTCAGATCATTTAATGTAAGCACTCAGCTTTTACAGATGTATTACTGCTCCAGTATTGTTAGCGTTTTAACTTTTGGACAGATGTGCTGGGGTGGAAATTTATGTAAAAGAGATCAAGATCGTCTTAACAAAGTAATCAGGAAAGCGGGCGGGGTGATTGGTAGGGCACAAGATACTTTGGACACGCTGTACAACAGACGGATTACGAACAAACTAGCTGACATTCTTGATGACAAAAAAACATCTACTTAGATATGAATTTGACAGCAGACGTATCAAACGAAATGGCAGACTTCGAGCACCCTAAAGTTGTACATTACGTTATGCCAACTCATTGTTCCCTCAGGCTGTTACCCTTTTCAACAGTAATATCAGTAGATAGTGTCTGTCAACATTCTTTAGTTGTTTAGTACTAGTCTATTCAGTAGTTCACTGCAACATTGCTGACACCAGAAGCACAGGTGGCATAAACCATAAGTGTTTCTGATGCCAAGAGTGTTACAGTTCATCTATTTAACTGACAGTTATAGGTTATTTAATTAATTGAATGGGTGAATGATGATGCCATGTATTGTGTGGGCAGACAGTGAATTTCCACATGAGAGATTAATAAAGTATTATTGTATTGTATTGTATTGTATTGTATTGTATTGTATTGTATTGTATTGTATTGTATTGTATTGCATTGTATTGTATTGTATGGTATGGTATGGTATTGTATGGTATTGTATTGTATTGCATTCTATTGTATTGTTTTGTATTGTATTGTATTGTATTGCATTGCATTGTATTGTATTGTATTGTATTGTATGGTATTGTATTGTATTGTATTGTATTGTATTGTATTGTATTGTATCGTATTGTCTACACTAATGACGCTAATGACATTGTCCATACCTGCTCTCTTGCCCTGCCTGACGGCCGCGATCCACATCGGCTTCGCCCCCTCCCACCTGACCAGTGCGACCCGGTGCCTCCAAAGCTGAAGGAGGCGTTGTGTGCCGGGTCCCACATTACGTTGTCCACGACCCCATGTCTCTCCTGGTACAGACCTGAACAGTGCCGCGTCCTGCAGCAAAAACACCAGTGGCAAAACGTCTGCAGGCCCGCTGCGGCCGTCGTAGTGGGACGGAGGACCTTTGCTTACTGGGAGGTCTTCGGGCCGACGGAAATTTAAAACTTTTGATCGGTTGTGTTTGAAATCTATAAAGCGGCCTGCAACCGTTACCGAAGTGGAGGGGGAGGAAGAGCCGGAGTACCCGGAAAAAGAACCCCCGACGGTCCGCCCGAATTAACGGTGACACTTACTAGAGGAGAAAAGTCCGACGCCGGAACTGGGTATCGAACCTCGCATCTTTAGAATTGGTGGCAGACGCTTTATCTCTCTCCAGGCCGCTCCATGCACCACCCATTGCCTCTTTTGGCGCGCGGATACGACATGGTGCAGGGCGGTGAAAGGTTGGACGCCGGGCACGCTAGTAATACTAGGTCATATCTCACGGAGAGCTTACCTGTTACTATGGTGTACATAGGCGGAAAGGTCTTGGTGATCAATGTGTTGTTGACGTACTCCGCACTGACCCTTTCCTTGACTAGGCGCGCCAAGTTGTCCAGACTGACCAGGATTGGTGCTAGGGTAGTCCCACCCAAATCCTTTAACAAAAACCAGCATCACTTTACCCGAGAAGGCACTCACACGCACATCCACCACGGCTCGTACCACAGCTACAACAGCCACACCGACATTTAGCTTGCGCATTATTTTCAAGATGGGTGAGTGATGAAGCCGCTGTGATCATCGTGAATGGCCTACATTGTTAACCCTGTGGCTCTCGGTGGCGACAGCCAAAGGGTTAACTCATTCGAAACGTGCCGCCTCCGACACGTCTCCAATGAGTTAAAAAATATTTGTATCAAGATCTTGAAGCATGCGCGAGTGCGCTGAGTTTCCTCAACATTCAAGAGAGGTTGTCACTGAAATGTGGTGCAATGTTTAAATTGAACGCTTCTGTAGCAAAGACTTCCAGTCACAGATGATTCTTGGAAACATCCACAAGCACACAAAAACAGCTAACTGATGTCATAGAATAACTTTTTCAAACTGTTCGTATCATGGCATCTAGTTTTAGAATAAGACGTGATCATATGGAAAAAGTAATTGTTGTCTATAATATTAACTGTTTCAGTAAGAAAAACATGAATGCCAAAATCGTGCGTGTTTCAGTTTCTTTTGAATCATTCGCCGTACATGTTCTATCTGTGGAGGGTGTATTCCTTTTTCCATGCTGATGTTACTCGCCATGACGCAAAAATATATTAAATCTGATACTGGACACACAGAGATACTTTGTAATACAATGTAGGTGGTTACTTTTTTCTCTCTCTCTCTCAAAATTAACTCCCTTGGCTGCAAATATGTTCTGGCCCCCGAGTCTCGTATGAAACATAACTCTAGTATAAAAGAAAATCGTTTGCGCTGCAGGCCATTGTTGATCAAAACAAAAAAGAACTTAAAAACGCGATGTAATGCGATAATACAAGGGGCATGTGTCAAAATTAATAGTCTCAAGAAGCATATAATATACCGGAATTTACAGGTCTTGTAGGCATCATGGCTTCGACAAAAAGCATGCTCCGCTGACCTATTTTCACATCTGGAGAATAGTCACTGCACATAAATATGCGTCTGCAGTATACTAGCTTTGATTTATACGTGACTCGGCGAGCCAGGTTTCTACACGCACAATGCGTTTGCAGTATATGTAAATCACATTTTCAGCAAATATTTTGAAAGCAGTGGGTTTTTGTTTTCGAATACCTTTATGACAAAAACGATCTACTTTGTAGTACCCAACAAATTTTTCATGAAGAGCGTCTATAACAGCCTGGTTCTCTTCCTGCCTCATGGATGTGATTAGGCGCGTAAGCTTAAACAAAATGCATATGTGCATGTAGTAAGGGGAAAGTTCGCTTTCACCTTTGACCCACTTCTGAGAAGAGCTAAACGTAAGAGCGTCATTGTGTAAAAAGTGACTACAGACTAACTATGCCCCAAAACCCACCACCATCAAGAGACATAAATTCCCATGAGCCCCTGCGAATGCACCAGTACAGTACTGAAAATGCAGGGGCTCGTGAGAATTTATGTCTCTTGCAAAAGAAACAGGCTGGCTGATGGCTGTTTTGTCTGAAATTAAAAACTGAAACTTACATTCCGGATTTTGAAGAAGCTGAATCTGTCTCCAGGAATGTAAATTGATTACAAAACTGACAAATGCTCACATTTAGCTCCTCTTGCCTAAACCGGGTACAACCAGACAACATTCACGCTCATGAATTATCCGGGTACTCGTGTGAGGATACGCTTTCTCACAAAGAAAGAAATTATTCTCCAAAGAAATTATTACAGGAAAGTATGTTCCACTAGCATTGCAAACGCAATATTGCGTTCCTTTCCTGCTAAATCAGCGGTAAACGCTACGCACTTCAAGTTATAGTTTGACTGGTCACGTTTTAATTGCCATGAAGACCAAAATACCAAATTTCTACACACATTATGAGTCTTCCGTGAAAGGAATCCAGATTTAATACAGACTGCCGTCAAATTACTGAATTGACAATGACCTATACTTCAACATTGAATTTCCAAAATAATCAGTCACTCAACCAATTCATCAAACAATTTTACTAACTGTATATTATGACAAGATATGATTTGGTTATCCCAAGACCGCATTTTGGATGTGTCGCCTAACAGCTATGTCCCAACTGCAGGAGATGGACCAATGGCGCCAAGCTAATCTGGTACTACCCTTGAATTATCACGGTCGATCCATCTCCTGCTGTAGTGCGTCGGAGCTAAATGGGTTAATAAATCACGGGTGCACAGGGTGAGAGATAACGTGCGAATTTTAACCAGCATTTCCTCAATGTTCAACATCACTCATGCTCAGGTACATACCTAATGCGCAAGAGGCCGTCGGGCCGACATCGGTCACCGTTGGCCCGCTCACTGCCGTGCGCGGGCCGATGTCGGCCCGATGGTCTTTGCGCACTGGGCAGATAATACGGAGAGAAAGAGCAAAGTTGGTCATTTCACGACATTTTAAACTTCATTGGTTAAAGTTGGCCGCTCTCTGCTTCAGTGTTAATGTTGTAAGACAAACTAACAGCAGTTTTATAAAGCAGATATTGCGCACTATGAAGGCATTATTTCGTGCCGCATGTCCCTTCAAACAAAATGTGATCGTGTGATAAAATATCCTCTGCTGGCAAATTAATTGTAAAGTCTGTTATTGCTGTGTATTTTTGTTGTCGTTGTTGTTGTTGTTTATGATAATCCATTTTCCAATCTTGTGGTGCAGGAAAATTATAGCAACAATTCAGAGTAATACATTTTAGTGAACCAGAGTCGGGCGGGTCCAAGCATGTTTTAGCAGAAGTAGTTTGCTCGATAAATGTTTACTTTCGCAACACTTTCCTCAAGGAAGCTTCTTACGCGAGGTGACGTAATACAAATGGTGACGTATCATTTGTAAAGATGTCACAATCGACGTCTACTTTACATACATTGCTGTGTGCAGAAGTAAAACAGTGAGCTGGATATTATAATCTGTGGAGTTTTTTTCAGTGAGTATGATATTAACTGATTTGTACAGCATCTTTCTCGATTTTTGTCTGTTGAGTGAGTCTGGTCCAATTTTATAACGTTCGTGAAGATCAAAGCATTTAGGAATTGTCACGGGTTTCAACCGATCCTGATGAAACAAGACAGCAACTGAGCGCCATAAAAGTCCGATCCGATCTGACCATTAACCCGTTCGCTGCCGAGAAAAATTAAACAGTTGCAAGAGGCATAGATACTCATGAGCCCCCGCAATTGCGGGGGCTCATGAGTATCTATGCCTCTTGCTGACTCCACTTTGTATCGATGTTCCTTTGAACAGCTTATGCTCTTCGGAGTTGGATTAACAAAGATTTCCTCAACACAATCTAGGTCGAAAGGCATCGAAGGGGTTACCCCTGGTGCATGCTTCTAGTGGTGCTGTTTAAAGTGCCGCTGACCGTATGTGCAAGAGGGTTAAATGTATAGAAACACTTCACTTGTTCATGATGTTCATTCATTAGCAACAAAGTCCAAAAACGACAGCCCTACTTCCAGCGTAACGTAAGCACCCCTCCCTCCCCTGTCGCCCCCCCCCCCCCCTCCATGCCCACCTCGTGCAAATAGAGCCATGCGGCCATACCAATACGCCACGGAAACGCCGATTGATAACAATAATAATACTAATACTACTACTAATAATAATGATGATGATACTACTACTACTACTACTAATAATAATAATAACTTTACTGTCCCAAGATTTCATAGACTATTCACTAGACTGCAGACCTCTTTATTAACAGAACCGTTAATACATATACTATCCAATTAATGAGACACATTTTTCGATTTTTACAAGGGAAATCAAATAACGGGCGGGAGACTACCACGCTAGCACAATCGTCAGAATGAAGTGCAACGTATGGTGCGCATTGTACCTGCTAATGGAAATCAGCAGGCGCTGCAGCGTTATCACAGGTAATGTCTGTCTCTACCTTCACTGAACTTGTCATTGCAATTATCAAAAAACATATCATACAGTCTGAAACTGTGGTGCAAAACTAAACTTACTGAACTCATTGCTATCAAGTAACTTTTCTATATTAACTCATTCGCGGCCAGCCGCATCCGGATGCGAGGCATTAATCCGCGAATGAGTTAAGCAGTCCGTAATTTTGCAAAGAGCTCATTTCTGGATCCGGTGCACGTGCAGTGTTGGTTAGGTGTGTGTGTGTGTGTGTGTGTGTGTGTGTGTGTGTGTGTGTGTGTGTGTGTGTGTGTGTGTGTGTGTGTGTGTGTGTGTGTGTGTGTGTGTATGGTGGTTATGGGTAAGTTTAAAATCAGAACTATGACATGTACTTTGTAATAAAACCACCCCATTCACGCATAGTGAGTCAGCGACATGTGATCATACCAATCTGCACTTTAAACACGTATTCCTAAACGTGAACGTTTTCTTGACACAAATCATAAGCCTAACCCTAATCTTAACAATAAAATAACCAAAGCGATTGTTCATTGCCGTCGTGTAAAAACCTGACCAGAACACGCGAGCAGACGTTTGGTCACCGCACTAAGTATGGGTCAGTCCTGTGCTTTGTACCTATACTCAGTACTTATCCATGGACAATTTGCCGTTTCATTGCGTGAAAAAAACTGACACCAGTAGAAGACATAGATCCTCATGTCCCCCGGCAGATGCGGGGGCCCATGAGGATGTATGCCTCTTGCTGACTCAGCATTCCCTGTAAGGATGGCGTCCAATTAACCAAGATTTCAGGAGCACAGTCTACGTCCACTGTCATATAAAACGTTACTCTGTAACGACGTCGTTCTTAACTCCTTTTTTCCCCTCCCCCCCCCCCCCCCCCTTACAACGAGCACACACACACACACACACACACACACACACACACACACACACACACACACACACACACACACACACACACACGCACACACACACTATAACACGAATGCTTGCATACTCTAATTTTCGTATCGTTCTGTTCTGTGTCTAGTGACTGGCAGAACGGCCTTTATAACCACCGGACCTGACTGCTTTGTGAACGGAAAAACCTACTACCTGCGGTGCCACGTGGATGAGGGTGTCATGGCCGCTGTGGAGTGTTTGTATGTTAACCCTATCACCGCCACTGTCCGTACATTGCACGTCTGAAGTCGGTGTAAATTCAACGGGAAAGAGCTCCAGCCGTCCGTGAACCACAGATACAAAGTGGTTTCAGCAAGAGGCATAGATCCTCATGAGCCCCCGCAGTCGCGGGGGCTCATGAGGATCTATGTCTCTTGCAGCTGGATCATGTTCACCTTTTTCTCGGCAGTGAAGGGGTTAAGTTAGTGCTGCTGCAGCTCATCGGGCCCGGGCCAGAACAAATCGCAAAAGTTGCAAGTTCTTCGTATCCCAATTGCAATCCAAACTGGAATGACCATGGTGGTCGATGTGTGGAGAAGAACCCGGAGACGAATGTTTCCATTCATGAAATGCGGTTCAAGGTCGACCAGACGATACATGCGGGCTTGTCACTGAGGTGCTGGAGTGACTGTGTTTTACTAAGCGGATCATCAGCCACTGTGGATTTGACTGCAAACAACTACAGAATAACAATTGATGGTAAGGAAATTACATACAGATAATTAGATATAGTAACCCACAAAGCGACGTCTTGAAAATGTTTAAACGGAATGAATGGAGAGAGAGAGAGAGAGAGAGAGAGAGAGAGAGAGAGAGAGAGAGAGAGAGAGAGAGAGAGAGAGAGAGAGAGAGAGAGAGAGAGAGAGAGAGAGATTGGTTGGTTGGTTGGTTGGTTGTACATTGCTTAACGTCCCGACAGCAACAAGACTTTCTCAGGACGTGCCTGCACTGCTTGTGAAAAAAAAAAAAAAAAAACAATAAACAGAATATTGAAAGTATGTCGCCAGCCCGTCTAATACGTTAAATAAACCTAAGAACATTTAGCAACACACATCCAATATCAAGAGCTACAGAAAGCGCAGACAGTAGGGAGAGTTTAAAAAATGAGAATACAGGTGAATGGACCAAGGGTAGACAGAAACACATGCCCCAGAATAGAGGGGAAAACCCACCCTGTGGTGCTGACCAGGGTGACACTGGGAACTAAAAAGTAGTTAACCCAACCCAAGTCCCCCAGGGCAGACCCGGGCGGGAGAGAGAGAGAGAGAGAGAGAGAGAGAGAGAGAGAGAGAGAGAGAGAGAGAGAGAGAGAGAGAGAGAGAGAGAGAGAGAGAGAGAGAGAGAGAAATGAAATAAAATGAAACTTTATTTTCCAAGGATAAAAGAATAGGTGCGCAGACCTTTTTCATTCTTGTGCTTGCTACAAACTACATGAAAACACACACGCTCACACACACACACTAACACACTCACGCAAACACACACACACACACACACACACACACACACACGCACGCCGGCACGCACACTCGCTCGCACACACACAAACACACACACACAAACACACACACACACACATTCACACGCGCACGCACGCACGCACAGACTCACACACACCAAAGTACGTAAATCAGAGGTACGGCTCCAACATTGGATTAAAAGCCTGGACAAAAGTGGCATCGTGATGTATGTCCGGGGCCTTTAACCAACGCCCGCGTCGGACGAAGATCAGTCCCGACCCATGTCTGGCTAATACGCATTACACACGGTACATGAGAGAGAGAGAGAGAGAGAGAGAGAGAGAGAGAGAGAGAGAGAGAGAGAGAGAGAGAGAGAGAGAGAGAGAGAGAGAGAGAGAGAGAGAGAGAGAGAGAGAGAGAGAGGAAAGAGAGAGACAGACAGAGACAGAGACAGAGAGACAGAGAGAAGAGAGAGAGAGAGAGAGAGAGAGAGAGAGAGAGAGAGAGAGAGAGAGAGAGAGAGAGAGAGAGAGAGTAACATGATACGATTAAACAAATGATGTTGTTTCTTTTCCAGTCCCGGCGCAGTGTCTCAAGGATCCCGGAATCGTACTGGTCTGTGTCGGGGTAATTCTGTTTTTTACCGGTGTCTTTGTTGGGATTATCAAGAGGAACGGTAAGTGCATTGTCAGCTACTGTAGAGCATAATCATGCTGTCTAACCAGCTATACGTGCATGTGGGCATTACGCACACAACATTTGCATATTCATGATGACATTCTTAACCCTTTGGTTGTCGGAAGCGGTTTTTGTCGCGACTGATTCCTGTAGGACCCTACTCTAACCCTTCCTCTAGGAATCATCACGACAAAACCCGCTACCGACACGACAAGGGTTAAAACTTGTGAATCTAAATTGTGCGTTGACCACTGTGGCTGTCTTTGGCGGTCTCAAATACCAGCGTGTGAGCAAAAGCAGCCGAGAACGTCAGAGAGACCTGCGTACAGTGGTTACAAAATTCATCACGGCGGTTCACGAGAAGCCATGTCTCTCGCATGTGGGTTTTGTTCGTCACGTTCCGGCCGTGAAAGGGTTACAGTTTGCAGCTGTGGTGGTGTTCAAGAGGATCTAGAGAACTTGCTGACACCATGTTGTACGCATATTCTTTGGACATATGGGGATTTTTGGCGTTCAGTGAACAAAGATTTTTAGAAACTCAGACTACATTAATGGGTAGACCATCGAAACCGATGATGTCGTCATTGTGCATGACTTCTATTTGTGGGTGCGGGTGTGGCTGGCCAAGCCAATCCTGGAGCCACACCTGCGAGGGCAATGGGGGCACTGGAACGTAGCTGTAGGGAGAGTCGATGCTGTCTTTCTGCGAGCTCTGGCACTGGTGATCCGTTCGCCCCGATTTTGTTCAAAGAGCCTGCAGGCTTTCTTGGTGGCGGTACGCCAGCCAGATCTGTGTTGTGCTTGTGCTTCAAGTTCCTTAACCGGGAAGACGCAGTACTTGAGGCTGTCTTTTAAGCAGTCTTTGAAGCGTTTCTTTGGCCGTCCTTGCTTCCTGTGGCCTTTTGAGAGTGCACCATACAGGAGTTGGCGTGGCATACGAGAATCATCCATGCGTATGACATGACCTGTCCAGCGAAGTTGTGTCTTTAAGATCAAGGCTTCAACACTCACTAAGCCAGCATTGTCCAGGACTTCCAGGTTTGTCACCTTGTCTTGCCATTTGATGCCCATGAGTGAGCGCAGGGATCTCATGTGGAAACGTTCAAGCTGCTTGAGGTGCTTTCTGTACAGCGTCCATGACTCACAGCCGTAGAGGAGGCTGGGGAGGACTACTGCCTTGTAGACTTTGATCTTAGTGGAGAGCTTGACATTGTTGTTATTCAACACACGAGTGCGCAGACAACCCAGGGCTTGGCTGGCTTTGCTGATGCGAGCTGCGATTTCCTTGTCGATAGTACCGTCAGAAGAGATGATGCTCCCCAGGTACCTGAACTGGTCGACAGTCTTCAGCTCGGTGCCTTCGATATACACTTTGGGTGAGGGGGCTCTTGTGCCTGGGGCTGGTTGGTGCAGGACCTCGGTCTTGTCTGTACTTCAGGTACACTCCCTTCTCAAGGTCGCGTACAGCATGGGTCAGGACACACGTGAACAACAGGTTGAACATCATGGGGGCAAGAATACAACCTTGTTTCACACCGTTGGAAATGTCGAAGGGTGCGGATGCGTCGCCGTTTGACTGGACAACTCCTACCATTCCATCATTGAAGAGGCGGATGATGTTGGTGAACTTCCTGGGGCAGCCAAGCTTTGCGAGGATGACCCAAAGCGCTTCTCTGTTCACAGTGTCGAATGCTTTGGTCAGATCTATGAAGACAGCGTAGAGGTCCATGTGCTGCTCAATGCATTTCTCCTGGACCTGTCTCACTGAGAAGACCATGTCGACTGTGCAGCGGCCGGGTCTGAAGCCACACTGAGCCTCTGGGAGTGCTTCTCAGATACAGAGCTGATCAGGCGGTTGAGGATGACTCTCGCTAGGATCTTGCCAGCAATGGACAAGAGTGAGATCCCTCGGTAATTGGCACAGTCTGCTTTGCTGCCTTTGTTCTTGAACAGGGAGACGATTGTAGCATCTCTAAATTCCTATGGCATGTTCTCCTCTGCCCAGATGCATGTCAGAATGTGGAGGAAGGCGTCAAGGGTCTCAGGTCCAGCTGCTTTGAAGAGCTCTGCGGGGATGCCATCCATGCCTGCAGCCTTGCCAGAGCTAGTCTGGTTGATCGCTTTCTTGACCTCGTCCAGGGTAGGCGGGAGGTCAAGGTCATCCAGTGTCGGCTTCTGGGGAATCATGTCCAGGGCCGCGGGGTCGACAGTGGAAGGCATGTTCAACAGGTTTGAGAAGTGTTCTCTCCAGCGCTCAGTGTTACGTGGTGGAGTTGTAGTCGTAGTATGGTAAACACACCAGACGCACGCACGTAAGGTTCTTTAAAAAAATAAAAAAAAAATTAAAAAAAAAACCCTCGTTCAGCTGCAATCCGTCACACGTGGCTTAAGGATGTAGACAGTACTGGAGTAACAGTTCCAACAATATTTTAATTCAGCGATGCGATCACCACACAATGCATTTCCAAATGCATCAACACTGATACAAAGTCTCTTCTGCAATGTCCACACTGCCGACACAAAGTTTCTCATACACAGCGTCTCTCGCAATAAACTGCGTGTCTCTACAACTGACAAAGCAAGACAATGTATGAACGGGCTTTCCCAGCGCCCTCCTTATATATACTACCAAATTCCAGAAACATCTACGGAAATAATACAATGCAACCAATCGGAACGAAATACGCAACTGAAACTCATAAATAAGAATTTTATGGAATCACTAAAAATAGGCTACAAAAATTCGGCTGCTAACTTCAGCTCTAAATCCTAATGTATAATGAAGACACATAAAAGTATGGTAGCCCTATCACCACGTTATATATTCACTCTAGACAACTCTAGACGTTTCACAAAACAAAATAAAGGCAGCTCAATTCACGCGCACAAAAAAGCAAAAATGTAACGAACTGTTACGAACTGTTCCGTATTTACCGACGTCATACAAACCGAGGGAACTAGACAGTGTGACCTTTCTAGCACGTTCTGGACTAAACTAACGTATCAATGAAGTGAAATCCGCTCTGCGCAACTGGAAGAAAATCTTACTAAAAAGGTACATTAATCATAATCATGATAGCTCAAATAAAATATCAGATCGTTTCCCACGAATAACACATGTATGCTCTCACAGGATAACACAACCACAATCGTAACATTACCCCCCTCTTTAGAATGAAATTTCACAAAAATTTCTTTTCAAATCTAAAAAATACGGTTGTGGTTGTATTAAGCTACACAAAATCACAAATAATAAAAATTTCACCTCAAAATGAAATCAAAATAATCGTCTCACAGTCTTGTAACCCGTCCTGAGCATCAAAATGTTTCTTCAAATTATTCTGGTCACAGAAATGTTCATCTAAACTGCTCTGCTCAGGTAGTCCGCTCCAAAGTTCTGTGAACCCTTGATAGATTGTAGTTTAATGTCAACATTCTGCAAGAACATCGTCCATCTCATAATACGAGAATTCGTAAACTTTGCAGAGTTTAGATAGTTCAAGGGCTGATGGTCTGTTTGGAGAACAAATGGCACACCCAGAAAGTACAGTTCGAATCACCTTACTCCCCAGATGATGGGTAGGCACTCCTTCTCGATGGTTGAGTAGTTTCCCTCAGCTCCGGTCAACTTTTTGCTGGTATAGCTCACTGGGTGGAGTTTTCCATTATCTTCTTGCATCGACTGCCCCTACTCCTTCGTTGGAGGCGTCTGTTCTCAGGAAGAACGTTTTCAACGGGTCAGGGAGGTGTAGAACAGGCTTCTCGGTTAGGATGCCTCGAACTGCCTGGAATGCTCGCTCTTCGGCCTCCTCCCACTTCACTACGTTAGGTTGTCCTTTCCTCAGCAGATCAGTCAGGGGTGCTGTGACTGCCGCAAAGTTTGGTATGAACTCCCGGTAGTAGTTCGCCAAGCCCATAAATGAGCGAACTTGCGTCTTGGTCGTAGGTCGCGGGGCGTCGCTGATCTTCTTCACGTTGGTGTCGTGTAGCCCCTTTAAACCTTCGCTCAATTTGTGTCCAATGAAGTCTATGTTGTCGGCCCCAAGAATACACTTGCTTGGACGGATGGTGAAATTTGCATCTGACAGTTTTTGGAACAGTTCTCGGAGGGTTTTGAGGTGATCCCCCCAAGTTTTGGTATGGATCAAAATGTCATCCCAGTAAAAGACCACATTCTGCATGTCTTCTAGAATCTTTTTCAGTCCTCTCTTCAATGTGGCACCACTGTTCACCATACCAAAAGGCATCTTCAGGAACTCCCAATGACCGTCGGGTGTGACGAATGCTGTCTTGGGAATATCTTTTTCTGCAACCTTGATTTGCCAATACCCTTTACTTAGGTCAATTTTGGAGAAAAATCGGTCTCCACTGACCTTCTGGAACAGTTCTTCCGCTGTGGGTATAGGCTCTGGATCAAAGAATGTTAGTTTATTTAGTCTGCGGTAGTCCACACACACGCGGTTGGTTCCATCTGGTTTCTTCACAATGACAACTGGGGACGCATATGGTGACTTGGACTCTCTGATGACTCCCGGACTCAGCATTTCCTTGATATCCTTTTTCAATTCTTCCCTCGTGTTATAAGGAAGACGATAAGGTTTGCTGCGAACTGGTTCGTTTGACGTCAGGTTAACCTCGTGCTGGATGGTGTCTGTTGTCCCTGGGTCAGGTGTAAACCGATGCTTGAACTCTTGAGTCAGGACGCTCAGTTCTTCTCGTGGAGACTGGGTCAGATTCTGACCGAACTGGATATCTTCTACATCCTCCTTGTGTCGGAGTTCATTAAGGTCAAACAGGTTTTCGTCGTCTAGTCTTTCGTCATCAGCAAGACGCACCGATTCCGCCAATTTTGGTTTGTCTTGACCTCTCTGTAGCTCCACCAGCCTGTCCCTATTCACCACGGCTGCTTCCGTGTTGTCCGCCACTTTAAGAGGGATGGTCTGATGACTCTTCTTTGCTTGACTTCTCGTGGTAACAGCACATGTTTCAGGTCTCCACTCTGGATCTGGATCATCTGCATTTCTGGCACCATCAATGTTTCCGATGATAAGATCGTAGACAGGAGTTTTTACGCACAACGCCTTCACCTCTCCTGTCAAGTATGGGGTGTCGACACTGACTTTGGCAAGGGGGATAATCCTTACAGTTCCGTCAGCTAAAATGAGGGTGGTCCACTCCTGTAGCTTCTGGTCTTCAGCTACTAGGTCCTCTCTCACGATGATGCAGCTACAACCAGTGTCTCTCAACACTCTCACTGATGTTTTGCCGACAAATCCTGACACCACCGGCATATTCGGCACTTTATTCTCAGGCAGCGCGATGTTTGATACTGGTAAGAAGGTAGCCCCATCTCCTACTGGGATGCGTCCATTCTTTCTGAAAGATTCAGTCAGCTCTGGTGTCGCTCGCGTTTCTCTAGACTCAAAGTCACTGGATGATGTCACATCATTGGCAAATACAGCAGCGGCTCTGTGTTGAGACGTAGTATTGCTTCTGCCTGCTATTCCGCGATCTTGGTTGGATCTTCTGATGTTGTCGCCTCGGGGAACATCTTTAGAAGGACATCGTATCGCTTTGTGACCTTTCTTTCCACAGAGAAAACATGTCAGCTTCTCCATCGGCTTGTATTTCGGGGTGTCTCTGACATTGTGAATTTCCTCTGCTGGTGCAGATACACGCTGCGGCTTACTGGACCCGAACTTCATGTTGTGGGCGTCAAGGTATCTTTGAGCGAAGTCGCCCAGGGCCTTCAGTGACTGGTCTTTTTTCTCTCTGAGGTGGGCGGCCAGGTCCTTGGAACATGCGTTGAGGACTTGCTCTTTGATGATGAGGTCACACAAGTCCTGGTACTCTCTGTTTAAACCAGCCAGCTCTATCCATTTCTCCAGGTAGCTTCTGATTCTCTCAATGAATAGGCCGGGTGTTTCTCCTTCTTCAGGCTTGCAGTTCCGAAATCGTCGCCTGTAACCCTCTTCAGTGAAGTCGTACTGTCTCAGCAGGGCGGCTTTCAACTGCGTATAATCTTCGGCTTCTTCTCTTGGTAAGCGAGTATAAAATTCAAGCGCTTTGCCAGTTAGAAGTGCACTCAGTTTGATAGCCCAAGTCTCTTGTTTCCAATTGTTGCTACCTGCGAAGCGCTCGAATCGTTCTAGGTAAGCGTCCATCTTATCTGAGTTCTCAACGAAAGGTGGAAGCTTTGGCGCACGGGCTGTTTGTTCTCTGCTGGCTAATACTGTTGCTTCAGAAACCCTCTGGCTCTGTGCCTCAATCTCCATCTGCTTTAGATGAATTTCGTGTTGACGCTGCCTCTCCGCCTCTTCTCGCTGTTTCTCTGCCTCTTTTCGTACTTCTTCTCGTTGTTTCTCTGCCTCTCTTCGCTTTTTCTCTGCTTCTTCTGCTTGAATTTCGAGCTTTCTGATTTCACGCTCTTTAGCTCTGTCTTCTCTCTCCAATCTCTTCTCTTCTTCAAGTCTCTTTTCTCTTTCTCTCTCCAGTCTCTTCTCTTCTTCAAGTCTCTTTTCTCTTTCTCTCTCCAGTCTCTTCTTTTCATCTTTCTCCTCTCTCTCTTTTACGAACTCGAGGAGTTGAGCTCCTTCGAGTCCACATTCCTTTCTAATTTTCAGGAATGTCTCCATTTCCGATGTCGCCATCTATGCTTTTCACTGCAGGCTGTTTTCTCCTGCTACCCTTTCCACTGAGCCAACTGAAGAAGGTCCCGTCGGAGGTGCCAAAATGTTACGTGGTGGAGTTGTAGTCGTAGTATGGTAAACACACCAGACGCACGCACGTAAGGTTCTTAAAAAAAAAACTCGTTCAGCTGCAATCCGTCACACGTGGCTTAAGGATGTAGACAGTACTGGAGTAACAGTTCCAACAATATTTTAATTCAGCGATGCGATCACCACACAATGCATTTCCAAATGCATCAACACAGATACAAAGTCTCTTCTGCAATGTCCACACTGCCGACACAAAGTTTCTCATAAACAGCGTCTCTCGCAATAAACTGCGTGTCTCTACAACTGACAAAGCAAGACAATGTATGAACGGGCTTTCCCAGCGCCCTCCTTATATATACTACCAAATTCCAGAAACATCTACGGAAATAATACAATGCAACCAATCGGAACGAAATACGCAACTGAAACTCATAAATAAGAATTTTCTGGAATCACTAAAATAGGCTACAAAAATTCGGCTGCTAACTTCAGCTCTAAATCCTAATGTATAATGAAGACACATAAAAGTATGGTAGCCCTATCACCACGTTATATATTCACTCTAGACAAATCTAGACAAAACAAAATAAAGGCTGCTCAATTCACGCGCACAGAAAAACAAAATGTAGCGAACTGTTACGAACTGTTCCGTATTTACCGACGTCATACAAACCGAGGGAACTAGACAGTGTGACCTTTCTAGAACGTTCTGGACTAAACTAACGTATCAATGAAGTGAAATCCGCTCTGCGCAACTGGAAGAAAATCTTACTAAAAAGGCACATTAATCATAATCATGATATCTCAAATAAAATATCAGATCGTTTCCCACGAATAACACATGTATGCTCTCACAGGATAACACAATCACAATCGTAACACTCAGTGATGCTGCCTTTGTCCTTCAGCAAGGTTAAGCCGTTGGAAGAAAAGAGAGGGGTTGTGCTGGGTCTGGCAGGGCCATAGACAGCTTTCATAGCGCTGAAAAACTCCTTGGTGTTGTTGGATTCAGCAAAGTGTTGAAGTTCTTTGCCTTGCTGTCCCACCAGGTGCCCTGCATGTTGAGGAGCTCTCTCTGGGCTTTTCTCTGGAGGTGTTTGAAGCGGTCTTTCTTGGACAAGCAGTTGATGTCGTTCTGCCACTCGATGAAGGCACTGCGCTTTTGCTCCAGTAGCTTGTTGATCTCTTCATTGTTCTCATCGAACCAATCCTGGTGTACCCTCTGCTTGGGTCCAAGCACGTCTTTGGCAGACTCCGCCACCATCCTCTTGAACTGGTCCCACATTTCAGTTGGGTTGCCAGTCAACGGTTCATGGGCAGTTAGCAGGTCATCAAGGTGGGACTGAAAGTTTTCCTTGACGTCAGGGCGCTTAAGCTTGGCCAGGTTGAATGAAGGTCGGGTGAGCTTCGGCCTCTTCCTGTGTGCTGGTGCAATGTGCAGGTTGAGGACAGACCGCACCAGCCGATGGTCGGTCCAGCACTCAACTCCTCTCATGGCTCTGGTGATTCTGACATCACAAGTATCCCGCTGGCGGACAATGACATAGTCTATGAGATACCACTGCTTGGACCTGGGATGCATCCATGTTGTCTTGTACTTACTAGCCAGCCTGAAGAGGGTGTTGGTGGTGGCGAGTCCATTTTCAGCGCACAATGTCAGCAGCAGCAGGCCATTGCTGTTCATCTTGCCCAGTCCGTGTGGGCCCATCACTTCTTCCCAGCAGTCACATTCGCGCCCAACTCGAGCATTGAAGTCACCAAGCACGATGAGTTTGTCACTTGCAGGGGTGGACTTCAGGAGGGAGTCGAGGCTCTCATAGAACGCCTCCTTGTCGTCATCGGCGCTGGTGAGTGTCGGAGCATAGCGCTGATGATAGTGATATGTCGGGTGAGAGATGGGAAAACGGAGCTTCATCACTCGTTCGCTGATGCCAGTGGGAAGAGAAGGCAGTTGTCGGAGGAGCGTGGTGCGGATGGCGAAGCCAACCCCGTGTATCCTGTCCTCGTTCTCAGCTTTGCCCTTCCAGAAAAAGTTGTACCCGCCCTCAGGTTCACAAATCGAGCCTTCGTCAGCAAATCTGGTTTCACTAAGAGCCGCAATGTCGATCTTATATCTCGCAAGCTCTCTGGCTATGAAGGCTGTTCTTCTGTGCGGTCTCTTCGTCTGATCTCTGTCCAACAGGGTTCGTACATTCCACGTACCGAGAATAAGTTTCTTTCTTTGTTTTTCTTTTCGACCGCATAAAAGGGTTAAACCGCCAGACGCGGTAAGCTGACCGGTTTTGTAGGGCAGGCAATGTTTGGAACACCTTTTCTAGTTCCCTCCCTTACTAGGGTGAGCAGTGCTGTCCTGAAGAGGGTTGCTCAGTCGGTTGGGATGCTGTCGAACTTCCCTGTAGCCCCTGGTACAGGGAAGAGCGACCACTGGTCCACAGGCCGCCTACGTGCAGGTTCGGAGCTACGACTCCCAGTAGTAACCTCTACCTGTCGGTTCGCCCGTTCCCCATCGCCGCAGGGCTTTTGGAGGAGACAGAAGAAGAAAAGAAGATGAAGAAGCAGATTTGGTGAAGTTGAAGATCCATTAACAAGACCTGCGCGTGAAGGAGATTTTGGTGGAGAAGCTGTTGCGCTGGAGCAACCCCACCCTCTCGGCCGCAGAAATCAGAACCCAGTGGCACGATGAGACGTTACAACTGGTAACTTCCTTGGCTGCAGCGGATGGCCATGTCTTCTTCTGTGCTCTGACATGCCCTATGCACTCCACAGTGCGCTGCTGACCCGCCCTCTTGGCCGTTGAACCCTTGATTGAGTTTCCTCCGCCCAGTCGGCCGGTGACAGACTTTGCATGCTAGGACGAGCAAGTCCTGCCTCACCAAGGGTTTGAGACCCTCGGTTTCCCCTCACTTGGTTTAGCCAGCCAGTAGAAGCTGTTGCCCGTGGTGTGGCCGCTACGCATGTTGCAGCTACGTTGAGCCACAAGTGAGAGTTGAGTGTCAAAGTGGGGACCTATACTGGTGGACTACTCTCTAACCTTCGAGAGACGACTTGTCCCCCCTATTATAGGTGAAACACTTGAATACTCCAGACACCACCACACATACAATGGCAGTAAAGGGATTAGACAGATTCAGACTACATACACTGGCAGTAAAGGGATAAAGACATTCGCGGACACAGTACGTAAGGTTTTGTTTTTTAAATCAATCGATGTTCGCTCAACGACCATACGCCAAAACCGTCCCAAAAACATGGATACAAACTGGTCTTAGCAAGCGGCATAGATCATCATGAGCCCCAGCAGTCGCAGGGGCTCATGAGGATCTATGTCTCTTGCAGTTGGATTGCGTACACATATTCTCTGCAGTAAAGGGGTTACACAAGCCCACACCTCTGAGATTATATTGTACTGAGTCACATATTGTTTGATATATTACCGATAACCGGCAGATTATTACGAGACCCGAATCAAACTGTCCATTTTGATGCGGGTCTGTTAATCGCATCTTTCGGTTATCGGCACTATATTGAGAAAAATGTGGCTCAGTGTGATGTATGTCCAAAATAAACTTTTACCTCCAGTCGTTCATTGTGTGGCTGATTGCGGTGTTCAGAAAATTAAAACAAAAAAAAAAAAAAAGAATGCGACGATTGCGTATTGGACTGCTTAATCGGGGCGGCGATTTCGACGACATTGCCGTCCCGATTCGTCAGTCAGATACGCAGTCGTCTTCACTAACACGTTTGATTATACTTTATAGAAAGAACTAATGACAAATCAAACGTGTTATTGAGTGAATTTTACTTGTAACTATGTCAAGCGTAATGACGGAAAATGCCAGCAGGTTTGTTCGCTTAGTACTTTTTAAGTCTCTTCTATTTATAGAAGGGACTTTTTAGGACGGATCGTGGTAGGGCGAATTTAATAGCATGTCCATGATGTCAAAGGCGGGCAGGCTAAACCTCTAACAATTGAAGTAACAAGATAAAAATTACGTCATGTCTAGTTACAATAACCTCGCTGCTGAACGTACATTTGGCGCGAAGCGCTGTATGTGCGTATGTATGTATGTGCGCATGTGTGTGCGTGTGTATGTAAACAAGAGAATCTCCGATATTTCTGTACACACAAGCTTCAAACTTTGCGAAATACTTCCTTTAGTCAGACGAATAGAGCCTCCGAGGATATTGTAATTGAATGTCTCATTGAAGACATAAACGACCGTTTATAGGAAGTCGGTTGACCCAGATTAGAGTCCGTAACTTTGGTCATATTTACTTGAACATTTGCATATAGCTAGTATGGATAAAGACATTGGATGAGTTCGTTAGCCAGCTTTGTATCCTTTCAACTTCTTTAGTAATAATTAATTCTTTTCAGAAAAGAATTAAAACAATTTTTAAAAAAACTTCAACTTCTGGAGAAAGTCAAACAGTGGTGGTGACGTAAAAGAAGCAACTCAATCACCAAGCAGACACTGACATAATACTCTAAATATGACGTCATTCTCTCTCTCGCGCGCGGCTCTCTCTCTCTCTCACACGCAAACATGCGCGCATCTCCAGGAGGAATAGATCCTCATGCGCCCTCGAGGCGCATGAGGATCTATGCCTCTCGAAGATGTTTGGAGCGCGCACGCACGCACGCACTAACATGCACAAACACACATCGACGCGCTTTCAGAAGAGCATGCAGGTGACCCGTGTACTTAGTATATCATGTAGTTAGTTAAAGTCAACCTGCTTTCACACAAGTTATAGCAAGACTGAAATTGCACCGTGAAGTTCTAGTTTTGTAGCCATTTTCTCAAGCCTATGAAGCGAAAGTGAAACTCATTTCAAGTGAAATATAAAATTACGTAAAAACTAAAAATTACGTCAGGACAAATCACGTTTGACAAATCAATGACGCGTATGTCCTGCGCCCCTTATAGAACTCACTGACGCATTGGCAGATCTGCGCGACTTTTTCAATAGAAGATAATTCAACATCAAAATCAGGTCAAAGACAAAAGATAGAGACCATTGACAGCGACGTCACCTCTCATATATATAATCGTCAAAATTTAAGGACCACTTTTTATCGCAGACGCACCGACAACACCACACAAATAATGTAACAATACTTGGAGTCAATACTTTGCTAATTTATTCAGCAATTGTATCAACAGCAGTACGTTAGAATGTTCACCCACCCCTCATTTGAAAGTCACACAAGACTGGTCCAGTCAGTAGCGAGTATACCCACCGTTTGCAGCCAAGCATTCAATGCAGCGTTGCCGCATGTAGTTCACCAGGGTTCGGAGAACATGTGGGATCGCTTCCCACTCTTGATGCAGGAATTGCGTCAGCTGGGGGACGTGTTGAGGTGGGGGGTGGTTGCTGACTACACGTTACTCCAGCACGTCCCAGAGGTGCTCGATGGGAGCCAGATCAGGTGAACGAGCTGGCCACTCCATCCTCATGATGCCCTGTTGCTGAAGGTACTCATCCACCACACGGGCGCGATGAGGTCGAGCGTTGTCGTCCTGTAAAACAGCATTGTCGCCTATGGCTTGGAGAGCTGGCTGGATGAGGGGCAGCACAATCTTGTCCCGATAGCGCAGTCCAGTCAGGATGCCTCGGAAGACGTGGAGAGGGGTACTGCCTTCCCTGCTGAAGCATGCCCAGACCATGACTGAGCGTCCTCCGTAACGATCCACCTCTTGGACGCATCCATCCGTGAATCGCTCACCCTGGCGTCTCCAGATCCTCACCCTGCCGTCGTTGAAGGACACAGTGAACCGTGACTCATCAGTAAACAGGACCTGAGTCCACTGGAGTCTGTTCCACCTCACATGTTGACGACACCATGCAACCCGGGCTCTGCGATCAGCTGGAGTGAGGGGTATTCTCACTGCTGCTCTGAATGAAGCCAGGCCAATTTCGCGCAGACGTCGGCAGATTGTGCTTCTGCTGACGTTAACGTTTGCAGCTTGCATCAGCTGACGTCGCAGAGTGGTTGACGTGACAGTTCGGTTGCGCAGAGCCGCCACACAGAAGTATCTGTCCTCCCTACTGCTGGTGCAGCGCGGGCGTCCTGAGCAGGGTCGTCGTTCTGCCCTTCCAGTTTCTTGGAATCGTGCCAGCAGCCTCTGGATCACTGAATGGGACACCCCAATACGTCTCCCAATTTCTCGTCCGGAAATGCCATCCTGCAGCCATGCTAGCGCCCGGCCTTGTTCTACTGGCGTTAGGCTTCGTCGTAGTGGCATGGTTAGGAAAGTGACAAATTATGCCCGTACTGTACCGGTATTTGTAGCGAAACAGAGGTGCTCAGTGTTCACGACTGACCTCTTTAGCACGCGCATCACAACTTTACCGAGTTTTTCCACCTGCCTGCCTTTGGTACGCTTGCCAATATGGCACAGCTTTTCACAAAAACTGACGATGTTTCACGTGCATTTGACACGTTTGTGGAACTTGATGAATTGTTGTCTATTGTTCCCTGTACAGTGGCCTGTCTAAGGTCAACTTTTAACCCATTTGGATCGAAAGAACATTGTATTTTATTAGCGTACTTGCGACGATAAACAATGACACAAAAAGTGGCGTGGCCCTTAAGTTTTGACCATTAGTATAGAAGGGACTTTGTGGGTTATCGTTCATACCACCTTGTTGGAGGTTATCGCTTTCTTGAGAAAAGCTAGCGGACGTCTCTCGTCAGTTTCACTAGTGCGGATATATGCAGATTGCATCTTCTTGGCCTGCAGGGGTTCTTGGGAAGTAAAGTATGTCAAGCAAATTCATTACAATTAATTTGCTTGTCATTTAACACATCAGTATATTTGTCAAAGAAGGGAAAACGTTACGCTATATTATACTGAGCACCATTTTGCTTTCATATAGTGCCGATAATTGGCAGATGTGATTTAGAGGTACGAATCAAAATGTCAGAGTCGTCCGTCATACGAGGACATTTTGATTCGTGTCAAGTAATCACATCTGTCGGTTATCCGCACTATATCAAGCAAAATGGTGCTCAATATAATTTATATATCCAGTCCAAAACAAAACTGTGCCTCGCGTTATTCTCTTTTTTTTTTTTTTTTTTTTTTTTTTTTTTTTTTCTTTGTGTTCAGATAAAACACATGAATGGCAGACGACTGCATGTCACAGTCGACTTAGCGCGTAGATTTCGTCTGACTAGGAAGACATCAGAGCTTTGTATAACCGTGCGTGTTACTGAGTAAATTTTACTTGTAACTCGATCACGCATAATGGCGGAAAATATCAGCAGGTTTGTTTATTTAGTTCTTTTCTGAGGTTGTCAATACCGCCAGCTGACATCTCGTCAAATTCACTAGTCAGTGCAGCGACTCGCACGTTTGCTGACGTCTGTTCTCGAATCGTGTGTCTGTATAGACATAATTTTCGCGTGTTCGTACATACTAAGAAGTATTTCATTACTGCTACACATATGGAGCATGACTGTTAATGTTGCAGTGTAAGCATATTTTGCGGTTCCGTTTTGAAAAATGCAAGTATCAACAAGATTGAATCTGCTCGGCGTGCAAGTGATTTTGGGAAGGAAAGTATATCAAGCAAATTCATGAATATTAATTTACTTGTTATACAATATATCAATACATCTGTCAAAGATGGAAAGACTTTATGGCGTGAGTACATACTTTTTATAGCAAACTTACGTCTAACCTGCAAATAATCTCTTATGATTTCAAATGTGGCTTATCCTTTCGTTTTCTACAGTTTTATTCAAAAGTGATCCTGAAAGTGTTTTGGGGATCGTTGGGATTGTTTTGGAGTGTGGCGGCTGTATTCTGCTGATTAGCGCCGGAATTCTGTTACAAACCGGTAAGTATGACAAACCTCAAATATGTAAATGTGAAAACCAGATGGAACTTCCAGTATACAATCAGTAGGTACCAGCGTGCTTGGAGAATTTGTTTTAGAACATGCGATAACATGTGATAAAGTAGAAGTTTATGATCATTTATAAAATTATATACAACAACAACAAAATACCTGTCCATTTTGAAAGAGGCGACATATGGAGTTCATGAAACAAATGCTCTGTTACAGGGGAATGCGATGAATCAGCGTGTGTCTTTAGCAGCCGTCACGTCGCTAGTATCGTTATGGCCTGCATGGAGGTTGCTGCTATTATTTTGGGATTCATCCTGCTAATTGGTGGGTACAGCAAAAAAAGCTTTGTGGTATATCCGACCTTGTTATAAACGAAGTAGACTGTAATGTTTTGTCGTGTATGTCACATATAACTACTAACTACCCACTGAGTAAAGACCACCAGACCGACGTCGGGCCGATGGCCTTTTGTGCATTGGGTAACTCTTGATAACCAGATATGTATTACAAACCAACCTGATCTTGTCAGTATTAACTCATTCAGCCCGACGGCCGTATTCCCCAACTTTGGGATGCGTCATCTAACGACTATGCACCAGCTGCAGGAAATGGATCGACCATGATAATTCAAGGGCAGTGCCAGATTAGCTTGGCGCCGACAGGCGCCAAGCTAATCTGGCACTACCCTTGAATTATCATGGTCGATCCATCTTCTGCTGTAGTGCGTCGGGGCTGAATGAGTTCAGAATATTAGTGTCGTCCACTGACAAGTAGTGAATTATATTCTGGTTTATTTGTCTAGTTTGAAAATTAATTAACCACATTCAATTTCGCTGAAAAAAAAACAGGTGGGATATAACAACGGACGTTCTTTTAGGTCCCCACCACAGTCTGTCTGTATCAAAGTTGATGTCTGTTGTAGTCGTACAGAAAAACGCCAGCAACGCCGGTATGACCTCGGTTATGGACGACACCACGAAAGCAACGGACCAGCAGGTCACCGTTACCGTGTCTTCTGCTACCAATTATTCGGGCGAACTAGAAGTTTGGAGTGTGGCTGCTAGTTCCGTGTCGGATTCCAAGGGTATGTCTCCGGATGTAACAGGAAGCAGTGTCGACTACTAATCAGGAGAGGTCACTGGGACAATTTCTCTAAATCATGTTTTAGCGTAATGCAGAGCATGCACACATGCAGACATACACGCTTTGTTTGAACTGAAGTGCAGGCAAGCGTCTCATTAGTGTGGCGCCTTGTTGGTAACTGCTGCTGCTGTTTGCAGTTTTTAATTCAATAAAGCAAATTGACCTAATGTTTTCATGTTGTTCTCTTTTCTTCTTTCATTTTTGTCTACCGTATTTTAAAAAAATATATCTAGTCGGTTGACCCGCATTATAGTCTGGAATTTTCGTTCTATTTACTTGAAATTCTGGATATAGCTAGTTCGGAGATACACATTGCATGAATTCGTTAGCCAGCTTTATATCTTTTGAACTTTAAAAACATAATAATTCATTGCAGAAAAAATTAAAAAGTAAGAATTCTCGACTTCTAGAGAAGGATTAGACAGTGACATTGGTGTAAAGGCGCCAAACTCGTCAGTGCTACACAATGTTCCTAAATTGTCGCAGAGCACCAGACACATATCAGTGTTATACATGAATTGACGCAATCTTTCTATCTCACTCTATCTCTCTATGGCAGACACGCTGTTTTTCTTATGCCGATGTAGACCCGCTGGAGCATTGCGCAAAAAGTAGTTGAATACTTGCAAGCTCATAATTATAGAAGAGACTGTGTGGGCTGGTTCATCCCAACTTGTTTTTTCTTCGTTGGGTTCATCTCTACCGCAAAGTAGGCGTACAGTATTGACAGTGTTTTGGACTAAATTCAATCTGTGCCAGCGTAACAGGGGTACTTTAAGTCAGCTGACATACGCGTCCTGCCAAATGCCTTAATATGTACAAGTCATGCAACTCACTCCCGACAATGTTCTCCTGGATGCGGACCAAGGTTGTCATTTTCTCGTGCATGGGGGTCGTCTAGCAAGTTTGTACAACAATGTATCTGTAATGTGACGTAACTTTAATTGGTGACGTCTTTCTGGGATAGTTTGGGTAATTATGTCATCTGCCAATTGCTTCAGCAGAACCCAGACGGTAAGCTAGGCAAAGTTTGTTTGAGCAGTTTTTAGTGAGTAAAATTGCGAAATACATATGTGTACGAATTTCGTTTCTGTCTTCCTTAAGCAAAGGCATTCGGGCCCGTGACGGCTCAGTACGGTTGTGCGCGGCCCACTGCGGCCGTCGTGGGCCCGAAGAAGTTTTGCTACTGGGGTTAGCGATGAATTGTATCAGTTTCAATGGGTCATGATGTACAAGAAGGGCTGTGCTTCAGGACTAAAGGTGACTATGCGTCAAACCTAGATGTAATATTACGTTATTATTACTAAGCCTTGCTTTTGACCTCTGCCGCTTGTTAGGATCTGTCAAAATACTACAATTCTGTGCATGGACTAATTCCGCAGTTTAGCCCATGACACTGAGGCTATAAAAGCTTCACATCAGTGTACACTGCCATAATGCAAGCTACATTATAGTAATTACATATAAGAATATATACCAATGGCTTTAGTCCAAGGGTGGTGCCAGAATAGCTTGGTGCCTAGAGACGCCAAGCTATTCTGGCACTACCCTTAAACTATTTTAGTCAAACTTATTTCACACACTGGTGTATCCCGAATGATCAGGGTTACCGAATGCACTAATGTATATGCACGGTTAGCAGCCGCACACAAGGGAAGTACAATCCTCAGAATGAAGGTCAGCGTAAAGGTCACACTGTACCTGCTCACTGGGATCATCATGTACAGCAGCGTCATCACAGGTAATTGGATGGCTGTTTGGATTTAGTGTTGTAGTCTGAACAACTTTGTAATCTGTACACCTGTTGTGTTTCTGTTTACCGTTATACACTGCATTAGTGTTATCCTTTTCATCGGACCCCAATGATGATTTCGGGGTCGCTTGATCAGCAAATCCACATAGGGTATTTTCTGGTCGAAAAACGATAGACGTTGATCGGAAATTAGAAGTACCAGGTAGGCTTTGCCCTTGGTTCTTGTCACATCGAGGATCCGATCAGGGAGTTCAATATCACAGTTAAAACTAGAGAACCGCTGGCAAAGCCTAACTCGTAATACAACGATTGTGTCTTCCATCTTAAAGCATTGGAGACGCGCCGCCTACGGATACGCGGCGAATCGCCGCGTATCCGTAGGCGGCACGTCTCCAATGAGTTAAGAAGTAATTCCTTGAAAGAACCCCAAGCTGAGTACGTGTGACTTGGAACCTCAGGGAAGCTAATCTCAATGCTTTGGACTATCAGTCATCAATTTCGCGCGAACTGCAGACGCTTGGAAACTTCTTTTAAAGGCATTTTCTAATTTAACACATTTTGTGTTATTCTTGTGTATGAAATTAGTACCATTGGTCGTGTATAACGCGTGCATTTAGTAACTTTGTTGCATACTCCTTCAGTTTTGTGGCTGCGCCGTTTTGAGTCACGTGGACGTAGCGTACTTACAGGTGTTTGCGCTTTGTATTTTCTGTGCATGATGTTTACTAACTGAACACATGTTTCAGTTTTTACTGTTGGTGTTGGTGTTTTTTGTGTTATTGTTGTTGGGGGTTTTCGTGTAAGAATTGGTACCAAAGGTATTACATAACACCCGCATAGAGTGTTTTTTGTTGTTGTGTAACTCCCCAAATTGTTTATTTATCTGCATTTTTGTGTTTAGCGGTTTGACTGAATGGAGAATAGTGTGTGTACGTATTGCGAAATTTCATTGAACAAAGACGGTTGTTATTTGTTTTGCTTTGTTTGTTTGTTTGTTGTTTTTAGGGGTGGAAGAGGGGCGGGGGGGGGGGGTGCATTTACTCGGCGAGTATATTGCCAGCGTAACATGTGATAATTTGAGACTACTTATCCCGTGTTGCCTTTGGTAACGTGCGATAAAAGGCCTCGCGTAACCTTGAGATCAGGGGTCAGTTGCATGAGCGAGCTTAGTCCTGCGCCAACCACTAAGCAAGTGCGCCGCTCTAGCGGCGGACCTTGCTTAGTGGCTGGCGCAGGACTAAGCTCGCTCATGCAACTGGCTCCAGGTGACCAGGGAAAAGCAGCGAATAGAACTAGGCCAAAGAGAAATCTGTAAAGCGTCTGAAAGAGGACACTGTGGTTTAACGCCGGGCACGCGACCATGGCCACCTGATGGCGGGTCGAATCTGCACGCGTTGATTTTACAAAAACAGTGGGTTAACCCCGTCACTGTCACAGTAGGCACGCTGCACGGGCATTTTCTGTCTGAAATCTGGGTTCATTCAACGACCAATAGCCACACCGTCAACAATAAAACACGGATACCACTAGGTCTCAGCAAGAGGCATTCATCCTCATGAGCCCCCGCAGTCGCGGGGGCTCATGAGGATCTATGCCTCTTGCAGTTGGATCGTGCTCACTTCTTTCTTGGCAGTGAAGGCGTTAAAAGCCTAGACAACTATGTTTACTGCATTTGGTCCACAGTATTGTATGTTTTTGTCTACTTATCTTCAACCTTTTTCAGGTGATGGCGCGGCGGTTACTCTAACGTGCCCAAAGGCCTGGGTACATGGCTGTCTGGATTCTGTATACTGCAGAGTGGACTCCACCAACTTCACAGCTGCTGTGTGTACTGGCCAATTTGCAGAGAGTGTAGACTTCTTTTTTAAAAACAAAAGTTCAACAGTTACAAGCAGAACGTGCTCAGTAAACTTGTCAATACCATGTAGCGGGATATTCAACGATGAAGGCTGTGCGTGCCTGTCTTTAGTCAAAAATGTGTACACCCTAAAGCACAGGGTGGCAATGGATGAAAGCAAGCACAGAAATGGTTCTTGGTCCTGTGGACCGGTGTGTTATTCGCCCGATTTGACGAGACCTCTTTCCACGCGTAAATCTGACAGCTGCACTTTTGTCAAGTTCACCCGTGAGTATGACCGGCAAAAGGATTTGTTACGCGGACTGATAACAAGCAAATACACGGAAACACTGAAACATTAATGCAACAGTAGTCGTGTAGCCAGCAAGTTTCGCACACACAAATGCGCGCCCGAGCACACACACACACACACACACACACACACACACACACACACACACACACACACACACACACACACACACACACACACACGATGTACATTGTATATCGACAATGATAGACTGGCAATGTCGATTAACATGATATTGGGCTTGATGATATCCCAGTGCGCAAAAGCCATCGGACCGCCGTTGGCCTGATGGCCTTTTGCGCATTGGGATTTGTCCTCCGACTCTTCAAAGCAAATCTTGACTTTTCAAGAAGGAACTAGATAAAAGCAAAAGCAGGGAACGGTTATGAAAACAAATCGTTTCCTATCTAGCAACTTACAGTAGGGATGGAAACGCTAACCTAATGAGCTATGTTTCCCTTCAAATTGATTGAGATTGATTGAGTCAGTGGAAACAGCTCTTCTTCTAATGTTCATTCAAGCATCAGCCTTGAATTGTCCTGGTCGATATGTCTCTTCTACTGTGACGTAGTCCACACAAGAAAATTAAAAAATTGGAGCATTGACCCGACGACTCCGTGTCTGCAATGCAACATTTCTCTAGCCCTCAGTATGACTCTCCGTAGTATAATATGACTTTTGAAATCTCCCTTCATTGTTAAGGTTCGGTTTTCGTTATCTTTCCGTTAGAAAAGCAAACGAAAACAGAACCTTAACAATGAAATGAGATATCATGTATTTTGGGGTCAATTAGCATCCACCGCTATGAAAATAATGACGTGGGCGGGGTATCATTTTGTTTACAGCTTTGGGTCTTAGGACGTCTTCTGTGCTTGGAGTTGCTTTCATCTGTGTCGGATGTGCACTTTATATTACCGGGTACTTAATAGCCTTCTGTAAGTATGTGTTATAGTGTGTCTGAATAATTGTGAACCACATTTTTGGCTCACGTGCGATAGCAAAGTGAGTCTATCTAATGAGCCAGTGGTCGTCCGTACGTCGTCCGTCGTCTGTGGTAATACTTTAACGTTGCCATTTTCTCGGAATCTATTCAAACTACAATCTTCAAATCATTTTGGCCCAAAGGTACAGTGTGGCAACACCTACCTAAATATACCAAATTCAGTCAAGGTCAAGGGCACAGGGGGTCCAGAAATAGGTAGAACAATAGCCATATTTTGCCATAAACTGTCCTATCTTAAATTCTAGTTTCTACTTCAAACCCAAACATGGTATAGAAATACCTGATGGTAAGACATTTCTATGCTTACTAATTTGGCTGACTGCTCGAAAAGGTCAAGGGTCACAGGAGGTCCAGTGCCAGAAGCCGTAAGGTCCTAAATCACAGACCAGCACGCTTAATTGTATTATTTTTGGACAGGTTCGAATCCAAAAGCAAGCTACTCTGTTTATTCCTGGAGAGACATGATCCGACTTGTTTCAGTGACTGGCGCAGGCATTCTTCAGTATTTCGGGTGTCAAGCGCTCATTGGTAAGAATATTTGCAAATGATTTTATTAACGCCCTTTGTGCATACGGGATCCGATACTGTAAGCAATGCCGGCGCATGCATGAACAAAAGGCTTCACTCATTCGAGACGTGCCACCTCCGGATACGCGGCTTATGCAAGTCTCAGAATGAGTTAATGTTAGTACCTTAAAGATGACAGTGCTGTTTGAACTCTACTTTATCAGTCAGCTTTTCGGCTCGATGATGTGCGATAGAAAAAGTTAGTCCATGTAGTGGGACGTGGTCTGTCCGTCGTCCGTTTGCCGTCTGCCCTCAGTGGTGAGCTTTAACGTTGGCATCTTCCAACAGACTAACTTCCAAACCTGACTCGAGGTCTACTTTGTGGCAAGACCTTTCTAAACATACTAATTCAATGGACCTTGCTTAAAGGTCAAGGTCACATAGGATCAATAAATTGGACAAACATTGCACTCGTTTTGACCATTATTGTGCTTTCTCAAATACTATTTTTAATGTTAAAGCCAAACCTCTCTAAGGTCAATGGTCATGGAAAAAAGCAAATGTGACAAACTGCCTATATTTCCATAGAATGTTAACTTTCATTGGCACGTTTCCACATGTAATTGAAAACGGTGAATTTTGTATACTTTGATCAAATGTTGGTGTCCCATGCTCGACTCTTGCAAAAGTGAAATGGACTGAGTGCAATGTGTTTTCTTTTCCAGATGATTTTGGTCATGAACGCAGTGCCACGGAACACGCTGGGATTACGTTTGTATTCTTCGCATCTATTTTCCTTCATGTCCCTAGATTGATTATCATATTAGTAGGTATGTGCACTCTATGGGAAAAGTAAATGACCATTTTAACTTTCTTCGCAAAGTAACGAGTGTTAAGGTTCTGTTGGGTCTTTTTTTTTTTAAATTATTTTAATGGTTGGTTGTTTGCACATTACTTAACGTCCCTACAACAAGACTTCCTCAGGACGTGCATGCGCTGCTTGTCAACAGCAACAACAACAACAACAAATAAATAAATAAATAAATAAATATAAACAGAATATTGAATGTATGTCACCAACCGGTCTAATATGCTAAATAAACCTAAGACATGCTAGGGACGCTGAACCTTCGTGCTAATTTATTGTAACCTGGTTTACAAAACAGAGTAGAAAATCATTACATTTACAAAATATGTACAGGGAAATGATATAGAAAAATGCATTAACCGCAAACACATAACTTATCATCTGTAAGATGCAGCAGACCATTTAGCAACACGTTAAGCATTGCCGGCTAAACTCTGGTGGGAAATGATGAATATTTTCCATAAAAATCGGCACGAAAATGTTTGGGAACACTGAACACGATCAAGAGTGGTGACGGACATTGGCGTTTAGCTATCGTAACTTACTGCCGTTTAGCAAAGACAGTAACTGTTTTATTATTATTTTATTATTATCTTTTATACAGGGTTTTCCTTCTAACCCTGAATAAACACATCATCTGTTGATTAGATCAAGTTGCTTTTTGCTAAAGTTCCGATAACCAGCAACTTGGACACTTTGATAAAGTTGGGGCACGAATCAGCGATTCAAAGATCAGTCTGTGTGTGTGAGTGTGAGTGTGAGTGTGTGTGTGTGTGTGTGTGTGTGTGTGTGTGTGTGTGTGTGTGTGTGAGTGTGTGTGTGTGTGTGTGTGTGTGTGTGTGTGAGTGTGTGTGTGTGTGTGTGTGTGTGTGTGTGTGTGTGTGTGTGTGTGTGTGTGTGTGTGTGTGTGTGTGTGTGTGTGTGTGTGTGTGTGTGTGTGTGTGCTAAATAACAGTTGCAAATCTTCAGTCCAGCTTTGGGGTTCTATCTATCTATCTATCTATATCCCGTAGCCTTGCCGACCGTTGGGGCACCACTGATGACTTGGCAACCAGCTCCCTCCAATCCTCTCTGTTCTCTGCCATTCTTAGCGTATCACCCAGCCTCAGTCCTGTCCACTCTGAGATATTGTCTTCCCATCTTTTCCTCTGTCTTCCTCTCCTTCGTCCTCCTTGTACAGTGCCTTGCAGGATTGTTTTGGCAAGCCCTGCTGAACGCGTGACATGACCATACCACTTCAGTTTGCGTTTTTTTCACAATGGTTAATAGGTCTTCATAGGGCCCGATGGCTTGCCTGATTCTGCTTCCCACTGCCTCGTTCGTGATGTGATCTCTGTATGAAATGCAAAGCTGCCTTCGAAAATATCGCATTTCAGTGGCTTGTATCCTCCTTTTCAAGGTCTGCTGTGAGGGTCCATGACTCGCAGGCATACAAGAACACTGAGATGACTAAGGAGCGCATCAGTCTGATCTTGGAGCAGAGCGTGATGTTTCTGTCCTTCCATATGGTCTTCAGTCTTGTCAGTGCTGTTGTTGTCTGCGCAATCCTGGACAGTATTTCTGGTTTTGATCCCTCATCTGTCACAATGGCTCCTAAGTATTTGAATTTATTAACTGTTTCTAGTTTTGGGCTTCCAATCATGACGTCAGTTCCAATGTCACTGGTGTTATTTGTCATCAGTTGGGGTTAGTGACCTTTAGTGACAACTGACGTTGCTGAAACACCGGTATTGGTTCGTTCATAGGTCATTGCCTGTAGTAACTCTATATTTCCTACTTGTTCTCACATGGGTCACCCTAATGATGTTAATCTCATGTTGAACTAGAAATCGAAACTGAGAGACATTTCACCAGAAATGCTGTTTGTAATTTCAAGACCAAAATACGCTAGATGACCTACGAACATGATTTAAAATGGTGTAAGCAAGAGATGTAGATCCTCATGTGTCCCGCAACTGCGGCGTCTCATGCGGATCTGTACGTCTGCTAGTTGCGGATTGTTCACATTTTCTCTGCACTGAACAGTTCAGTAGGTTACAATGTGTTTCGGTTCATACTATGTTTGAATTCCTAGCATGCGTAAAGGCTGGGCCCGCTGGGGATCACAGGCACCACCAACAAGTCCTGGCAACAGGAATCAGCTTGGCCCATGGCGGGTGTGTTCTTCTCGCAATTGCCGGGATCATCATCATAACAGGTAGATTAACCCTTTAACGCTATCCAGCTGCAACAGACATAAACCCTTTATGCGCCCCGTCGAAGGCTGTAATCGGGACGAAATTAGGCGTAAGGAACATAGGACTAACAAGAGACATAAATCTTCATGCGCCCCCGCGACAGCGGTAAGTTAGTGCGACAGCGGGGGCGTATGAGGATTCATGTCTCTTGTTAGTCCTATGTTCCTTACGCCTAATTTTCGTCCCGATTACAGCCTTGCTCCTCACGCCTGTGTCGATCAGTATGTAGTCGTTGCAGTCGCGAAATTCGAGATCAGTGACAGCGAAAGCGTTAAACCACTCCGGATACAGAAACATTTAAAAATGGGATGACCGTGTGAAGCTAAGATCAGGTACTTTAACCCATTCAGCCCGACGCACTACAACAGGAGAGGGACTGATCATGATAATTCAAGAGTAGTGTGGTTTCCCTGCGAAGTGAAACGGCAATGTTGAAGTTGACCAGTAACATACAAATAATAATGAGCGTTTTATCGGGTGACGGCGGTAAGGGATGAAGAGCGCCCGGGGGAAGGGGGGGGGGGGGGGGGGGAGGGGAACTAATTTTATATATAGATACGAGCATGCCTCATTGCTAGCTCGCTAGCGTTATCAATACCCCAAAGTTGCTCACAGAAGGTGAATCGTACATGTCTGAATTATTTTGATGTCATAATTTGTACATTTTCTTCTTTTATTCTTTAAAACTGTCACAACTCTCTTTAATTCCTCAAATGCAGTTATGTGCGAAAATAAATATTGTAATGCTTGGAAATCTGTTACCGCGGTCCGTGAATTCTTCGCCGTATTTCCCAAATTTTGGAGGTGTCATCTAATGACTATGCACAAGTTGCAGGAGATGGATCGACCGTGATCGACCATGATAATTCAAGGACAGTGCCAGATTAGCTTGGCGAAGACAGGCGCCAAACTAATCTGGCACTATCCTTGAATTATCATGGTCGACCCATCTCCTGCTGAAGTGCGTCAGGGCTGAATGGGTTAAGATTGACTTGAGTGTCTGTGAATTGTGTGTCTGTGAAATGACGCTAGTTGTGCACAGACGACAACATCAGGTTCCTACTTCCATGCAGATGAGTGCCCTAGTTCAGATGATTCCCGCAGTTCAGCTGAAGAAGTTGGCATTGCTCTGGCCACCATTGGCTTTCTACTCCTAGCTGCCTGGATTTTCGCATTCATCGGTACGTATGACAGAGCTTAAATTACTTTAACCCATTCAGCCCTGATGCACTACAGCAGGAGATGGGTCGACCAAAATAATTCAAGGGTAGTGCCAGATTAGCTTGGCGCCTATCGGCGCCAAGTTAATCTGGCACTGCCCTTGAATTATCATGGTCGATCTATCTCCTGCAACAGGTGCATAGTCGTTAGATGACGCCTCCAACATTGGGGAAATACGGCCGTCGGGCTGATCGAGTTAATTATTAGAGTTGTTTATACTTACATGTTTTCGATCCTTACAGTGTTTCTTTGCTTATTTTGCTATTCAGTAATTCTGGTAACACGTACGCGTATTAAAGACGTTTTCACAACATTCAAACATAAACGTTTTTTATCAACGGTTTTCACTAGAACTGTTTGTTCGAACTGCTTTGAGGTAGTCTGAATGTTTTGACATAGCATATGATTTGAAAATACCAAAGACTTCCAATTCAGATTGGTTTTTTTGTTTGTTTGTTTTTTTTTTGTACTTTTCGGGCTACAGTAGTTGCTGAATTTACTAATCGCAAGCCTTTCTTCGCGCTCTGTACATGCAAATAACACTTGATTGTTAGAGTCTTGACGAAATAATGTAAAGGACGGGGGATTTGACCTAAGTCTGTGGTCTGCATATGTAACCATTACCGTGGAAATACTTCCCAGACAGACCCACTCGAGGAGTACGCCACAAGTGCACTTCTGTTCAAATGAGATGCTTATTGTATCTCATATGAATAGCAGTGTACCTCGTAGTGTGGCATACAGGCTCCCCGAGAGGGTCTATGTGGGGAGTGCACCCGGTCAGCAAAAGGTACGAATAAGATTTTTAAATTCTGCTTTTCAATGCGAACAGCAAAACTCCTGATATTGGCTACTCCACTGTAGAGACGGGCCAGAAGTCTACGGCCACCAGAAATCCCGACGGGCCTGGGCATGTGGGCTTAGTTATAACACTCCGGGCGCAGCTGCTAATCCTTTGGGTGTGGCTGGTAGTAACGTGGATATCGCTGCGAACAGTGTGGATATGGCTGAGAGCAGTGTGGATGTCTCTGCTAGCACTGTTGCCGATACCAGTCTGTGACATGCATCGGACACTAGCGTTGACGGCGGAGAAGTAGAGGACTCTGGGGCGACAACTGAGGAAACTGTGTCGAGTGTTCTTCCGGTGTTAGAGTAACCCATTCAGCCCTGACGCACTACAGCAGATGCATAGTCGTTAGATGATGCCCTGGAGAGGCCACTCCAGTGACTGACCCAGCAAGCGCATATACTCCATTGTCTTCCGAGACAGGATGCCAAACAAAAAGATGACGCCTCCAAAATTTAGGAAATACGTGCGCCGGGCTGAATGAGGTAAGTGAGCTAGACCAGCTTGGTTCACTAAGAAATATACAGTTTGTTAGGTAAGTCTCAGTATAGTGCGGTTATCGCCCAAACACTTAGTCGGACCACGTTATTCGCGATCGCGCTATTGTAGTTTAGAATTTTTAAATGACTGCGGAAAGAAAACACAAAGCAAATGGTCCTCAGGCCGACGTCAGCCCTAGCTGGCTACAGTAGTCGTGCTCGGGCCAGCTAAGACTGACGTCGGCCCGAGGACCAATCGCTCACCGGGCATGTCGGGGGAAGTCAGAGACCCGTGCGCGTTGGATCAGATACCGCGGTGTACAGGAGCGCGTAATACTGGGGCTGACCTGTGTCTGTAGTTTGATAAAGAATTACAAAAGTTGAGTACATAGTTAACTTCCCGTTGGTGAGAACTGTTGGACGGAACGACACACCAAAGAACACCTCAACGGCGTTGGAATACGTCACATCCTCTGAGATAATATTTAAAATCAAGACATTACGCAGACCAATCATGTACGTGTGTTTCGAACGTCCTGCCGTTCTTGTTTCCAGTTAGTTGCACTTCTCGTCGAGTTGAATCATGTAGCTAAAGGGTTCAGTACTAGAAACAAATATACACTACGCATCAATAAAAACTTTACAAAGTTGTGGAGACAATATCTTTCTAATGCCTGAAGATTTTTAAAATTCTGTCTGCAACACGAATCAGTTTACACACTTATGAATACAATGCAATAAACTGTATCTTTTTCCGTCGTGTTACCTTTAAGTTACAACCCTTGAAACACGACACCCCCAAAATCAAAAGTTGCAAGGTAACATTTTCAGGTGAGACGCTTTGTTTATTAAGCACTGCTCACGTTTCATTCGGAGCTTTATCAATCTGATTGTACCATTAGTAAAAGAACATTCATTTATCTCCTCATGCTGCAAATGATTTTTATTTTAAAAGAAACCTGTTGCTGTTGTTGTCAGAATAAGACATGCACCCCACAAAAACATCACTTGTACCGGTCTCAGACGCATATCTCCCATTTGCCGGCTAGTGACTTAAATTCCGAGTAATTTAGTAAGAAGGAGGATTATTTCTCTATCAGATGCAACCAAGAACATTCATTTTAAGGGAGAATTATGGATTTTATCGCAACAAAAGCCGACCTATCCCCAAATCAAAACATTTCGTTGGTCACTTCTAAGAGGCGAATGCAAACATTTTGTTTCTGGGGAATTCAAATCATCAAATTTCTTAGAGCGTTTCATGAGGCGTTTTTACTCCACTCATGCTCATCACACAGCATAATAAGTTGTACCACAGATGGGGGTAGGAGGGGTGTGAGGAGGGAGCAAGTCTCGGGAGAAGGGGAGCCAGGCGGGGTAGGGGGGCTGGGGGTGAGATGTAGCGAATGACCTCGAACATTTACTTTTCTCATCAATAACACACATTTTCACCGTCTCCTTGAGGGTGTGTATGTGTGTGTGTCTGTGTGTGTGTGTGTGTGTGTGTGTGTGTGTGTGTGTGCGTGCGTGCGTGCGTCCGTGCGTGTGTGCGTCCGTGCGAGCGTGCGCGTGTGTTTAGGTGTTCGTGCGTGTATGTAACTGCTTCATTGCTTCATGTTCGTGTGATTAGTCGACGGGCTACTTGTTTATTTGTGTTGTTTCTTTATTGTACAAACACCATTACACTTGCCAACAAAACCACAATTAAAACAGCAAGAAAAAAGACAAAGATAAAACGGAAAATAAGAGTAGCAATAACACTTATGAAGCCACACATTCTGTAAAACAATGCATCGAGTCAATACCGATGCAGAAAATGATGCATGTACTTAGTTCAAGCAAAGGGGGGAATAGGGTGGAAGTGAGAAGTGTGTGTGTGTGTGTGTGTGTGTGTGTGTGTGTGTGTGTGTGTGTGTGTGTGTGTGTGTGTGTGTGTGTGTGTGTGTGTGTGTGTGTGTGTGTGTGTGCGTGCGTGCGTGGGGGGGGGGGGGTCAAAGATGAGATATAGTACATCGCTTTTGTTCTTAGAACTTTTACTTCTCTGTGTGTGTAACTTGAATTAACACACATTTTTTCCCGTCTCCTTGAGTCTGTGTGCGTGTGTGTGTGTGCGTGTGCACGTGTGTGTGTGTGTGTGTGTGTGTGTGTGTGTGTGTGTGTGTGTGTGTGTGTGTGTGTGTGTGTGTGTGTGTGTGTGTGTGTGTGTGTGTGTGTGCACGTGTGTGTTGCTTTACTGTTTCTTGTTTTAATTGACAGTGTGAGTCGAATACTCAAACATGAAGCAATAAAATATTAACACACACCGTAGCACACGCACACACTAGCACACACAGACACACCAACAAACACACACAAACAAACACGCGCAAACACACAAACACACACGCGCGCACACACACAAACACACACACATTCACAAACACACACGCGCGCGCATACACACACGCACTCAAGAAGACGTGAGAAATGTGTGTTATTTCAAGTTACATGTTTAAAAGTAAACGTTTTTCAAGTTACATGTTTAAAAGTAAGCGATATGCACTACATCTCACCCTCGACAACTCCCCCCCCCCTCATCCCCGCCCTCCCCCCCCCCCTCCCGCCTCCTCACCATTGCCCTTTGCAGTACTACGTATGCTGTGTTTAAAATATTTTAAAATATATATATATATATATATATATATATATATATATATATATTATATATATATATATATATATATATATATATATATATATATATATATATATATATATATATATATATATATATATATATAAACTATGTAAAACTATGTAGCGTAACGCCTCATGAAACGCTCCCCAAACCATCTGATAATTTAAATTTCTTAAAAATCCTTCGCATTCTCTTCTTATAAGAGAGACAAGTGAAAATTGCACCATCAGTTGAAATGTTTGGAATCGGGGGTAGATGAGCTTTTCTTACAATAAAATGCACACTTATCGGTCAAAATGAATGTTTTTGGTTGCATTTGAAAGGGAAATGATCCTCCATGTCACGAAATTACTCGGAATTTAAATCACTGGCTGGCAAATGGATGAAATGCGTCTGAAAAATTGTCCAATTGATGTTTTAGAGGGTGCATGTCTTATTCAGACCACAACGGCAACAGTTTTCTATTAAAACAAAAATCATTTGCAGCATTTGGAGATATATGCATGCCCTTTCAAATGGTGCAATAAGATTTACAAAGCTCCGGAAGAAACGCGAGTAGTGCGTGATAAACAACGCGTCTCACATGAAAATGGTACCTTGCCACTTTAGATTTCGGGGTGTCGCGTTCAAAGGGTTGTAATTCAAAGGCAACGCAACAGAAAAAGATGTAATTTGTTGCATTGTATCCATAAGTGTGTAATATTTGTCGTGATGCAGTCAGAATTTTAAAATCTTAAGGCATTAAAAAGATATCTTTTCCATAACTTTGTAAAGATTTTTTTTTGGGGGGATGCGTAGTGTATTTGCTGGCGTAAGAACTTAGTGTAAAACTTTTCTATCTAGCTTATGCGAGTATGAAATAAAATATGCAAGGCGCATTTGACACCGCCACCGAGAATGCTACGTACAGTCCTTAAATTGTACGTAAGGCATTAGTTATATACTGCCTTGTGTTCTGCACCGCGTCTAAGTGTAGAGCAATATGACTGGTGAGCTCTAAACAAAACCTTTTAGGCAGCAGCAATGATGCACGTTTTCGTAGCAATTGTCCCGCCGGCCCTGACTGCGCAAAGGTTTCACACATCCCACAGATCAAATCTTTATCTGCAAAATAAACAGATTCACATAAGCCTCTGCGGCCCCAGGGGCTCATGAGAATCTATGTCTTTAGCCAGCTGTTTGATGCAAGATTTACAAGAGAGAGTAATCAGTGTTTGAACGCAAGCCTGTGCATGCATAAAAACAAAGTCCGACAACTTTCTGTGCAGATTCGCTCTGACTGTACGAGCTCCTACGTTCCCGCAGTGGTTTATGAGGATCTGTGCCTCTCGCACATCAAAGCGGCTGGCGGCTAGAATGCGTAAATGTTTTATAGCATCCTATTTTGAGCACTTCCGAAACATAATGAAGGCCACGGACCACAGTGGTGTTTCCGTACTGTCCAGTCTCTTAGCCCCAGTCATCCCCTAATTGTTC
The DNA here is from genome assembly GCA_036245525.1 of Semisulcospira habei. Taxonomy (NCBI): domain Eukaryota; kingdom Metazoa; phylum Mollusca; class Gastropoda; family Semisulcospiridae; genus Semisulcospira; species Semisulcospira habei. The sequence goes on along the minus strand of BTPG01000070.1, from coordinate 4,134 downwards.
AATTCCCTAAAAAACACTATCGCCCACCAGCTGCACATTTGCCATGCACAAAATACAAAAAAAAAAAAACAGCACATGACCCGTCTCATTTCTTGGCTATGAAACCGGTTCCTTACCAACCCCACACCCAAGCACAGCTGAAATCAGTGTGCCCCTCAAATCACTACGTCAAAGGCAACTCAACATAGGCCCACAAATGTCCACTGGATAAGCTCAGGATGGTATGAACCAAAGCACCAAACATGTCTCCTCTCAGCTAACCACAAATTTCCAGCAAATTCCAACAGTCAGCCCAACTGCAAATTTTCAAACAAGGCAAAAATTATTTTTAAAAACACGGAGCCTTGTGGTAAAAAAGCAAGACCGGTCCCACCCAGGTATGCATCCGGTCACTCTGGTCCCGACGCCTCAAAATATCCGAGCAGAAGAATGTGAAGCACTCGGGGGCGTTTCGATCGGTATTCGTAGTTAGTAACTACAGGCTCCGATTTACTCATCAGGGAACCGGCCTACAATTCGCAGTCCATTTCTTGGTGTCTTCCTCTAAGTGTGTCGCATTTAATTCCTTACACAAGGACATGTTATCCGTGTAGTCCTTGCATGTAACTGTAGTCCTGACGCGGCATTATTGATGTCCAGTATGGTCGCTTTCAAACCCTTGCAGTATTCCTGACGCGGTGTTATTGATGTCTAGTATGAACGCTTTCAAATCCTTGCAGTATTCCTGATGCGGTGTTATTGATGTCAAGTATGATCGCTTCAAATCCTTGCAGGGTCCAGTCTTGTGTCGGGATCCGATTGTATCGCCGCGTCTTTTGTTCCCTCGGCGCTTGTGCCTGTCAGTTCCAAGGTCATTTCCTGCTCAGCGGGGCTTAGCCGCGATAAGACACAAGGAACCGTTGGGCGGAGTTTGCGTGTATAGACGTGGGAGTCATATTCTTTGTTTATTAATCTGTCCGTTTTGACGGATCAATCCCAGACTTAGTGTCGTTGTTGTTGTTGATTCTCCGTGTATTCGTGTTTGTAGACGATGCCGGTTGTTTGTGTGGCTGTGTTGCCTTCCATGCGACAGACTAGTGTTTCTAGTATTGTCCTCTGCGTAGGTGGTATGCAGTGTTGCCGTGGTGCATATCTCACAGTTGATGCTTTAAAATCAGCTTAATCATAGCTGTTGCTGCTGTTTTGGTGTGGCTGTCGTTTCGTTGATTGCTGTTGTTGCCGTTGGCTTGTTGGGCCGCCTGAATTGTATACCGTTTTGGTGGTAGGTGACGGGTTTTGCACATATGTCGTTGTAGAAGGGCCTTCAATTCTTCGAGTGCTTCACAGAATAGTTGGCCTCGCTTGTTGCAAGCGGCGTTTCAGTCCTCCTTTCACTTTTGTGCGCTTTAGAACGAGTTCTTTGTGACCAGTGTTGCCTGGTGTTGTAGATTAAAGTTGGTGCTGCGTTGTTTTGTGGTCGATGCGAAGTAGGCAGTGTCCGTTTCCTCTATTCTTAGTCCGTGTTGTGGACAAGGTGGCTTGCCTTTCTCGTTGGCGGGAGCTAAGTCTTTTAGCAAACAGTATGACGTCATAGCGTGTAGCGATTCATGACAGATGTCACTTCAGTAGAGGGTTTTGCCGTGGGGGGCTGCAGGGCCCATTGTTGGCCTCGGTTGAGTAGCTGGCTCACACGTGTCTTGTTAAAGCAGCAGAAAAATAGGATCGCAGTGTAGTTTGTTGCTTGTTATTGCTTGTCGGTCGTGTGGTGTTATATTTTTCCACCTGGATTTCCAGCCTTTATCAGCCGTGGGGGACGAGTTACTTGGTGGTTTTCGTTCCATCCACCCTTTCTCAGGTGTGGGGAATGCGTTTCAACCACCCTATTATAGGTGTGGGAGAGTGGGTCTCAACCACCCTATTATAGGTGTGGGAGTGGGTCTCAACCACCCTATTATAGGTGTGGGAGTTGGTCTCAACCACCCTATTATAGGTGTGGGAGAATGGTCGATGAGCTCCTTCTTGCTTGTGGTTTTCTTGGTTGTATTCGTTCCATCCACCCTTTTTCCGGTGTGGGGAAAGGGTCTCGACCACCCTGTTTCAATTGTGGGAAACCATCGATGACTTTCTTCTTGCTTGTAGTTCTCCGTTGACATAGAAGTCTTGGGTCTTGATCGCCGTTTCTGGCGGAGTTAGGGCTGGCAGCTGTTGTTTCCTTCGTCGTCTCGCTTCGAATGAGGCTTTGCTGATTGTGAGGGCAGAGCGGCTTAGTGCAGCGCGTGTGCCGATGACGTATGGTCGAATCTCATTGGTCGGATTTCACGGTCGGACTGGTCGCCCGCTGTCCTCGGTTGCAGGTGGAGTCTATCTTCTATGTCGGCCGGTCCATTTTTGTGGTATGCTATATCTCTGTCAGCCGTATAGACGTGGGGATGAGAGGTAGTTGTCTGTTGATGGTGTTTTACCTGGATGCTTAGAGTAAACATCTGTCATGACACGTCCGTCTTCCGTAAGTGTTTGCTAGAAAGTGAGCTAGCTGGATTGCTCTTCTACCGGTACTGATATGAGCTATCTCCTCTTATTTAAGAGGCGCTCTCTGCTTCGTTGAATCAGTGTTACGATCCCCTGAGGACGGTGAGACTGAGGTTGGGGGTCGTGTGCATTGAAGCGTGGCCACTCCTAACGGTGCGCGCGTGGGGCCGATAGCGGTGGCGTCATCCTGATTGCATCATCACTCTGGCGAAGTGAAGATGAGTATTACGCTTAGTCCCTTCAAGCGCCGAGGGAACAGAAGACGCGGCGACACAATCGGATCCCGACACAAGACTGGACCCTGCAAGGATTTGAAACGATCATACTTGACATCAATAACACCGCATCAGGAATACTGCAAGGATTTGAAAGCGTTCATACTAGACATCAATAACACCGCGTCAGGAATACTGCAAGGGTTTGAAAGCGACCATACTGGACATCAATAATGCCGCGTCAGGACTACAGTTACATGCAAGGACTACACGGATAACATGTCCTTATGTAAGGAATTAAATGCGACACACTTAGAGGAAGACACCAAGAAATGGACTGCGAATTGTAGGCCGGTTCCCTGATGAGTAAATCGGAGCCTGTAGTTACTAACTACGAATACCGATCGAAACGCCCCCGAGAGTGCTTCACATTCTTCTGCTCGGATATTTTGAGGCGTCGGGACCAGAGTGACCGGATGCATACCTGGGTGGGACCGGTCTTGCTTTTTTACCACTGATCTGAAGGTGCCGTAGCACCGACCTGACTAGGACCCGTGAATAGCCACCCGATTTTTTTAGGGTCGTTTGCTATCCTCAGCAATGTGTAAAACCAGTCACTTTGGTTTCACCTACGCCTCGCTTTCAAATCCTGGCATAATATGCCCATCTTATTCCCCTTTCACTCGGACTGTGCGAACAGGAAAAGCATCGCATCTTCATTGCTCCACTGGACCATCAAGATTGAATCGACAAACACAGGAAGGGACTAAGCGTAACTTCAGCGTCCCACCATCACTCATCTTCACTTCGCCAGAGTGATGATGCAATCAGGATGACGCCACCGCTATCGGCCCCACGCGCGCACCGTTAGGAGTGGCCACGCTTCAATGCACACGACCCCCAACCTCAGTCTCACCGTCCTCAGGGGATCGGAACACTGATTCAACGAAGCAGAGAGCGCCTCTTAAATAAGAGGAGATAGCTCATATCAGTACCGGTAGAAGAGCAATCCAGCTAGCTCACTTTCTAGCAAACACTTACGGAAGACGGACGTGTCATGACAGATGTTTACTCTAAGCATCCAGGTAAAACACCATCAATAGACAACTACCTCTCATCCCCACGTCTATACGGCTGACAGAGATATAGCATACCACAAAAATGGACCGGCCGACATAGAAGATAGACTCCACCTGCAACCGAGGTCACAAGACGCTATCTCACAAGGACAGCGGGCGACCAGTCCGACCGCGACAGCCGACCAATGAGATTCGACCATACGTCATCGGCACGCGCGCTGCACTAAGCCGCTCTGCCCTCACACCCAGCAAAGCCTCATTCGAAGCGAGACGACGAAGGAAACAACAGCTGCCAGAAACGGCGATCAAGACCCAAGACTTCTATGTCAACG
>BTPG01000069.1:0-62199 GCA_036245525.1 Semisulcospira habei | reverse complement strand
GCCTCCCTGATAATTTTAGCTAAGATACCCTCGTGCGGCAACCTGCATGGTCGACCGGGACGTGGAGCGCAGTGAGGTCTCCTGCACTCTCTCTAAGCACCGCGAACCAATGAGCGCGCGGAACACAAGTTAGTGATAACAATGGGAGGACGGCGCGGCCGTCCCTATTAAAAGGTTGTATGAGATCTAAAGGCATACTATAGGACTAGCAACTAACACGCTCGTATGATCATAACACACTCCGTCCAATCAACACATACTCTCTACCTAGAATGGTGACACAGGAAAGAGTCTACACAGAGGCATTCACTCCTAACCATACACTCAACCACCAATGACTATACGAGCGGGCTGCATACAGCAGCGGACGAGACACACTAAGACACCGCCCTACCCTCTCACCACCCGTATCGAACTCAATGATCTCTATGACATGATCGACTAGCTCTGGCGAGACACTGAGACATTCCCTGAGGTGATGCATTGTCTGCCCCCTTATTGCCTCGCGTCAGAGTCGCTAGGCTCAGGCACACACATATAGCCTTCAATTCAGTGTGCGTGTCTCCTTCAGGAAGGGAATGTGAGTGCAGCGTGCATAGCACACCACACACATTAAACACAGTCGCGCCGCTGTGCAAAACACGGATGGGACGAGGTCCATGGTAAAGACAGCATCAATCTCAGTGTAAGCGAATCCTCTACATGACTAGCTATGAAGGATGGAGTGTGCTACACCGGAGTGTATAGCAGTGCTTTGTAGATTCGTAACTCAAGAGCATAGGAGACTTTCATAACAAACGTTTAGTGAGTGACAACACAATCGAGAAATTAGAACCACCGATGCGAGTCTACGTATATGAAGTGTCATCGGAGGTAGCAATTGGAGAAGCATTGGACGAAGTCAGTGCGTACAGCAAATTTCAAGTCTCAATCATACACAACACTACACACACTGCGAAAAACACAATATGTTCCAATGAGACATATCTGTCGCTACAGTTTGCAGCAAAACGTATACAACATATGATATGAGAGAGAAAATTATAGAGTTAAATATGGTAGAAGTGGATGTATGCGTGGATTGGAATTATGGTGTGTGGTATATTAAGTATGATTGGGATTGTATTTTGGGTGAGACCATTGACAGCGAAGACAGCTCTCATATAGAAGGGACTTTGTGGGGTATGATTCATCCCATCTTGTTATTTATCCAACTGACTTTTTTGTTTACTCTTCGCTGTTTCGAACGCTGTCAGTATTATATATATATGTCAGAACGCTTCGGTTGCATTTTCCTATCGTTGACAATTATCTAACATATCCAATAATTCAGTTATGTTTTGTAGTATGAAACTTGTACCAGCGGTATCACAGCCCGAACACCTACATGTAGTTTGTCGTGTAGCCCCCTAAGTTATTTATTTATTGGTATGCGTTTGTTTAGAGGTTTGACTGAATGACTACTTGGATTAGGGTGTATTTGTACCGAGAACATGTGATTCAGTGGCCAAAGGTTTATTTGGGGGGAGAACGCTTTGCTCAGCGAGTAAAGTTGTTATCGTAACATTTATAAGGGAGTCTACTTATCACTGACATGTTACCTTGTTGGTAATTTTAATAATACCGGTTCAAAGTGCCGCGAACTGAACCAACACGCACGCTCACGTGACACACGCGCATTCACTCTGAAGACAAACACAGTACTAGACAAACACAGAACATTCACGTGGTGCGAAGGGTCAACTCGGCTACTAAGGTTTCGGAAATCAGTTTTGATCGCTTGTATTTAACTATTCATAAAGTGGCCTGAAACCGGTACCAAAGTGGAGGGGGAGGAAGAGCCGGAGTACCCGGAGAAAGAACCCCCAACGGCCCGCCCGAATTAACGCCGGTGACACTTACTAGAGGAGAAAAGTTCGACTCCGGAACCCGGTATCGAACTTCGCACCTTTAGCATTGGTGGCAGCCGACTTTACCGCTACGCCACGTTATATGTGACAAGGGCACTCCCATTGCCTTGACTCATTGTAACCCAGGACCGAAATCCTTAAATTTTGCTCTTGTCCTCTGAAGACTGCATTGCAGTGTAGGACACAGATCGACCATGATAGTTCAAGGGTGATGCCAGAATAGCTTGGCGCCCACACTGAGGCGCCAAGCTATTCTGGCATCACCCTTGAACTATCATGGTCGATCCTTATCTTCATGTGGTGTGTCTGGGGTAGAATGAGTTAAGAACGGCCGACCAGGGAAAAAATCGAATAGAGCCAGGCCAATGAGATAAAATGTAAAAAAGACTGAAAGAAGACGAGATAATTTTATCGGCTGCGTTGTTAATTTGGAAGAAACTATGTCTAATACACAGGCGGCCTGTTGCTTCGGGATTCACCCTTTGTGTGTGTGTGTGCGTGTGTGTGTGTGTGTGTGTGTGTGTGTGTGTGTGTGTGTGTGTGTGTGTGTGTGTGTGTGTGTGTGTGTGTGTGTGTGTGTGGTGTATGTTCGCGTGTGTGTACATAGTTTAAAAAAAAATAAAATTAATGTCCATTTTTGTAGTCTGTAGCAAAGGTAAGTTTGCAAATTCACGATTGTTTTTGTTTTCTGTCAAAACGTTTACCGTTGGCAAATAACGTAACATCATCATCATTTCTCTCTCTCCAGTCTCTCTCTTTCTCTCTCTCTCTCTCTAATGTATGCGCGCGCGCGCGTTCGTGTGTGTGTGTGTGTGTGTGTCTGTGTGATTGTAACGCATCACTCGAATCAGTAACAGACATCATGCGTTACCCTTGTGCTGCCTTACATCTGACTGAATGTGTGTGTGTTTGTGTGTGTGTGTATTGTATGTTCGCGTGTGTGTACATAGTTTAAAAAAAAAATAATGTCCATTTTTGTAGTCTGTAGCAAAGGCAAGTTTGCAAATTCACGATTGTTTTTGTTTTCTGTCAAAACGTTTACCATTGGCAAATAACGTATCATCATCATCATTTCTCTCTCTCCAGTCTCTCTCTCTCTCTCTCTCTAATGTATGTGCGCGAGCGCGTTTGTGTGTGTGTGTGTGTGTGCGTGTGTGTGTGTGTGTGTGTGTGTGTGTGTGTGTGCCGTGTGTGTGATTGTAACGCATCACTCGAGTAAATGACAGACATGCGTTACCCTTGTGCTGCCTTACATCTGACTGAGAATCTGTGTCTTTAATTTTATTATTATTATTATTATTATTATTATCTTTTTAAAATTTAATTGTATTCGTCTTGTTGTGTTGTTAATGACATTCGTGGAAAAAGGCCTGCGTGCCAACTGTCTTTATCCTTACAAAAGAAAGTTTCAGTTCAGTTCTCTTTCTCTCTCTCTCTCTCTGATGGTGGTGGGGTGGGGTGGGGTGGTGCGTGTCGGTGGTGTGAGAGATTGAAGGGCAGATTTCAAATGGGACTGCCGGAGCACATGTGAATCTCTTGAGAACAGTGGGACGGGTGGTAATGAGGGACGATGGATACCAAACCGTAATGTTCTGGCCGAGAGACTCCTAACAACGAACAAATGCAAACTCACGGCGTGTTATAACGAGCTTGCAATACAATACAATACAATACAATACAATACAATACAATACAATACAATACAATACAATACAATACTCACAAACCAGATAGGTGAGGCTAGCGCTGGCAGAATTGTACAACAAACCAAGGGGAATTACTCAGCGCTGGACAACAGTTAGATCCCCTGTCCCCGCCTATCAGGCACCCAATCGCCAGCCCACAGAGAAATACGCAGCGCTGGACAACAGTTAGATCCCCTGCCCCCGCCTATCAGGCACCCAATCGCCAGCCCACAGAGCTCTGTGGGCTGGCGATTGGGTGCCTGATAGGCGGGGGCAGGGGATCTAACTGTTGTCCAGCGCTGAGTAATTCCCCTTGGTTTGTTGTACAATACAATACAATACAATACAATACACTTTATTGTCATTAAAACACGCATAAGAACATATGAGAATAATAAACATACGTGCAAATATGACAATCTTGTACATGCTCGAACGCACATACAGACTCACGCACGCAGCAAACACCGTCATCCATGGACACTGAGTTACGTCACGTACTTCACTGCGATGAAAAGGTACTATGCATAGTTACTGGTCATATTATGGCCCAACAGTTACATACAGCAAAGTTATTGCATTAGGCACAAATGATCAGGATCGGGATTTTATTTAACGTCTTTTCACACATTGGTGATATTAGACCAAAACAAACAAAAAACAAACAAACAAAAAAACATACAAACACACAACTTGTGAATATCAAAGAATAGCAATAATTAACATCCAACCACACACACAAATTACTTATTATAATAGTTTACCCACCATACTATGAATTATTATATTAACTATTGGAATGGCAATATTTCTATGTAAGATGTCATACAAATTTTGTGCTAAGTGATCAACTGTTATGTTATTTTTTTTTTCTTCAACAGATTCATTGTAATAGGACACTCACAGATTATATGTTTAACAGAGATGGGGCTTAAGCACTCGCATTTAATGTCTTTTGCGAATTTTGTTTTCCAAGAATTTAGTCTTAACCTGTATATCAATGAAGCTGTTTTTCTTGAACAAGGTGGAACATGATAAGTATATTTCATATTATCTTTGTGAAAAAAGCTGTTTAGCACAGAGTACAAATCATGTAGAGATAATTGCATATTATTACAAACTGCTAAGTTTTCTCTATTTATAGCTCCCTTTTTTGCTTGTCTGTCACAAATTTCATTCCAATAAATTCCGCAGTGTGATGGTATCCAAAGAAAATCGATCCCTATTCCTCTGGACATAATACAGCTCATAATATGTTTTATTTCATATACTAAGTCTTTTCTAGTGTTACACTCCCAGCTTTTTAGACTATATAGGACAGATTTAGAATCGACACAAATCAAAATGTTAAATATATCATAAGGTAGAAGTTGAATAAAATTTAGTGCCATGAGAATCGCATACAGTTCAGACGTAAATATAGAAAACCCTCTACCGAGATAAAAAGATTTCTTCACTTTGAGATCTGGAATAACAAAGCCTGCACCACAGTCTGAAGAATCTAAGACAGATCCATCTGTGAAATTTTTCAAATGTTTAAAATATGTTGTCTGTAATTTTTCTTTCACTAAATTTGCTAAAACGATCACATCTTCATCTTTTTTCAAATCTGTGTAATCTATATCGAAAATAGCATTAATATGTTCCCACGGAGGTATATTAGGAGTTACTGGTAAAACGGGAATAGACTTGATATCTAAATTGCAGTTTTCTATAGCATCTTTGACATAATTACGTATAGGTAAAAGATACGGGATTTGTTTGCCAAAAGATGACAACACTGACTGGATAAAAGATATTGATTCTCAGCAAACAACTTCCTGTCAATGGATGGTCCTAGGAGACTTCAATGCTCATGCACCGTTCTGGGAGTCTGGATGTACGATAGTTACAAGCAATCGTCTAGTAGAAAGTATTTCAGACTCAATCATTTTAAATGATGGTAGAATCACTAGAATCCCAGATGTATATACCCATAAAGCATCGGCTCTTGATATATCACTAGTAAGCCCAACCCTGGCAACAAATTGCACTTGGATCACTGAGGAAGATTGTTTGGGAAGTGATCATCTTCCAATCATTATATTAAACGTTAAAGATAAAGATGAATATTGCAATATTGAGGACAGAATTCCAAAGTTTCAGTATGTCAATGCTAATTGAGAACTGTATGATACAATCTTGATGTCCCATAACATTGCAAGTATAGAACATAAAAGTATAGATACATTTTACGGAAATATTACAAAAGCTGTTCTTTCTGCTGCGGAGAAGTCAATACCAAAATGCAAAGGAAAAACAAAAGGTAAATATTCAGGTAATGTTTGGTGGAATAAGGAATGTGAACTAGCAGTAAATATTAAGAAGGAACACTTTAAATAAAACATGGATAAGAAACAAATCTGAAGAGAACTTTAGGGAAATGAAGAAAAGTAAAATAAACTGTAACAGAATTGTAGCGAGAGCCAAAAAGATTCACTGGGCTGAGTTCTGTAAAAATTAGGTGTCTGAATCAAAAGATACATATAAGGTTTGGAAAAAATATCAGAATTACAAAATGGATACATATTACAAGTGTATCCAATCACAGTAGAAGGCAACACATTTTCTAGTGCAGTAGATAAAGCGGAGGCCTTTGTTAATATGTTTGCAGAAAGTAGTCTCACACCAAGTCTTAGTTTACCAAACATAAACCTCAGAAAACAAGAAGAAGTCAAAGCAGATTATCAAGATCCAGTTTCTAATCATTCTCAGTATATCAATGCTCCAATTCAATATAATGAATTCCTAGATGTTTTACAGTCATTTGCAAATACCTCTAGTGCAGTGGGTATAGATGGAATTTCTTACAAACTACTTTATCATTTACCTGAGTCGTGGAAAAAAACTACTACATAAATTTTACCAAAAATGTTGGTTTAATGGATCTCTTCCTACTATCTGGAAGCAGTCAGTAGTAGTTCCAGTACTCAAATCGGGTAAAACACGTACATTGATTAGTAGTTATAGACCTATTGCACTAACATCACAAGCTTGCAAAGTACTGGAAAAGATTATTTTAAATCGGCTATTTCATTACTGTGAAAAACAGGATATAATTCCAGTTCATCAAGCTGGTTTTCGGAAAGGTAGATGTACGACAGACCATTTATTTAAACTCACAAATAACATTTAAAAACAAATTTCTAGAAGAAAAAGTATATTAGCAACCTTTTTTGACGTAAAAAAGGCTTATGATAGTGTTTGGCATGCTAGATTATTATACAAAATAAAACAGTTTGGCATAACCGGGTTTATGTATGAGTACATTAAAAGCTTTTTGTCTGAAAGATTTGTCTGCACCAAAGTTGGTAAAAGTTATTCAACCTTTAAGAAAATAGATATGGGTATTCTGCAGGGATCAATAATTTCACCCTTTTTATTCACTGTGTTAATTTACGACCTCCCAAAATCTCTCTCACAGGACACAACTGTGGTACAATATGCAGATGATATTGCTATATGGATAAACACTAATCTCAGAAAATGTACTTCGAAAAGAATCGTAGATTACGTTCAAAAAAATTATCAGATTGAATTGGACAAATTATCAAACTATATGAAAGAAAATGGTCTAGAACTATCTAGGGAAAAAACCATGTCTAATGCTTTTCAATAATGGGGAAAGTGCTAAAACATTGCCTAAATTATCCCTAAACGGGATGCTGTTAAACTACTAACATTGTGTAAAGTTTTTAGTGTAATCAAGAAAAAGACTTAACTTGTTAAAAATTATAAACTCACAACCATGGAGTCTGGACATTAAAACTGTTTTACACCTTGGTACATCTTTAGTTCGATCAACACTTATCTATGGTCAGGAAGTCTACTTTACTGCCCCAGCTACACTTCTACAGAAGCTGCAAAGCATTGACAGTAAAGCAGTTAAATTAGCCCTTGGAGTGCCAGTTCATACTAATACTGTAAAAACCTACAAAGAAGCAGGTATTCTGTCTTTATCTGACCAACGCAAATTAGCAACTGCAAAATACATTGTCCAAAGCCTGTCCGTCAAAAATTCAGTGCGAGAAGACATATATTTAGACGCAGATTTCGATTTCCCGAAGAGAGGCACAAATGACTTTTTGAAAAGATTCCTGCGAGCCAGGGGCATTCTATAACGCCTACCAGGGGCATTCTATAACGCCTACCAGGGGCATTCTATAACGCCTACCAGGGGCATTTTATAACACCTACCAGGGGCATTCTTTAATGCCTACCAGAAGGCAGTTTTTCAAACTGGCAGCAGGTGTAGCGGGTAAGAACTGTCTGATGTGATGGAAAGGGTTTTTCTGTGAACAGAAACAGTATATATCACTGAGCCGAGGATGACTTTGTGGTCTGCCTATAATCGTACTGGCTGTGTTCACAACTCTAGTCAATGTACTCTTGTTCTTTGCACTCAGGTCAACAAACCACACTGTGATGTTGAATGATAACACACTTTGGATGAGACTTTTATACACAGTTTCAAGCACGGCCTCACTGACCCCAAAACTATGGAGTTGCCTCAGAAGAAACAGCCGCTGGATTGCCTTTCTGAAAATGAAATTATTGTTCTGATTAAAACTGCGTTTACTGTCTATCTGCGTGCCAAGATATTTAAAGCACTTCACAACTTCAATACGGGCTGGCCATTGACAACGACTGATTGGAATGCATCTGCTGGTTTGGAATCATCCATGATCAACTCTCTTGTTTTACCACCATATGCATTGGATGTGCACCAGTCTTGCAAGGCAAGAACATGCTCACAATATATTTGTTCACACAAGACTGGTTCACGCATGAGTAAAGCCACCAAAGCCATGTCGTCTGCATTCTTGTACAAACTAACAACAGCATTCTGGACCTTCATTTCGTCAGTGTAAATATAAAATAACAATGGTGATAGCACACAGCCCTGAGGAGCACCTGTGTTTAGTACAAGTTCATTAGAAAAGAAGCCCTTCATGCTGAAGAACTCTCAGGGTGATCTGACTGACACGACTCTTTGATCTAGAGGATGAGATCGCCATTCACAGACATAACCTTTGTAACGGAATATGGGTTTGCATGTGTTGAAAGTGGAACTAAAATCAATGAAAAGAATTCGGACATAGCTAGGCTTTTGGTTGCTGCAGGTCACGTGTTGCAACGAGATTAATTTGGGGGTTCTATAGTGTCGCATCCTCTACCTCTGCGTGCCCTGTATGCAAACTGGAGATGCGGATCAAGCTTGTCAACAACTGAAGATGTAACATTATTGCTGGCCATCCTTTCTATTCACTTGGCCAGCAGAGAGGTGAGGGTTTACATGTTAGACTAGGCCAAAACTGCTCTGGCGAGTTGACTCTAGTCTTGGGCGACTTGACTCAAGTCTTCGGCCAGTTGACTTGGTTTATGGTCGAGTTACCGTCACCACAGGAGAAGCGGAGGGAGTACATTAAATATGCTAGGCTAGAACTAAGTCCATCCTAAATTTATACCTCATGCCAATATTAGAGTCAAAACAAGGTAGGTTTAGTTATATAATAGTGCCCAAGTGTCACATTAATGAAAAAAATAATTGTCTGAAGATTGCCACAAAACATTTGATAGTTAGATTCAGACCATTTACAAACCTGACTTCTTTGCGTGGGATGCGTGCGCAAACATTTTGTTTTCCTCTATCAGCACTGCTTCATTTTCACGTAAGGAATTAATTTTGCAGTTTGTATTCTGTACATGCTAATCACCATGCACATTGATAACTGGTGTTGAAAGATCTATTTTGTGATCTTGAATCGCTTTAAACTGGAACTTGGTACCCCAAGCCAAGACCGCATTACACAAATCTGAACTCGCATCTAAAGAATGTGTGCCAGTTGCAGCAGCTGGATAGAACATGATAATTCAAGGGTAGTGCCAGATAAGATAAACGCCAGATAGCGCCATGATGTTACGTTATCATGGTCGACCCATCTGCTGTACTGCGAAGCTGCATGGGTTATTAACCATTATCATACTGAGGCTAAAAGCTTTAAATCTGTACACTGCCATATGCAGGCTACGTTATAGTACTTAAGGATATAGACCAATGGCTTTAGTTCAAGGGTGGTGCCAGAATAGCTTGGCGCCTAGAGGCGCCAAGCTATTTTGGCACTACCCTTGAACTATTTTAGTCAAACTTATTTCACACTTTGGTGTGTTCCGAATGATAAGGGTTAACCCTCTTACTCTTGACCCCATTTCTCAAATTTTGGAGGTTGTTGCCTAATGACTATGTACCACTACCAGTTGCAGGAGATAGATTGACCATGATAAATCAAGGGTGTCAGATTAACTTGGCACCTTTAGGCACCAAGCTAATCTGGCACTACCCTTGCATTATCATGGTCAATCCATCTCCTGCTGTAGGGACTCGCGGCGAAATGGGTTAAGTTGTACACATGGACAATAATTATGCTTTGTGTGTTTTACTGTTAAATAGTGAAGTGAAGCATGAGGCCGTCATTCGTCAATCCACTTTTGACTTTTCATTAAGTTAGGATTTGTTTTTAAACATTCTAAAAACCCAATGAAGAAAGGAACATGCTTAGAAAAGACAGAACTTTACATTTACATTACATCTTTTTCTTTTAAAAAAGACAAACAATTTGAAACAAAGTGCACAATTTGAAACTTATCTTTTTGTGATGTGAAGATGCAACTGAATTAAGGTATGTTGTAAATGTCTTTTCAAAGTGTGTCTATTGCTTTCTTCGTTGGGTTGTTCTCTGCATTTTGCATGCTTGGCAGTCGCCATCTGGATTTTGCTCTGGATTTCATAAACTTTCCGCTAGATTATTGTTGTATGGGTGGAAGTGGTGCACAGACTAAGGAGAGCCTGGTCAGTGTGCAGTGTCCATTTATTTTGCGATTGGCCCTCAGGCCAGATTACCTAACTTGAGAAGGTGTCAAGTGATGACTAGGTACCATTTGACGGAGATGGATCAACCATGATAATTCAAACCATCAGGCGCCAAGCTCATCTGGTACTACCCTTGAATTATGGTCGATCCATCTCCTGCTGTCGTGCATTGAGACTACATGGGTGGGACTTTTCCGGCTACAGCCGGGCTTTCGGATTAAATTATTTTTTTTTCCCCCACTTAAAAAGTGCCCCAAGACCCTCGCTTCAGGATTCAACTTTTTTTTTCGGTCCCACCCATGGGACTAAATCGGTTGACGCGTTTTCTTAAAGTACTGTCTTGATTGAGACAAAGTGGTACGTCGTGCTAAACGTCTTAACTCTTTGAGCCGCGGGACTGTGCCGCAGGAGACGGATTGATCATGATAATTCAAGGGTAGTGCCAGATGAGCTTGGCGCCTCAAGGCGCCAAGCTCATCTGGCGCTACCCTTGAATTATCATGATCAATCCAGATCTTCTACAACTGAGTCGTTAGACAACGCAGCCAAAAGTTTGGAAAATGCTGCTGTGGAGTTAAGAGGGTTAAATGAACTTCAACTTGTCATTGTGTTTGTGCGTGTACTTTCAGATCCACTGTGTTATGATGTGAGTCCAGAATCAATAAGCAAGCAAAAGTCATACAGCGATGCATCAAACCCAGACTCCATGAGGTCGCCAAACGCTGTCTAGCGTGCAGCACTACGCAAATAGAATCATGCCGAAATCCAGAAAAAGTAGAAAGTCTGCACCTGAGCCAGGCACTGGAGAGAGGGCTGCAGACACTGGAGGGATGGACAGTGCAGTACGTGTTTCATTGCTATTTGTACAGAAAACTTTGAATTTATAACAAATTACAAGATGCCAGGGAAGTCCAGTATCTATCAATTTATATGGCTATTAACCCATATCATTCGGAATACAAATAAGTTTAACTAAAATAGTTCAAGGGTAGTGCCCAAATAGCTTGGCGCCTCTAAGTGCCAAGCTATTCTGGCACCACCCTTGAACTGATGCCATTGGTCTATATCCTTATCCGTAAGTACTATAACGTAGCTTGCCTGTGGCAGTGTACAAATTTGAAGCTTTCAGCCTCAGTATGATATGGGTTAAGTATGTCCACCCCTAAGGTTTGTTTTGAGAGGAATAATCAAGAAAGTTTTTAATTTTTTTTTATCATGCACTGTGCTAAGCCCATCACTGATGAGGAAAGGTGAACACAGTCTGAAGTGCAAAAGACAGATCAGCATGAGCCCCCGCAGTTGCCGGGGCTCATGAGAATCTATGCTTCTTGCCGACGCCATTTTGCATTTTATGTTCTGTGGACAGTTTGGGCCGTTTGGCTTTGCAGTTAACAAGGCATTCAGAAACACAGTGTCTACTGGCAGTGAAACAGTTAATTAACCCTTATCATTCAGAATACACCAGTGTGTGAAATAAGTTTGACTAAAATAGTTCAAGGGTAGTGCCAGAATAGCTTGGCGCCTAGACTTACTTACTTACGCCTGTCACCCCTACCCGGGTATAGGCGGTCGACGAGAGACCTCCTGCAACTCCTGTCCTGTGCTTCTCCTTCGATTCTACTCCAGGTGGTTCCCAGTCTCTTGATGTCTGCTTGGAGGTCTCGACACCAGGAGTTTCTCGGCCTACCTCTTTTCCTCTTTCCCTGGGGGTTCCATGACAATGCCTGCCTAGTGATACTGGAAGCTGGCTTTCTCAGACTGTGACCGATCCATCCCCATCTTCTTCGCCCAATTTCATTCTCTGCTGTTATCTGCTCTGTTCTCTCCCAGAGTCTGACGTTGCTGATCTTCTCTGGCCAGTGGATTTTCAAAATTCTTCTAAGGCAACCGTTCATGAAGGTCTGTACTCTGTTGACTGTGGTTTTTGTCAATCTCCATGTCTCTGCTCCATATAGGAGAACTGCTTTTACATTGGAGTTGAAAATCCGGACTTTGGTGTGTTGTGACAGCTCTCTGGAACTCCACACTTTTTTCAACTGGAGAAAGGCTGCTCTGGCTTTACCGATTCGTGCTCTGACATCTGCATCAGTGCCGCCTTTTTTGTCTATGATGCTCCCGAGATAGGTGAAGGACTCCACCTCCTCCAACGGGGTGCCAGCAAGCAAGACTGGTTCTTCCCTGGTTGCGTTCAGCCTCATTGTCTTTGTTTTCTGTTTGTGAATGGTGAGGCCCACTTGGGACGAGATGTCAGCAAGCCTCGTGGTCTTGTCCTGCATTTGTTGATGAGTGTGGGACAGTAATGCCAAGTCGTCTGCAAAATCGAGGTCGTCAAGCTGTGTCCACAGTGTCCACTGTATTCCACTTCGTCTGTGCTCTGTGGTCATCTTCATGACCCAGTCTATGGCCAGTAGGAAGAGGAACGGAGACAGCAGACACCCCTGCCTGACACCAGTTCTGACCTGGAGCTCTCTGGTGAACTGCCCTTCGTGGATCACGCGACATGTCATGCCATCATAGCTGCTCTTGATCAGGCGGACGAGCTTTGTGGGTACACCGTAGTGTCGTAGGAGTTTCCACAGAGTCTCTCGGTCCACGCTGTCAAATGTTTTCTCATAATCCACAAAGTTGACGTACAGCGGAGAGCTCCACTCCAGAGACTGTTCCACGATGATGCGGAGAGTGGCGATCTGGTCTGTACATGATCGGTTCTTCCTGAATCCTGCTTGCTGGTCTCTCAGCTGGGGGTCAACGGAGCTCTTCATTCTCTCTAGGATGATCCTGTTGAAGACCTTTCCTGGTACTGACAGCAAGGTGATTCCTCTGTAGTTGGAACACTTGCTGAGGTCACCTTTCTTGGGAAGCTTGATTAGGTACCCCTCCTTCCAGTCAGCTGGCATCACCTCCTCTTCCCAGATCTTTCCAAACAGTGGGTACAGCATCTCAACTGTTGTCTCTAGGTCTGCTTTCAGAGACTCCGCTGGGATGCCATCTGGCCCTGCTGCTTTGCCATTCTTCAAAAATGCCACTGCTTTTCTGATCTCTTCCCGGCTGGGTCTGTCACAGCTGATGGGTAGGTCGGTCTCTGCCGGCTGGATGTCGGGGGGGTCGGGTGGGCTAGGTCTGTTCAGTAACTCTTCAAAATACTCGGCCCATCTGTCGAGTTGGTCTTCTCTGTCTGCAATAGGCTTGCCTTCTTTGTCTTTTACTGGTCTTTCTGTATGGCCATACTTACCCGACAATCTTCTGGTAATGTCGTAGAGCTGTTTCATGTTGCCGCTGCCTGCTGCCTTTTCTGCCTCTGCTGCCAGGCTGTCTGTGTAGGCCCTCTTGTCTACCCTGATACTTCTCTTCACCTCGCGGTTGGCTTCCGAGTATTCCCCCTGTGCCCTTACTTTGGCTGCTCTCGTGCGACTGTTGTTGACCGCTGCTTTCTTCTGCTTCCTCGCTTCTATCTTCTTCAAGGTCTGTGCCGACAGCCAGTCCTTGTGGTGGTGTTTCCTGAACCCTACAGTGTCTTTGCAGGTTGAGTTCAGCGCCTCTCTAACTGCCTTCCACTGCTGCTCTGTGGTGACCGCCTCCTCTTCATTTACTAGCTCCTGTAGCGCTTGAAACCGGTTGGACAGCACCAGTTTGAACTCTTCTCTAACTCCAGTTTCTCTCAGGAGGCCTACATTATAGCGCTGTCTTCTTGTTGTCTCTGTGCGGCTTTTCTTTAGCTTGAGCTTCATTCTTAAGGTAAGCAGATGGTGGTCTGAGGCGACATCTGCTCCCCTCCTCACTCGAACATCTTGAAGGGATCTTCTAAATTTCTTGCTAATGCAGATATGGTCTATTTGGTTCTCTGTTGTATGGTCAGGTGAGACCCAAGTTGCTTTGTGTATTCTTCTGTGTGGGAAGATGCTGCCTCCAATGACAAGTCGGTTTAGAGCACAAAAGTCTACAAACCTCTCCCCGTTCTCACTCATCTCCGAGCCTAGTCCCTGTCTCCCCATCACCTCTTCGTATCCGGTGTTGTCCTCCCCTATTTTGGCATTAAAATCGCCCATGACGATGGTGATGTCTCGCTCCGCACATTTGTCCACGGCACTCTGGAGTCGGTCGTAGAACTCTTGTTTCTCTTCCTCGTCACTGTCATTGGTGGGCGCATAACACTGGATGACGTTCAGCTTGAGCTTTTTCTTAGTTCTAAAGGCTGCTGTTATAATTCTTGGCCCAAGAGGTTCCCAGCCCATCAGCGCTCTCTGTGCCACTGGTGACAGCATGAGTGCTACTCCTTCTGTATGGGGGGCATTCTCCTCTTCATGACCTGAATACAGAATCATCTCCCCACTTAACAGCCTTTTCTGGCCAGACTGCGTCCATCTGGCTTCACTGATGCCTAGCAGGGAAAGGTTGTACTTTTGCATTTCCGCTGCTATCTGGGCGGCCTTGCCGCTCTGGTACACGGTCTTGACGTTCCATGTGCCCATGGTTGTATCCCTGGATAGAGAGAGGCGGCTCGGTCCTGTGGCTTCCGAAGACTTCCGGCTTTCACCACAGGACGTCATAAGTCTTCTAGTAGAAGAACCTTCCTCCTCCAGGAAAGGAATTACTGTTAATCTTTTCGTTGGCGTTTTTGTAGCTATTTCCTTTTTTGCAGGGTGGGGAAGCTACCCCCACGCCCAACCCCCTTACTAGGAGGACCAGGGGTTTTCTGTCAGGGTCACCTTCCCTTAGACCATGTTGGTTCACGGTACCTTATTTCATTCGGTGCACCCCTCTCACGAGGGACCCCCTATCCACCACCCAGGGGACGCGCCTCAACGCCGTATGGTCCCAGCGCGAGGTTGGCGCCTAGAGGCGCCAAGCTATTCTGGCACCTCCCTTGAACTAAAAGATTGGTCTATGTCCTTATCTGCAAGTACTATCATGTAGCTTGCATAAATATATATAGGCAGTGTACAAATTTGAAGCTCTTGTAGTCTTAGCCTCAGTATAATATGGATTAATACATGTATGGTACTACAGTGGTACTGTGATCAGATCACATGATTATCATAATGTATGATCGGAATCAGGTCATATCATCTGATTGCTGAGTTTCACATCTGGTTGGCTGTGAAGAAACAAACATACCTCACAGGTAACAATTGGAGACAACCCATTTATTGCATCTGAGGTCATGTTTACTTGTCTTCTTTTGTTTCAGACGCTTTACGCCTTTAGTGTTTACAATTTTCTCTTTGGCCTAGTGCTGTTTGCCTGGTTTCCTTGGCCTAGTGCTGTTTGCCTGGTCTCTTTGGCCTAGTGCTGTTTGCCTGGTCTCTTTGGCCTAGTGCTGTTTGCCTGGTCTCTTTGGCCTAGTGCTGTTTGCCTGGTCTCTTTGGCCTAATGCTGTTTGACTGGTTTCCCTGGTTTCCCATTATCAAGGCAACAGGAGTCTGTTTACCACATGTTAAAAGGTGATGTGATCAGTAGACTCAACTTTTCACATGTTACGATGGTTATATACTCGCTGAGCAAAACGTATTCCTCCAAATACATCCTTGGGCAATCACATTGCTCAGTACAAATATACCCTAGTCTAATCTTCATTCAGTGAAACCTTGAAGGAACAATGAAAATGTTGATAAATAAACAATTTAGGGGGTTACACAACATAAAGAACTGTATGCAGGTGTTATGCGGTGCGTCTCGTCCTGAAGAAACGAAAGAGAGACCATGTTACGCCTCTACTGAAGCAGCTGCACAAAACTGCAATTTTCGCCTATCAGCATTTTGACGGATCTCTCCTGCCATACCTTTCTGCCAAGCTGTCTGTTTATCAACCATCACGCACCCTCCGTTCCTCCAGTGAAAAACTTTTTAAAATCCCGAAGCGTAACACGAAAACTGTCCGGGAGCGTTCTTTCACCTTTTTAGCCCCAAGTGTGTGGAACTCGCTGCCAATGTTGAAATGCGGAATCTGCCCACATTGTCACAGTTCAAAGCTCACTAGTTAAATACTTTTCTTTTCTGTCTGGCATTTAACATTTAGCTCACCTCTAGCTAACTGTTGACTGACTGCCTTTTATTCTGATTCTATATTGAAGTGGATGTATATTTGTAAGGTATTGGGAAGGGATGGGGTGGGGTAAAGTAGTGTAATTGTGCGTATGTCTGAGAGAGAGAGTGCTGTTGTGCATGCACAGTGAGTCCAGTGTTTTCCTGGAGAACAGCGCTATACAAGAACTATTTATTATTATTATTATTATTTGATACTGTTGGTACCAATTTCATGCCCCCCAAAATTAAAATAATGAAGATAGATAACATCGACAGAAAATTTTAAACGAAGGCCGTACGCTGTGAGTACTGACCATCACGCTACAAAAAAGTTATATACACGCTTCATGTGCTATTGAGGGTTCATATTTCATACATATAACTCAGATTGTGATAAGTTAGATTATAACACCTTCAGCTGAAATTCTGACTCAAAAAGCGAAGGTCACCTTTTGGCAGGAAGCAAATGTACATTTGTAATTTATTAACATTGAGAGGTGCATCCCCTGTGGGTTAACCCTTTTCATCCTGATACACTTGCTTGAAATAAATTTGACTATGATAGTTCAAGGGTGGTACCAGAATAGCTTGGCGCCTGAGGCGCCAAGCTATTCTGGCACCACCCTTGAACTAAAATGGTTGGTCTGTCTTGTAATCTGTAATGTAGCCTTCATAGGACAATGAGCAAAATTTTTATAAAAATCAGCCTCAGCATGTAATGGGTTATTAGTCCATAATTCGTTTCAGGGGTTCACCGCTCTGGTGCAAGAGATGGCGCGCATGAGAGGGGAGTTAGCGGCCCTGAACCAGGAGAACGATTGGTTTACGACGTCCATTCAACAGATGCTGGGGAGCGCCGGCCCTCAGGTACAGGCATCAGATTTGTCATTAGATTTGTGAATTTTTGAGGAAATACTGTTTCTTAGAATGAAGTGTCCTCAAAGCTGAAAAATAGTTTGGAACAGTTTTTTTTGGCTCACGTGCAAAGCAAAAGTGAGTCTATGTTCTGGGCCAGTGGTCGTCAGTCCGCTGTCGTCGGTGGTAAACTTTAACATTGGCATTTTCTCGAAGACTATTCAAACCACAGTCTTCAAACACGGCCCAAGGATACTTTGTGGGTAGATCTTTCTAAACATACCAATTTGAGTGACCTCTTTCAAAGGTCATGGGCACAGGGGATAACAACTTCAAACCCAAACTTGGTACAAAGATACCTGATGGTAAGACCTTCCTATGCAGACTAATTTGATTGATCCCTTAGAAAGGTCAAGGGTCACGAGATATTAGGAAATAAGTAAAATAGCCTTATTTTGACAAAAGATGTTTTTTTCTCAGATACTATACACAACTTCAAGCCCAAACTTGGTACAAAGATACCTGATGGTAAGGCCTATGCATACTTATTTGGATGACCCCTTGGAAAGGTCAAGGGTCACAAGAGGTCGGCAAATGTGTTAAAATGCCAGTGTTTGATAGAATTGTTGTTTTTCTGGTGCTAAAGCCAGCCCCTTACTTATTGTCACAAAGGTCACACATATGTGCATCGGTCATACAGGTGAGCCTTAAGGGCGTTGCCTTTCTTGTTTTCAGTGAGTATGATGTTAGCTCATGGGGGGTGCCAGATTAGCTTGGTGCCCCGGCTCCAAGCTATTCTGGCATCACCCTTGAACTGTTAATGGTAAGTCTATCTCCTGGGTTGTCATACAATCTTCAGAGGACAACAGTTTACCCGGTGTGGAGAATTCCGATCTTTAACTCATTCAGCCCCGACACACCACAGCAAGACATGGATCGAGTATGATAGTTCACAAGTGGTGCCAGAATAGCATGGCGCCTATGGGTGCCAAGCTATTCTGGCACCACCCTTGAACTATTATGCTCAATCTGTCTCTAGAATTGCAATACAGTCCTTCAGAGGGCAACTTTAAAACTTGGGGATTTCGGTCATGGAGTAGAATGTGTTAAGGCTCGGTGCACTGATACGTGGTTTAGCCAAATATTTTATTTATTCAACTGTAAGCCGTGTATTGTTTCTTCATATTTTCACTGTGTCATATCACAGAATACAGGAGCTGGTGGCAACATTGCGCTCCCTGAAGGTCTTCCTGGGGGGAAGACTGTACTCGTCCCGTCAGCGAAGAAATCAAAACCCAAGACCCCTGCGCAAGCAACGCCGTCCCGTGGGGTCTCCAAGAAAGGCAGAAAATCGCAGGGTGTCGGTCCCCAGCTGTCATCAACGGAGCCTCACAGAGCCCCACCCCCGGAGCTGGGAACGTCCAAGTCCAGGTCCAAAAAGAAAAAAAAGCTGCCGCCGCCAGAGATTGTGATTGAAATGGAGGTGGCGGACACTGGGGAGATGGAGAGCGCTGTAAGTATAGGTCGTTTGACATTGGAGCGCGCAACGTTTTCTCAGATATCTCCTCAAAGAAACAGTTTTCTGTACCACGTTAGCCCATTCAGCCCTGACGCCCTACAGCAGGAAATGGGTCGACCATGATAATTCAAGGGTAGTGCCAGATTGGCTTGGCGCCGACAGGCGCCAAGCTAATCTGGCACTACCCTTGAATTATCATGGTCGACCCATTTCCTGCAAGGGGTGCATAGTCGTTAGATGACGCCTCCAAAATTTAGGAAATACGGCCGTCAGGCTGAATGGGTTAAGAACAAATATAATTTAGTGCCAGTTGTCGTAATTTGGAATATTTTTTACTGAACTCCTATGATTTGCCGATTTTGCTCTACAGTCATAGAAATTTGTTGAAAAGACAACAAGCCATTTTCTATACCCTAAATAGAGCCCCGACAGATTTCAGTATCAATGCATGCAGACTTCATGTATGCCTGCACTGTTTCAGGCTTAAAGTTGAAAACTCGGCCAATTCACGTGAAAATGGATCTGTCTTGGCTTAATATAGCTGGGCCTCATTTAGGGATGTGAAATCAGTCGTTTCATGAAAAATTTCCACATTTTTATGACTATATAGCAAGAGAGACACGTTCAAGTTTCGTAAAAGTAAATCGTATTAGATCATCTGTCATTGAATGATATTTGTTCTAGGTTTGATATATTAGAAAAACGGTTCTTTGCACGAGGTATTTGTGAAAAACGTTGTGCGCGCCAATGTCAAAAGATCTTTAATTGACACTGACACCTGTTTGTTTGTTGTGTGGGTGGGTGGGTTGTGGTGCAAAGCTAGTCGGGCAATGCTCATGAACTGCTATAGTAATAATAATAATACATGGTATTTTATATCATATATGGCGCATTTGTCATATTTATAATAATTAATATAACTCAAATGCGCAGGTGAAAACGACACACAGACACACACATACACAGAGTCTGCAGGGGGTGTGTACAGAAATACCTTAGAGATTACACGAAAGTCTGGGAGAAAACGTAAGTTGTTGACTTTGCTTTGAACTGCGTGAGCGTGGAGGCATTTCAGAGCTCAGTCGGTAAGGAATTCCAAATTAAAGGAGCAGCACATCTGAAAGAGCGTTCACCGGCAGACCCCTGGGGGTCTTATTTAACCCTTCTGTTGTCAAGAAAAAATGAACATCACCCGACTGAAAGAGGTACAGATCCTCATGCGACCCAGCATTGGCAGGGAATGGTGAAGATGTCTCCACCTCTTGCTGACACCACTTTGTCTCCATGTACCTTGCCCACGGCAGTTCAGCGTTGAACTCACAAACAATTTAGAAACACGGTCTGCCTCCACTGGCAGGGAAGGGGTTAACTCTTTCGAGACGTGCCGCAACCAGATTCGCGGCTTTATGCCGCGAATCCGGTTGCGGCACGTCTCGAAAGAGTTAAATCCACCCCACCCCACCATGACGTCTACACCAATTTGGCCTCATCTGGTCCACGTGGCTGTGCGTCTGCAAATGTAATGTTGACCGACGTATGCAAGGCCAGACCAGCGTGACTGTGTGCCTGTCGTCCCCTAGCAAAATTCTTTTGGCAAGGATGCAACTATGCGGCGGACATCGGCCAACGTCTGATTGTGGGGGTAAAATGTGCGATTAATGTAGGTGCTGGTAGCTCGCATGACCTGTTATGATAATTCAAGGGTAGCGCCAAGCTCATCTGGCACTACCCTTGAATTATCATGGTCAGTCAATCTTCCTGCTGGAGGGACTCGGGGCTAAATGGGTTGTTAGAAAGGTAGTTTGTATTTCATGTTTTACCCTCTTTTGTACTTGATGTAAAACTGCGCGTGAGTTTGGTGTAACGCTTTGCGGCAGGACTTGGAAGAGAGGCGGATCCTGCAGGAAGAGAACGCAACTCTGATGCAAGAGATGGCGCATCTGCGGGAAGCGTTCATGTCCCTGCATCAGGAGAACAGCTGGTTCTCAGCGGAGATACAACAGATCCGCCAGCATCAGAACAACAGTCAGATGGTGCGTGCTTCACATCCCAAAATCAACCCTTTGTGTGTCGGTAGCATGTTTTTTTTTTGGCTCACGTGTGATAGCAAATGAGTCTATGTAATGGGGCAGTGGTCGTCCGTCCGTCGTCCGTTAGCATTTTCTTGGAAGCTACTCAAGCTACAAATTTTCAAATTTGATCCCAAGGGTACTTTGTGGCAAGACCTAGATAAACATACCAATTTTAGGTCAAGGTCACAGTGGGTCCAGAAATAGGTAAGATATATTTTGATATACACTGTCTTATCTCAAGTGCTATTTTCAACTTCAAACCCAAACATGGTACAGAGATACCTGATGGTAAGACCTTTCTATGCATACTAATTTGGCTGATCCATCGGAAAGGTCAATGGTCACAGGAGGTCCAGAAATAGGTTAAAAAAATAGTGATATTTTGGCAATTGTCCTATCTCAAATACTATTTCAACTTCAAACCCAAACTCAGTACTGAGATACCTGATGGTAAGACCTTTCATTGCGTGCTAATTTGGCTGACCCCTTGGAAAGGTCAAGGTCACAGGAGGTCCAGAAATGGATCAAAATAGTGATTTTTTTTTTTCATGAAAACAGTTCTTTCTCAAATACTATTTTCAACTTCAAATCTTGGCATAGAGACACCTGATAGTAAGACCTGTCTATGCATGCTAATTTGGATGACCCCTCAGAAGGGCCAAAGGTTACAAGAGGTCGACAAATGTGCAAAAAATGCCAAAATATGGACAGAAATGATTTTATCATATTTTGGGATTGGTTGTACATGTGAGCCATAAGGACTTTACCATTCTTGTGTCGGCATGATTCCTGCAGGAGTCATCACGACAAAAAACGCCTCCGACATGCAACTGGTTAACTCTTTCACCGCTACTGAAAGAGAAGACACATAACTACATGACATTGTCACGGAATGGTATCATCAGGAGCAGTCAAGAGATTAACTCGGAGATATGCCGTATACGCATATGCGGCAATTCACCTGTATCCGTCCGTATACAGCACATCTCCAATGAGTTAAACAAACTTTTCAGTCTGGTACAGTGCAGGCCATGCTGTGTTTTAGCGGTCTGACACGTTGAGCCGTTTTTTTCCTTTCAAATACCCGACTTTGGGGTTGACCTGTCCTGGTAAACTCCAGTACACTGTTTGAGACAGATCAGCCATGATAGTTCAAGGGTGGTGCCAGAACAGCTTTGTGCCAAGAGGCACAAAGCTATTCTGGCACCACCCTTGAACCTTCATGGGAGTCAGTATCTTCTGTAACCATGTCAATGCTGAAGGTTTAAACTCTGTTCTTAGATTAGTTTATTTTCTCAGATGTTCCACTACATAGCTTTGTCTTTCATCAAACTAGTTGTTTTCTACTAATGTTTCCACCACGCAGGTTTGTTTGTTTCCTCAAAAACATTACCGATGTCATTACTATATGGAACAACCTATAGCTAGCGTAATTTTAGCCCAAAAACTTACGATGTGTACCTTTAGGGCCAGGGGAGGCCACCAGGGGTGCCGTGACCTGGTACCCGGGTAGCCTCCCTTCCCACCTGTTACGGGTAACAGCCCGAGCAGCCAAGCCACACCAGTTCTTTCCTTTAGCTTGCAGCGTATAGACGTGTTTGCTTAGCCCTCTGCTGTGCTTCTACAGCTGTGTATGGGTCAACTGTACTTGAATATCTTCGTCATGGATTTCGTTCCCGGCCTGTGCTTTCGCCTTGCCTTGGAACTTTCTGGCCTTGTGTGTACCGGCGGCTGTGTATGGTTCAAGAGTACTTGGACTTTCGACAGTGCGCTTCGTTTCCGGCCTGTGCTTTGCCTTGCCTTGGAACTTTCTGGCCTTGCGTGTACCGACGGCTGTGTGTGGTTCAAGCGTACTTGGACCTTCGACAGTGAGCTTCGTTCCCGGCCTGTGCTTCGCATTGCCTTGGCAATTTCTGGCCTTGTGTGTACCGACGGCTGTGTATGGTTCAAGCGTACTTGGACCTTCGACAGTGAGCTTCGTTCCCGGCCTGTGCTTCGCATTGCCTTAGAACTTTCTGTCCTTGTGTGTACCGACGGCTGTGTATGGTTCAAGCGTTGGCCTTCGACGGTGAACTTCGTTCCGGCTGACCTTGTGTGTGCCGTCGGCTGTGTATGGTTCAGACTTAGACTTCGTCAGGACCTTGGACTTCGTTAGTGTGGCTTCGTGCCCAGCCTGCGCCTCACCTTCTGTGGCTTAAGAAGTGGGTGTCATGGGTGCTTCTTGCGTCGCTGCCGGAAGATAGGTCCCTGGGCCATGGGGCCGGCCTTCGTCCCTCGTGGGAGCGCTGTCAGGCACCAGTTCCGGCTTGAGAGTTTTACTTCGGCTTCGCTGGTCAAGTTCGCCAGTTGGACGGCCGGGACCTTCGTCGCGGACCCAGCCTTCCTCTTCCTGGATGCTTCTGGGCCTCTGCCGCGTGGGCGCTTCTTCTTCGACTACAGGTGCTACCTTCCCCTGTCCCTTGCGAGATGTCCAGGTAAGGTCTTGATGTTTGCCAGCGCCGCGCCTCTGGCGGCGTGCGCCGGCATCCTTGCTTTATCGTTGTTTTTAGGAAAGCGATATGGCTCAAAACAGGATAGTGGGGAAGGGTGGAAGTGTGCGCGGTTTTTCGAGGGACCGCTGTGGGATGGCCTTAGTCGCTTGCTCGGCGTTAAACCCATATAACTAACTAACTAGTTTCGGGGAACGTGGCCTTCTCCTAGGACCAGTCGCTTCGTTGTTTTTCACTATGTTGCAGTGCTCAAGCCCGCATCTGCACATCATGTGGCGACTTGCAGTGGACGAGTTACAAGCATGCGATCTACCTCCCCGGCGCTGGCTAAGCTTCGGGACCCTCCCGTGATGTCTGCGCTCTGGGTAGAGGACCTTGGGACACCCAGCGGCGGAGCCTACAGCGTGACAGTCTGCCTGCCCCCACAAGCATGCTTCGGCCCTGGATTCTGCAGGAACACACTTCGCTGCCGTTGGGGGATGGCAGACAAGGCTCCCCCCTTGCGCACCCACTCTCTCGAGTCAGGTCCGCAGCGAGTCCGCTCGCCCCGCTCTGCGGAAAACAAACCCCAACACTCTACATTGGGGGACGCCTTGATCCCCCCTTGCGCACCAGCTCGCTCAAGCCAGGTCCGCAGCGAGCTAGCTCGCCCCGGGGGCCTTGCGGAACCCAAGCCTCACAAGACCTCTGGCAGAACTGAGCGCCGTTTCTCTCCGCTTGCGACTCCGGGTTCGCGACCGCCTGGACTCAGCTCCTCGCCCCTCGCCTGCGTACGCCTCCCGGAATTTGGCGTCCCACCCCGGACCCGCAGCCCTGCATCTTCGGTTCTTGCCTCCTCTTCGCTCGTCGCTTCAGCTTCGCGGACGTCTCGCCCTCCTCGTCGGTCTTCCCCTCAGCTTCGCTGGCTCTTCTTCAGTCGCCGCCCCTTCAGGTCGGTGTCCTTCTGGGTCGTCTCCCTCCGGCCTCGTCTCCCCCCCCCCCCTCCTTCCCCGACACCCTTTCCCCACCCTCCCCGCTCCCCTCTCCTCCGCGCCGTTGGCTATGTGCTCCGCCCTCCTTCGTACGGACGCTCCTCTCGTCGGTCCTGCCGCCTGCGCCTTCTCTGCCGCTCGCCCTGGTCTCGCCCCGTCTGGCGGCGGTTTCCGCCTCTCCAGCTCCTGGTGCGTCGGCCTCCTGCTCTGCCTGTCGATGTCGATAGCAGCCTTCGGCTCGCTCCGGCGGATTCCGACTCAGCTCCGTCTGCCCTGGGGGACTTGGGTGGGGTTAGGTACTTTTTAGTTCCCAGGGTCACCCTGGTCAGCCCCACAGGGTGGGTTTCCTTTCTATTCTGGGGCATGTGTTTCTGTCTACCCTTGGTCCATTCACCTGTATTTGTCTTTTTAAAACTCTCCCTACTGTCTGCGCTGCCTGTAGCTCTTGATATTGGATGTGTGTTGCTAAATGGTCACAGCTTTATTTAGGCCCCATGATGTAGGTTTATTTAACGTATTTGACCGGCTGGCGACATACATTCAATTTTCTGTTTAGTTTTTTTTTTTTTTTCACAAGCAGTGCAGGCACGTCCTGAGAAAGCCTTGTTGCTGTCGGGACGTTAAGCAATGTACAATCAATCAATCCGACTCAGCTCCCTCCGTTCTACCTCCGCGCACTCTCTTCTTCGCCCTTGACCCTGCGTCCGGGACGTCCAGGACGGAGACCCTTCCCTCGCTCGACGCGCCGCACCTCTACTGTCTCGCGTCTTCTCAAGCCGGACGCCTTCCCCGTCACCCGCTTGGCCGTTGTTCTCCCCCCTAGAGGTTCGTCCCTGCCACGCCCCGATGTTCAAGGGTTCGGGTCACCTTCTCCGCCTCTCCGACGCGGGTTCTTCGTCACCGTCACTCGCCGGTCGGTGGATTGGACATCGCCTTTCCGCGCAGCTGGATGCCGGACATGCACAGGCCTTGCTTCTGCCCTCTCCGCAGTGGTCCCTGCCGATCAGCAGCAGCTGGTGGATTCGTGCCTCGCGCCGCGGCTTCCTCCCTGTTGGATTCAGACGGTGTTCCCCTCCGCGACGCTCTCGCCTGTGCTGGATCCCTCGACTTGGTCAAGCAAGCGCTCGTCTACCTGGAGCTGGCTCTTCTCCTTCTTGCCGCTGTTCGGGCCCCTCCTTGCTCTGGCTGTGGAGAGGAAGTCCTGCCTTCCGAGCGGCGTGTCAACGCTTAGGTCTTCGTTGCTTCGATGCCGCGCCCTGCTGTGCTCGTCGTCCGCCCCTACCTCCCGCTGGACCTGCGGACACAGCTATGACAGGCTCCGTTCGGCATCCCCTCCTTCGGTCCTGGCAGTTGGTAAAGGATGCGTTGAGTTTCTTAGTCGGCCTGCTTCACCTCCTCCCGCTTCCAGCCACCTGGATCGCCGGACCAGACCAACACCCGCCCTACCGGCTTCCTTGGAGACTGCCTGAACATTCGCGCCGAGGTTCCTCCCATGGGCTTCACTGTCAGCCAGGATCTAGCGGACGCCTACGCTCTCGTTCCAGTGCTTCCGGTTCCAGACGCTTCTGCGCTTAGCATCGACGGTGACCTTACCGTTCCGCCGTCGCTGCAGCCTCCGCTGGGTCTTCGCCCATCTCCTGGTCGGCGTCTTCAAGCCACGGCCAGGCGGACTTCGTCGAGCCCTCCTCGAACTATGCCGATGATCTGCTCCGGCGCCTCCGGTCGGCACCCTCCCGGGAACAGCAACGAGACGCCTTCTGGACTCCTCGACCCGCGGCTTCGTAGTCTTTAGGCAACTCGGATCTCGCTCTGTCCCGCCGCTTCGCACGCCGTGGTTGAAGTTCCTGACGGTTCTCGTCAGGTGTGACTCCCGGAACTGAGGATCCAGAAGTGGCGAACCCGGCTCGTCTTGGTGCACCGCAGGAGACAGTCTCCGCCTGACCCTGGTTGCAGCTCTCTGGCCTAGTGAGCACCGCTGCGGATCTCCTTCGCTGGCGCCCTCGACCGGAGACATCGAGGCTCCCTTCCGGCTCCTCCCTTGCGCGTCCCACTCCCCCGCCGCTAGGCGGTCCCTGCCTGGCTTGCGCCTGGAGTCCCACTCCTTCGCCTCCCCCCTAGTTGTCCCTTGCGTCGACGCCAGCCGTTCCGCCTGGGGTGCGCACCTGCTGCCGACGTGCCACGGCTTCCGGCAGCTGTCCGCCGGTCCTTGCGGTCAAGCCATCAACTGGTTGGAGTTACAGGCGATATGGCGGCTCCCCTCCCTTGAAAACCGACTCTCGGACATCAGGGCCTGATCGTCGTTCCGACGAATCCGGTGGTGTGTCCTACGTACAGAAGCAGGCCTGGACCTGCTCCCCTTCCTCTGCCTTCTTCTTACCAGCGCCTCCGTTGGTGCAAGGATCGCCGCGTCTCTCCCCGAGCGAGATACTTCATGGCCACCTGCTTGTCCTTGCGGGCTCCCCCTCCTCGCTTGGTCAGCGTCTTCGCGCCAGTGAGAAGAAAGAGGAAGGGGCGCTTCGCCTGGACGTCGCCCGGATGATCTGCGCCACGTGGGAGACCCCCCCCCCCTCTTCGTTCTTCATGACAGGGTGGTACCTTCAGCTCCTCCCTCCTCGTCTCACCCGTCCCAGAACCCCTCGCCTGGGCCGCCTTTGCGCTTCCCCTTCCCTGGGACGGCCCCTGCGCTTCCGCTTATCCTCCCTCAGTCCTTGTCCCCAAGGTGTTTCTCTAGCGCAGGGATGCTACGCGATCCTGTTACTGGGGGCGCCGTTTTGCTGGACCAGACCCTGCGCCACCGATCTTCGGAACCTGGCCACGGGCCCCTCACTCTGGCTATTGCTTCAGGCCGTGGACCCTCGACCCTGCGTGTCTATGAGGGAAGGTGGAGAGTACTGGGAGCTTGGTGCGACCTCCGTCGCCTCTCCACTTCCGATCTGACTTCCCCGCCGCTGGCTGAGTTCCTCCTGGCTTCGCCGGACAGCACTTGGCACCAATCACCTCAGGGGCTACCTCACTACGATCGCCGACGCTTACCGGCACCAGGGCCGAGCGGAACCCTACAGTGGTCGGTCCTCGCGGACCTTGCCCCTCTTCGGCACACAGCGACCTGCCCTCCGCTCCCTGATCCCGCGCTGGGATTTACCCTTGATTCTCTTCTGGATGAACGCTAGCGTACGAGCCGCTTCCCCTAGCAAGCCTGGCCGACGCTACACGAAGACTGGCTTGTGCTCGCCGTAGCCTCACCCTCCAGAATGAGTGAGCTGCCCGCGCCTTCTGCGCCCCCGCCTGCCTGCAGTGCAGGTCGGATGACCCCGTGCAGCTACCAACGAACCCGGCCTTCCTGGCCCTGAACCAGTCCCCGCTGACAGCCCCACAGGTGATCACTGTGCGATCGCTTACGCCGATCGACTCCTACGAGGAAGTCAGACAACAGGACCCGGTGAGAGCCTTACACGTGTACCTTCGCCGTACCAAGCCGCTCCGCCAGGGACGTACCTGCCTCTTTTTGTTTTCTCTGTCCCCAGCTAGACAAGACATCTCAGCCCAGACAATCTTCCTGGCTAGATGGGTGATGCGCTCCGCCTACCAGGACCTCTGCCCCGACGCTGCCAAGCGGCTACTCTTCCAGGCCCACGAGGTCAGAGCCATGGCTGCTAGCGTCACGTTGACCGCTACTACGCTGTCCGAGACGCTCTGGCTGCTGTAGGCTGGCGGACCAAGTCGACCTTCACCCGGTTCTACCTCCGTAACCTGGTTGGCCAGCGAGACAACCTGGCCCTGGTGGGGGACATCACGGCGACGCAACACTCCCTCCCGGCACCTTCGGTGCCGTTGGTAACCCTTTAGCTAAAATTATCGGGAGGTGGCGCCGGGGAGGACGGGGCTGGCTGGCTCAGTCAGGCACTGGGTTATGCGGCACCCTCCTCCTCTTCGCAATTCTCCATATAGTAATGACATCAGTAATGTTTTTGAGGAAACAAATTAATTTTTCTCTAAAATGTATTTTTTCGAAAAATACTTACCGATGTCATTACTCGGATGGCCCTCCCACCTGCCCCGCTTGCCGCTCGCCAGCTAAACGAAAGAACTGGTGTGGCTTGGCTGCTCGGGCTGTTACCCGTAACGGGTAGGAAGGGAGGCTACCCGGGTACCAGGTCACGGCACCCCTGGTGGCCTCCCCTGGCCCGGTACACATCGTAAGTTTTTGGGCTAAAATTACGTTAGCTATAGGTTGTTCCATATAGTAATGACATCAGTAAGTATTTTTCGAAAAAATACATTTTAGAGAAAAATTAATTTTTCATCAAACTAGTTGGGGTTTTTCTCAGATCTTTCCACTATGTAGTTTTGTTTTTCATCCAGTTTGTTGTTTTTATCTGAGACCATTCAACTGAGTAGTTTTTGTTTTCATCGTTTATCTTTTGTCTGATATATTTGACTGTGCAGTTTCGTTTTCCTCAGATCGTGGGGGACTTGGATGGGGTTAACTACTTTTCAGTTCCGAGGGTCACCCTGGTCAGCCCACAGGGTGGGTTTTTCCCCTCTATTCTGGGGCGTGTGTTTCAGTTTACCCTTGGTCCATTCACCGGTATTTTCTTTTTTAAACTCTCCCTACTGTCTGCGCTATATATAGCTCTTGATGTTGGATGTGTGTTGCTAAATGGTCTTAGGTTTATTTAGCGTATTAGACCGGCTGGCGACATATGTTCAATATTCTGTTTTGTTTTTTTTCACAAGCAGTGCAGGCACGTCCTGAGAAAGTCTTGTTGCTGTCGGGACGTTAAGCAATGTACAACTACTACTACTACGACTACTCAGATCGTTGTTTTTTTCTAAAATCTTTTCACTTTGTAGTTTTGTTTTCATCAAAATATTATTTTCTGAGATATTTCCACAACCCAGATTATTTTATTTTTAAATTTTTGGGACATTAAATCAGATCAGTTTGTTTCTCAGATGTTGACATTATGTGATTCACACTGTCACAGGCTGCAATTGTGACACAGCCTCAAGAAAACGCGGCTTCCAGTCTTCTGGCTGAAGAGATTGCAAGATTGAGAGCAGAGGTGGCGTCTTTGCATGGAGAAAACCGCCGACTTACAACGGAGCTTCAGCAAGTTAAAGGAGGCGGCGCTGTAAGGGTTTAGTGTATTGTCTGAAAACGCTTTTCATGTGTGTTTGTATAGGAAAGCAGGCTTTTCTTTAACGGAAAATTCTCCGTATTCGACTAATCTTAGAAACAAAATGAACTTAAATCTCTGTTGTGTTTCAAGTATGCGACCAACTGTAGAGCGCTTGGGGTGGATTTTTGGCTCACGTTTGAAGCAAAAGTGAGTATGTTTTGGGCCAGTGGTCATCCGTCTGTCGTCCATTCACCGTCGTCCGTATTAAACTTTAACATTGGCATTTTCTCAGAGACTATTCAAGCCACATTCTTCAAACTTTGCCCAAGGATACTTTGTGGTATACCTTTCTAAATATACCAATTTGAGTGACCTCTCACAAAGGTCAAGGTCACAGGGGATGAGGAACTAGGTCCTAATAGCTATTTGTTTTCTCAAAACACATTACCGATGGTATTACACTTAGGGAATGGTTCTTAGCTAGCCTAATTTTAGCCCAAATTTGGTTGTGTCCGTATACGGTATCGTTGGCAGGAGTGGGGCGCCATAGAATAGGCCCCCGCCAGAATAGCCTCCCCTTCTTCCCATCCGGTGCGAAAATACCCGTCATACCTCAGTTTAGTTCTTAGCTGGCGCCGAGTTAGGTTGTGTCCACTTCGAGCTCCGTGCTGAATTGAACCGGTCTTCGACCTTGGATGGACTTGCGTCTTCACTCGGCGGCTTCTTGTTTCGCCTGGGTCTGTTCGACACTGTGCCTGGCGGTTTCTGGTGACGAGAAGCTTGGCAGTGGGGACTGGGCCTTGCGGTTCTGAGCACGGCTTCGACTTGCTGCCCCGTCGGACTTCACGGCGAGCTACCACTTGCGTCGGAGTCTTCACTTCGCTGGACAGACGTGGGTTGACACCGGTCTCGACATGGCCAGGTAACATCTCGGTACATGCCCTCGACCGGCGCTCTGGGTGGGAAAGAGCGCCGAGCGTCGGCACGTGCGGTGCACTCGCTTCGTTTTTCGAGTAGGCTCGATACATTTTGCGCGCAGTCACTTCTTGCGTGTCCTTAGAGGCCACGCTCGCTCGTCCTTCATTATGCTATCTTGTTTCAGATACCAGGTTCGTACCTGCACGATGTGTCGGGATTTTCAATGGCCCTCAGATGAACACGAGTTTTGCCTTCCCTGCTCCGGTTGTGATTCAACCCATACTTGTGATGTCTGCGCCTCATGGCCGGAAGAAGCGTGGTCAGACCTGTGGCGTTTCTACTGCAGGGAGCGTCCGAGGCCTATGCAAGACCGGCCGACGCGGACGGCCAGCCCTAAGGAGAAAACCCAGTCAGTAACAGGGACTTCGTTGTCCCGCAGAGACTATTCCAGGCCTAGCAGAAATAACCTTGCTGAGACGACCGGAGGCCCACAGGTGGGACCTAAGTCAGTAACAGGGACTTCGTTGTCCCGCAGAGACTATTCCAGGCCTCGCAGAAGTGACCTGGCTGAGACGACCGGAGGCCCACAGGTGGGACCTAAGTCAGTAACAGGGACTTCGTTGTCCCGCAAAGACTATTCCCGGCCTCGCAGAAGTGACCGGGCTGAGACGACCGGAAGCCCAAAAGTGGGACCTAAGCCAGCGACAGGGACTTCGTTGTCCCGCAGAGACCATTCCAGTCCTGGCAGGAGTAACTGGGCAGAGACGACCAAATGTACGAAGGTGGGACCCAAGTCGGTAACAGAGACTGTGTTGTCCCACGGAGAGCGTACAAAGCCTACCAGAGAGCGCCGGTCAGAGGCCTCTAGAGGTTACTTAGGGACTTCGTTGTCCCGCAGAGACCATAGGACACCTCCGAGAGATCGAGCCTTAGAGACGACCACGGACACCCTTGGGGGGGCCCAAGGCAGGGCCCTTGCCTGTGGCGGACAAGTCACCGGAACCTGGAAATGCGTCAGCGGGTGAGTTAGCTGACACGTCGTTAGTGCTAGTAGCGCCAACCATTGATAAGGCCGCAGGGATGGCGGCGCCTGGCGACTCCACGACGCTACCAGCCTTCGCTCGCTCGGAAGATCGCAGGCTCGACAAGTATAAGCACCTGCGGGAGGGACGGCTGTCGGGGACCCTGGTCCATGATGAGCAGACAAACACGCCCTCGAGTGCGGCCTGGGTGGCCACTTCGCCGCACGACAGAGCGGACAAACGACAGACAGAGAGATTTCCGCTTTTGCGAGACGCAGGCCCCCGCAGGGTGGACAAGCCGAGTTTGGACACGCGCACTACCTCCAGACCCCAGGTGAGGGGTGATGCGTCTGTGTCGCCTTTCCGAGCGCGGGGCCTCAGCCCACGCGGCAGATACAGTTTGGAAAGACGACCTTCGACCTCACGTCGGGATCCTGATCGCCGCTTTCGTTCGAGAGAGCTTAGCTCTTCGGACTCGAGTTGCTACCCCTTACCACGCAGAGACACTCAAAGGAGATCGAGTCCGAGACGGCACGCCAGTACAGTGGACTCTTACCGTCATGTTAGCCCTCGTTCCTTTCGTCATCACGCCTCACGGGATCCCCGTGACAGGCGTCACTCAGCGACGCGGACGAAACCGGACTCACGTCGGTCCCGGCGGACTGCGCACAGTTCCCGCTCTTCGCGTCACAGCCGCTCGCCGGGGGTGCACCGTGCTCCCAGGAGTTCGCCTTCTGCACCCGATGGAAGACGTCCTCTTCCCAACATGGCTTCGTCGCCGCGGCACCACACGACCCCCCTTGCGCCCGCGGATCCCGTGAGGGCTTCAGACAAGCTTGGCAGCACCGCTCGTGGTCTGGATTCCGTCAGCCTGACTCCTGGAGACTCGGTGTCCGCCTGGTTGGACGCCGCGGCGAGCCTTCACTCGGATTCTCCGGAGGAAACGGATGTTCCCCCAGCGTCGTTCGGACACAGAACGAAGACCATGCGTGCGTTAGACGAAGCTGCGCGACTTATTGCCGCTACCTTACCGGCGGAAGACTGCCCTCCTTCTCCACCGGCTAAGAAGAGAGCCTCGGCCTTTGTGGACGCGGAGCGACACTCCAAACGCTTCAAGTCTCTACCGCAACCGCCTGGATTTCGGGACATCCGGGATGCCCTGTCGACTCATCTACTTCAGGGTTCGCTTGGAGATACGGGATTCTTCTCTGACCACAAGTGGCCGGCGGACCTCATGATAGCATTCCAGCAGAAGTGGTACGCAGGACATTCTCAGGCCTTCGCTTGCCCTCTGCCGGACGTGGATCCCTCAGCGACTTCCTGTGCGGGCCTTACTCGACAAAAAGAAAGAGCGGTATTCCCCCCTGGACTGACTAAGACGGCGGCACTCATCCGCAATGCGCTAGCTTCGGCAGGCTTTTTGGACTTGGCGACTCAGGCGATAGTTCGACGGGTGGAGGCAGCTTGGAGTCCTACCATCGCCGCTCTTGACCGACATCTTAGCCTTGACCGTGTCTTGCAACCACGCAGCCTACCACACCTCGGTCAACGCGATGACGGCGGCGGCAAACTGCGACCTCATGCGGCGAGATGCTGTTTTACAAGCCTGCTCACTGCCATCAGAGATCAAGAACCAGCTGCGGCGGGCCCCGCTTGGCAACGAGCTCCTCTTCGGCCCTCATTGGCAGTCGGTTAAGGAATCCAGCAAGGAATTGTGGCCCACCAGGTTCGCCCCCCCCCCCCCGCTTTCCTCCAGCCCGCAGGCCCGCGGGTCGAGGCTTGCGGTCCACCAGACCCAGCATTCGCCCCTTTACCAGTCGTGGACGTCTCCCCCCCCGCCAACCGGCCTTTGGTCGACCCCGCCGACCTAAA
The DNA here is from genome assembly GCA_036245525.1 of Semisulcospira habei. Lineage (NCBI taxonomy): Eukaryota > Metazoa > Mollusca > Gastropoda > Semisulcospiridae > Semisulcospira > Semisulcospira habei. Next base: position 28,829 of record BTPG01000069.1, on the reverse strand, counting down.
CCCGGCCCCGCAGACGCCCCCGTCCCCGCCCCTGCTTGGCCTAGACCTGCCCGCCGTCCCTTCGGGCGTGGTAGGGCCCGATGACTACACTCCGCCCACGCCTCCCCCGACCGCTTCCGGGTCCCCGGTCGGCGGGAGACTAGCACTTCACAGCGACGCTTGGACCTCGCTGTTTCCCGACGACCCGTGGATCCTCTCCTCTCGACAGTTTGCCAAGGACTACAGCTCTCGTTCCGCTCACCCCCTCCACTGCGCCGGTCTCCACTTTGGACGTCGATGCCCGTCGACTCGCTCAGAGCAGAGGCACTACGCAATGAGGTGGCTGCACTACTCCAGAAGAACGCCACAGAGGTAGTCAGACGCCACGACTCTCCGGCCTTCTACAGTCGTCTGTTTGTTGTTCCCAAGCCGGGGGGCAAGTGGCGTCCGGTCATCGACCTCTCCGCCCTGAACAAGTTCCTTGTCGCCCCGCCGTTCCGGATGGAAACCGCTCGAGCCCTGCGTTCCGTGGTGCAGCCGTTCGATTTCGCCATCAGCCTCGACCTCTCAGACGCCTATCTACATGTTCCCATGCACCCGGCGTCCAGACGCTTCCTTCGGTTCGCCTTTGCCAGAATCGTCTACCAGTTCCGCGCTCTACCCTTTGGTCTCAACCTCAGCCCGTGGGTGTTCACCAGGATCATGGATGCGGTCGTCGCCAGGGCCAGAAGGACGAACTCAAGCCCTACGTCCAACTACCTCGACGATCTTCTTCTACGAAACCAGGTGGACTCCGCCTTGGAGAGGGACCGGGACGCACTCATGGACCTCCTCGACTTCCTCGGGTTCATCGTCAACAAGGGCAAGTCCGACCTCTCCCCGTCCCGCTGTTTCGTCCACCTGGGAATGGAGTTCCACACCGATCTCAACTTAGTGCGACTCCCGGTAACGCGTATTCAGAAGATCAGCGATCTGGCGCGACAGGTGGCTCAGCAGGACAAGGTCTCGGCACGGGTGTGGCTACAGTTGCTGGGCCTGATGAGCGCGGCCTCAGACCTGATTCCCCTGGGACGTCTCTATTCCCGACCGCTCCAGTTGCACCTACTACTTCATTGGCGACCCTCCAAGGACGACATCGACGCTCTGATTCCGGTTCCCCCGATGTTACGTCCACACCTGAGGCGCTGGGCGGACCACAACTGGCTGGCTTCGGGAGTCTCCCTTTACACACCGCCTCCCAGCTTGTCCCTTTGCGTCGACGCAAGTCTCACCGGTTGGGGAGCCCATCTGCTACCGTCATTCACGACAGCCTCGGGGGTGTGGCCCACGGATCTTCTGACCCGACACATCAACTGGTTGGAGTTGCAGGCGGTGTGGCAGGCGCTATTGACGTGGGACTCTCAGCTCCAGGGTCAGGAACTGCTCGTGCTGTCCGACAACTCCACAGTCGTCGCCTACCTACAGAAGCAGGGCGGTACGCGCTCCCCTTCTCTGTGCATCCTCCTGTACCAGCTGCTTCGTTGGTGCGAAGATCGGGGCATCACTCTGCGCGCCAGACACATTCCAGGTCATCTCAACGTGCTGGCCGACTCCTTATCACGCCGCGGACAGCTCCTACACACAGCATGGACACTGCGGCCGGACATCTTCCAGTTGATCGCGGCCAGATGGGAAGCTCCTATGATCGACCTGTTCGCCACCCGTTGGAACCACCAGTTGCCGCTGTTCGTCTCGCCGGTTCCAGATCCTCTAGCTTGGGCGGTCGACGCACTGTCCATTCCCTGGGACGGGCTCATCGCCTACGCTTATCCGCCGACGGTGCTGGTTCCCAAAGTCCTCCACAAGCTTCGCGGCTGCAACACGATTCTGTTCCTGGTGGCGCCCTTCTGCTGGAGCAAGTCGTGGACGACGGACCTGATGAACCTAGCCACCAGTCCACCTCTTCAGCTTCCTACGCCTCGCACGATGCTCAAGCAGCCTCGACAGCCGCTGTTTCACCCTTGCCCGGAGCGCCTCCTTCTACACGCTTGGAGGTTGTGCGGCAGGCCCTCACCAGAAGAGGCTTCTCAGGTGACGCAGTGGAAGCTATCGCTGCTGCACGCAGACCCTCTACCAGACGAGTCTACGAGGGGAAGTGGAAGGTGCTGTGCGACTGGTGTGGTGACAACAACCTTACCCCCACCGAGTTGACGATGCCCCAGCTGGCGGAGTTCTTCCTCTGGCTGTTCAACTTCCAGAGTTTGGCGCCTATTACCATCCGGGGTTACCTGGCAATGATTGCTGACACCTACCGCCACCTGGGCCGGACAGACCCTGGTGCCTGCAAAGACCTGGCTGATCTCATGACACACTTCGGTTTACAACGCCCGGCGCTACGGTCCCTGTTGCCTAGATGGGACCTACCTTGGGTGCTGACCTGGCTCAACTCTGCCCGTTTTGAACCCCTACAGTTGGCAAGCTTACCGGATGTAACTAGAAAGACGTGCTTCCTGTTGGCCCTTGCTACCGCTTCCAGGGTCAGTGAGCTTCACGCGCTGTCCACACGATCAGATTGTCTGCAGTTCCGGACTGACGGCTCGGTGCAACTGCTGCCTGAACCATCCTTTCTCGCCAAGACGCGGTCGCCTCTGACGACCCCACAGATGATGACCATCCGACCTTTACGTGTGACAGAATCCACCCGGGAGTCCAGACAACAGGACCCGGTGAGAGCCTTGCGTGTGTACCTGCGACGGACCAGACCGCTGCGCAGAAGACGGACCCGCCTTTTTCTCCCTCTGTCCCCAGGTAGACAGGACATATCCGCCCAGACCATCTCCTCATGGATTCGATGGGTGATCCGCTCGGCCTATCAAGACCTCGCGCCAGAAGTAGCCCAACGTATGCACATCAGGGCGCACGAGGTCCGAGCCATGGCCACAAGTCTCGCCTTCGACCGCAATTGTGCAGTGAAAGACATTGTGGCGGCCGTGGGATGGCGAGCGGAGTCCACATTTGCCCGATTCTACCTGAGGGACCTCTCCACCCAGCGGCAGAACCTCACGCTGGTGGGAGACATCGCAGCAGCGCAACACTCCCTCCCGGCGCCCTAGGCGCCGTCAGTACCTTAGCTAAAATTATCGGGAGTTTGTTGTACGAGGGCGGGTCTGTGGGCTGTGTCGTTGGCAGTGGGGGCGATAGAGCGGCACCCACCTCCTCTTTGTGATTCTCCCTAAGTGTAATACCATCGGTAATGTGTTTTGAGAAAACAAATAAATTTTTCAATTAAAATATATTTTTTTGAAAAATACTTACCGATGGTATTACTCGAAGGTCCCTCCCACCGGCCCCGCTTGCCGCGGTTGGCTAAGAAACTAAACTGAGGTATGACGGGTATTTTCGCACCGGATGGGAAGAAGGGGAGGCTATTCTGGCGGGGGCCTATTCTATGGCGCCCCACTCCTGCCAACGATACCGTATACGGACACAACCAAATTTGGGCTAAAATTAGGCTAGCTAAGAACCATTCCCTAAGTGTAATACCATCGGTAAGTATTTTTCAAAAAAATATATTTTAATTGAAAAATTTATATTTTGACATAATTTCCCCCATCCTGCACGCTCTCCACTAGTTGCCAGTGAAGGAGAGCGTCAAGCACAAAGTCTTGTCCATTTGTCATGTTTCCCTTTCTGGCACTGGACCCACTTATCTCTCAGAGCTCCTTCACTGTTATATCCCTTCGAGGCAGTTGCGCAGTTCGTCTGACAATAAAATGCTTCGTATTCCTACAGTAAGGACTAAAGGATTTGGGCAGAGATCTTTTTCTTACCAGAGTCCATCAGTCTGGAATGATCTTCCTAAATCATTGAGACACAGTGAGTCTAGTGCCAGTTTTAAACACAGTCTTAAAACCCATCTTGATTATCAGTGTTCATGTATTTATTTATTTTCTGTTTTTTTTGTGTGTAATTGTACAATGTGGCTTTGGTTTTTGTCACTTTTTGTGTAATATTTTTCTTGTTCATATGTACGGTGCCTAGTGCATCGTACCATGTATAGGCGCCTTATAAATCTTCCTTATTATTATTATTATTATTATTTATTTATTTCATCAAAAACATTACCGATGACATGACAAATGGGAGTGTCTACTACGTGCTCAAATTCTAGCCTACGAACCCGTTGTGTGCACACACAACCCGGGAGGCACTCGGGGAACCCTCCAGAGGGGCCAAGAGTTGTCTCCCGGACCTGCCTATCCGGTTCCGAGTCACCTGACTCGCCAGTCAGCTACGTAGGCTCACGACCTTCGGACGTGTTCTAGCCTCGCGCTCCCTTCGACCGGTCGGTCTTGGTGCTCGAGTTCGCCGTGACTTTGGCTTCGCCTGTTGCTTCGCTTCTGCTTCGCTTCTTGCTTCGCTGCAGCTTCGCTTGCGCTTCTTCGCTTGGCGTCCTCCTTGGTTGGCTTCGCTTGGCGGACCTGCTGGTTCCCGCCATTTCGCCGGTGGCGACATGGACGTCTCTTCTCCCGCTACCGCTTCGGCAGAGAGGTAGGATAGTTAGTTGGGCCCGGAGCCGGTCCCCGGGCGGGGTACCGGCCTGTGCCTTTGGACTCTACCTTATTCGTGTTGTGTGGGTTTCGTTGAGCGGGGACTCTTAGCTCGGCGGGGCCCTGGTGCCCTCGCCTTTCCCCTTTTGGGGTGAAATTACTGGCTTCCCCTGGTAGCCTTCGGGGAGCATTGTTTAAACCAGCTGCGGCGCGTGGCTCATGTTGCATCTCCGGCCTGGCTGGGGTATGCTTGTTTCGAGAGCGCACTCTTAGCTTAGAGCGCTACAGCATTATTGCCTGGGGGCACGGCCCTTTCGTCCCTATTGTCGTTTGGCCCGCCGTGTGATGGCCTTAGTCGCCTGCGCGGCGTTAAACCCAAATAACTAAACTAAACTAAACCTATTGTCGTTTGGCGCACATTCCTCTCCAGCCTGGCTGGGGTAGGCTTTGTTCTGAAGACGCAAGCTTAGCTTCGGGCGCTACAACAGTATAGCCTGGGGGCACAGCCCGTTTGTCCATATCGTTCGGTACGGTTCCCCTTGGTAGGACGAGCCCTGTTGGTCTCGACCACGTACCGGCACGTTGTTTGTTTGGTGTGTTGCAGTGCCCTCCTGATGACCTGCACGCAGTGTGGAGGTTTCCAGTGGCCCTCGGATTCGCACAAGGTCTGCCTGCCGTGTGTCGGCTGTACATCTGAGCGTTCTTGTGACGTTTGCGCCGTCTGGCCGGAGCTCCGCTGGGTACAACTTTGGAGCTTCTACCGACGTGAACGCCCGACACCTGTGCCTGTTGCAAGACCTGCGGAAGTGCCGGCTGTCATATCAGGCACACCGACCGCTCTTGCCCCCGATGGCCCCAGTCTGGAAAGATCTCCACAGCGGACACAGCAAGGTAGTGTGCGGAGTCGGGAGTTCGAGGCGCGGATTCCCAGGAGGGAACGCGCTTGGACCAAGCCTTACGACAGGCAGAGAACCCATCTCGAGACAGAGGTCAGTTCGGAGAGACGTGCCTCGCGCCGTCCATGGTCAACCGGTCCCCACTCGTCTCCTAGGAAGGCCTTGGATCCCCCTCGGCCGCTGCGAGCCCGCCTCGCCACAGAGTCCGGCTCGCGGAGACATTCGCGCACACTCACCACACCACTACCTGTGTCCAGTTCCTCCTTGCGATCGAAGTCTGACCACCACTCTCGCGCTCCTTCGTGTGAGCGTCGTAAAGTTCGGGATTCTTCTCGTCATCTGGACCATGGGCCTTCGCGCTCTACCTCTTCGCGGCGTTCGTCCCACGTTCCCCGCCGTCTGCCTCGTCCCGCCCGTTCCCCTTCCCCTCGCCCAGCCTCTTTCCTTCCTCCTCGTTCCCGGGGATCACGGTCTCCAGCTCGTAGTCGCTCGTCTGGTCGCCGCCGCCGTTCCCGCTCCTCTAGTGCGTCGCGTCGCCGTCGCGGACGTCGCTCTCCCCTGCGTGCTTCGGCGCCTTATGGCTCCCCTCGTCCTCGTCGAGCTGCTCGCTCTCGGAGTCACGGTCGCCGTCCCTCTTCGACGGCTCTCGGCGGCGTGGACGACGATTCGTTGAGTCTTCTCCCTGATGATTCCATCTCGGTTCTCCTCGGAGGTCTCAGCCGCTCTCCTTCGCCGCTCTCTCCTTCGGATGCGTCGACAGCCCACGGGTTACCGGCCTCCTCCCGCACGGAGGTTCTTCTGGCCCTCGGCGAGGTCGCTCGCCTCATCTCCGCCACGCTTCCGGCAGCGGACTGCCCTCCATCCCCCCCCCTGAAGAGGAAGCCTTCTGCCTTCGTCGACGCGGGTAGACAGGTAAAGAAGTTCAAGACTCTCCCTCAGCCCCCCTCCTTTCGTGAGCTTCGGGATGTGTTCTCGGCCCACCTGTTGTCTGACTCAAGAGACAGTAATTTCTTCTCGGACCACAGATGGCCTCCGGACCTCGACATGTACTTCCGCCAGCAGTGGTACGCCGGCCATTCCCAGGCCTTCCTCTGCCCTCTCCCTCCGGTGGATCCAGCCGCCGTGGTACAGGCGGGTGGGGCCTCTGCCCTCAGACGCGCGCTCCCCGCGGGTTTGGACAAGACGGCTTCGCTTGTCAGGAATTCCTTGGCCTGCGCCGGCTTCATGGAGCTCCTTACGCAAGCCTTCCTCCGGCGCGTGGAAGATTCGTGGCACCCGTCCCTGACCCCCCTTCTTGGCGACCTCCTCGTCCTCGCTGAAGCGGCCAGCCGCGCCGCGTATCACTCTTCGGTCAACGCTATGGCTGCAGCCGCCAATTGTGATTTACTCCGCCGCGACGCTGTCCTGCAGGCCTGCCGGGGAATGCCTGCCGACCTGAAGACCCAGCTGCGTCGGGCCCCCCTCGGGGGACCCCTTCTCTTTGGTGACACCTGGCAAGCCGTCAAGGATTCCAATGCGGACAGGTGGCCTCCCAAGTCTGTTCCTCGGCGCTTTCAGTCAGCCCGCAAGGCCGTGGGTCGCCCCCTGCGGATCTCCAGACCCGTCGCCCCGACGTCAACAGCCCAGCTGCAGTCCCTGCGTCGCCGTCGCCCCGCCTTCGGTCGCCCCGGCCAAGCTAACGCCCCCGCCCCCGCTTGGCCCCGTCCCGCCCGTCGCCCTGGGCGCGGGCGGGCTCAGTGACTCCTCCCCTCCTCCGCCTCCGCCGGCCGTCTCGGGTCCCCCAGTCGGCGGCAGGCTCGCCCTCTTCAGCGACGAGTGGCGATTACTGATTCCAGAAGACCCGTGGATTTTAGACACTGTTTCCGGCGGCCTACGGATCTCCTTTCGTTCCCCTCCTCCTCTGCGTACGACTCCGCTGTGGACCGAGATCCCCGCAGACCCGCTCAAGGAGTGCGCCCTACGGGGGGAAGTCGACTCTCTCTTGAGGAAGGATGCCACAGAGGTTGTGCGCCGCGCAGACTCGCTGGGATTTTACAGCAGACTTTTCGTCGTCCCCAAGCCTGGCGGCAAGTGGCGCCCAGTGATCGACCTCTCAGCCCTAAATCGCTTCATCGTGGCTCCTTCCTTCCACATGGAGACAGCCCGAGCCCTGCGTACCGCGGTGCGACCCATGGATTACACCGTCAGCCTGGATCTCTCCGACGCTTACCTACACGTACCCATACATCCGGCCGCCCAGAGGTATCTGCGCTTCGTGTTCGATGGAACCGTTTACCAGTTTCGAGCCCTACCCTTCGGCCTCAACCTCAGCCCCTGGGTCTTCACCCGCTTGATGGATGCAGTTATGGCCAAGGCACGGCAGTCGTCTCTCAGCCCTATGTCCAACTACCTCGACGATCTCTTCCTGAGGAACCACGTCGAGTCCGTCTTGGAAGAGGACAGGGATACACTGATGCGTCTGCTGTCGCGACTGGGGTTCCTCCTCAACGTCGGGAAGTCAGATCTCACGCCCTCGCGCCGCTTCATTCATCTCGGAATGGATTTTGCCACCGATCTCAACGTTGTTCGCCTCCCGGATCCCCGGATTCGGAAGTTGGCCACCTTCGCCAACCAGCTAGCTCAGCAGGAAGCAGCTCCCGCCCGAGTTTGGCTTCAACTCCTCGGACTGATCAACGCAGCGGCGGACCTTCTCCCCCTGGGTCGCCTCTACGCCCGCCCCCTTCAGCTGCACCTCCTGCTTCTCTGGAGACCCTCTTCTGGCGACCTTACCCACCTGGTCCCGGTTTCCCCCCTGGTTCGCCCTCACCTTCTACACTGGACCGACACGGCTTGGTTGGCTTCGGGAGTCCCTTTGTCCTCCCCCCCCCCCCGCACCTCTCCCTGTGTGTCGACGCGAGCCTCTCGGGGTGGGGAGCCCACCTGCTTCCTCAATTCTCCTCGGCTTCCGGCCTCTGGCCCCCGGAGTTTGCGGACAAGCACAGCAATTGGTTAGAGCTGCAGGCAGTCTGGCAAGCCCTCTTCGTTTGGGAGAACCAGCTCAGGAACCAGCGGCTTCTCGTCCTCTCCGACAACTCGACGGTGGTGGCCTACATCCAGAGACAGGGGGGCACCCGATCTCCCGACCTCTGTATGCTCCTCTTCCGTTTGATGCGCTGGGCCGAGGAACGCGACATTACACTCCTCGCACGACACATTCCTGGCCACTTGAATGTGTTGGCGGACTCGCTCTCTCGCCGCGGCCAGTTGCTCCACACAGAATGGACGTTGCGCCCGGATATCTTCCAGATGATCTGCGCCCGTTGGGAGACTCCCTTAATCGACCTCTTTGCTACGAGGTGGAACCGCCAGCTTCCCCTCTTCGTCTCCCCGATTCCAGACCCGCTGGCCTGGGCAGTCGATGCCCTCTCGATTCCTTGGGACGGCCTCATCACTTACGCGTACCCCCCGACAGTCCTCATTCCCAAGGTCCTCCACAAACTTCGAGGGAGCAACGCAGTCCTGCTTCTGGTCGCCCCGCTGGCTTGGGCCCGGTCCTGGACCACCGACCTACTCAACCTCGCCACCTCTCCTCCCCTGCGCCTTCCCACGCCCCGTTCCATGCTCAAGCAGCCCAGGCAGGCTCTCTTCCACCCTTGTCCCGAACGCCTGTCTCTTCACGCCTGGAGGTTGTGCAGCGCGCCCTCACCGCTCGAGGCTTCTCTGGTGCAGCAGTGGAGGCAATCGCTGCAGCCCGCAAGCCGTCCACCCGGCGTGTTTACGAAGGGAAGTGGCGCGTCTTGTGTGCCTGGTGCGACGCCCGTCGCCTCCTACCCACCGGACTGACTAACCCACAGCTAGCGGACTTTCTCCTATGGCTCTTCGAGGTCCAAGGTTTGGCGCCCATCACCATCAGGGGATACTTATCCATGGTCGCCGACACGTACCGCCATCTCGGCCTTCCAGACCCCGGCGCCTGTAAGGACCTCTCCGACCTCATGTCCAGCTTCAGCCTCCAACGTCCGACTCAGCGTTCTCTCGTTCCTCGCTGGGACCTACCTTGGGTCCTGACGTGGCTGAATTCTTCCCAGTTCGAGCCACTCGCTCTAGCCCCTCTGGCAAATGTGACACGCAAGACCTGCTTCCTTCTAGCCTTGGCCACCGCGTCCAGAGTTAGCGAGCTACACGCTCTTTCTACCCGCCCAGACTGCCTCCAGTTCAGGGCAGATCGCTCCGTGCAGCTCTTAACGGACCCCAGCTTTATTGCCAAAACAAGGTCGCCCCTAACTGCTCCACAGATCATCACCTTGCGGCCCCTGGGAGGGCCTGCCTGCTCTCCGGAGACTCGGCGACAGGATCCCGTGCGTGCCCTACGCATCTACCTGCGCCGTACCAAAGTTACCCGTAGAGGGCGCTCCCGCCTCTTCCTGCCCATACGCCAGGGCAAGACTGATATCACAGCCCAGACGATCTCCTCCTGGCTGCGCTGGGTAATACGATCGGCATACATGGATCTCTCCCCACGCGTAGCGCAGAGACTGAAGATCCGCGCACACGAAGTACGCGCCATGGCCACGAGCGTCGCATTCGATCGGAACTGCGCTGTCAAGGACATCGTGGCCGCGGTGGGCTGGCGAGCAGAATCTACCTTCGCTCGTTTCTACCTTCGGGATCTGGCGGGACAGCGAGACAACCTCGCCTTGTTGGGGGACCTCACGGTGGCACAGCACTCCCTCCCGGCGCAGCAGGCGCCGTAGGTACGCACCTAGCTAGTTACCTGGGAATTAGCAATGGGAGGACGGTCTTGGTCTCCGGTAGTACCGGGGCGGCACCCTCCTCCTATTCGTGATTCTCCCATTTGTCATGTCATCGGTAATGTTTTTGATGAAATAAATGCATTTTTCTTTAAAAGGTATTTTTTCGAAAAATACTTACCGATGACATGACACGGAGGACCCTCCCACCTGCCCCGCTTGCCGCTGGTGAGCCTAGTATCTGACTGGCGAGTCAGGTGACTCGGAACCGGATAGGCAGGTCCGGGAGACAACTCTTGGCCCCTCTGGAGGGTTCCCCGAGTGCCTCCCGGGTTGTGTGTGCACACAACGGGTTCGTAGGCTAGAATTTGAGCACGTAGTAGACACTCCCATTTGTCATGTCATCGGTAAGTATTTTTCGAAAAAATACCTTTTAAAGAAAAATGCATTTTTTCTCAAATACTATTCACAACTTCAAGCCCAAACTTGGTACAAAGAAACCTGATGGTAAGTCCTTTCTATACGTACTAATTCGGTTGATCCCTCGGACAGCTCAAGGGTCACAAGAGCTCAGGAAATAGGTGAAAAATAGCCATATTTTGACAAAAGATGTTTTTTTCTCAATACTATTCACAACTTTAAACCCAAACTTGTTACAGAGATACCTGATGGTGAGACCTATGTATGCATACTAATTTGGATGACCCCTCAGAAAGGTCAAGGGTCACAAGAGCTCAGGAAATAGGTCTGAAATAGCCATATAAACAAAAGATGTTTGTTTTCTCAAAACAACATTACCGATGACATTACTGTTAGGAATACTGTCTCGCTAGCCTAATTTTAGCCCAAAATTGAGGTTGTGTGCCTTTAAGGAGGGAAGGTATCAGGGGGCGCTATCTGCTAGGCAGAGCCACGGTAGCCTCCCTTCCCTCCATATCCGGAACGCGGTCACCTGATTCGCCATTCTGTCTCTTCGCTGAGCCGTGGAAGGTTGTATGCCCTACCTAGCTCCGTTCAGGCTTCGTTCTCGCGCGACTTTGTCTTCTTCGAGTTCATGGTTGGAGGTTGACGGGTTACTACTGGCTTGTGAGCTTCCTGCTGCAGAGTGGGCTTCTGTTCCGGCGGCAGTGTCGACCGGGCTGTGCCTTCTCGTCCTTGGCGGGACTTTGCGGCCTTTTTTCGGGGGCCCTCGTCCTCCGTCCTTCACGGTGGTAACCTCCTTCTTTCTACCATGACCAGGTAAGCATTGTAGCTTGTGGTTAGTGCCCTCGGCCGACGCTACGGATGCAGTAGCACTGAGCAGAGGCGCTCGTAGTGTGACCGTTAGTGCGGTTCGTTTTTATGCCGTGGAAGAGAAAAGTGTACAGGCGGCAGGACCGGTTCTAGCGACCGGTCGGGGGTGAATTAGCAACAAGGGCGCTGCTAACTCAACCTTACCGGGCGGAACTAGACTGAGAGATTCCGTTGTAGCCACATGTACAGGTCCTTCTTCCTTGCTTGAAAGCGTGTTTTCTTGCTCTATGTATTCCAGTTGGCAAGTTCGTACCTGCACGAGATGCGCAGACTTCCAGTGGCCGAGTGATGCCCACGACGTCTGTCTTCCGTGCTCTGGCTGTTCCCCCACCCACCCTTGCGACGTCTGCACCACCTGGGAGGAGGAGCAGTGGTCGCAACTGCGGCGTTTTCTACCGGCGGAAGCGTCCGAAGAAGGCCGCTCCGTCTACTTTGGTGGAGGAAACACCGAGAGCTCTCAAGATGCGGGACGCACATGCGGATCCGGAGCCTCACGCTCCTGACGGAGGGTTCGTCAGCTCGCTGGGGTTACTTGACACCGAGCATGGCCAACGAAGTACTCCGACATCTGTGTTTGTCAGCTCGCCGGCAGTTCCTGACCCCGAGCTTGGCCAACACCGGGCGCCTACAGGGTTTGTCGGCTCGCTGGGTCCCACCGAGTCTGACCGACAACGCCCGCGGGACCGAAACGCGTCTACGACCGTGAGAAGCTCCGTTGACAAGCACAAGTCTTCTGGTGCGGAGGTCAGTGCCTTAGTTAACACTAAGAGTAAAAAACCAACCAAATACACATTAGCGAGTGTAGTTAAGGTGCCTCCTGTTTTGGCCCCCTCGGCCCGGCCCCTGGCGCAGGGGGAGGTGACTGTTTTTCAGAGACCACGCGGGCGAAGCTCCCGCGCTTCTAATGGCTCCCGTGACTCGCAATTCGCTCGCTCCGAACGCCATTCTTCTCACTCCGTTGGCGGGTCTTCCCGCTCGCGCTCGACTTCCAGAGGGCACCGAGCGCCTAGGAGGCTCAGCCCTCTTACCGACCGGCGTACTTCGTACTCTCACCGGGATAGAGGTCTCCGTCATCGTTCACCGCACCGCTCGACCTATCGACCCCGGTCCCGTTCGCCCTCTCCATCCCGGAGCCAGCGTTCCCGCTTCCACCGGACTTACTCCCCCCGTCGCCGTTCTTCCCCGCGGCCGCGCTCCCCTCTTCACCGCTCCGCTTCGAGACGTCCAGCGACGAGGTTTTCCCCGACGTCCCGCTCACCCCCTGGTTCTGCGCGACGGGTCCGTTCTCCTCCCAGCGCTACAGTGACACAACGCGAGTTCGGCAGCGACATTTCCAGTGTTGGTGTCCGACCTTCCCCTCCTCAGGGGTCGGATCCAGTTATGGAGGACGACGCTCTCAGCCTCGTTCCTGAGGGTTCGATGTCAGCCTTACTGCGTAACGATGCGTCCGACGCGTCCGGACACTCCCCCCTCTCGGACGACGCTGGTGTTCGACAGCCTTCCCTCAGTCATAAGATGGAGACCCTCCGAGCCTTGGATGCAGCGGCTCGCCTTATCGCGGCCTCCCTTCCTCCGGAAGACTGCCCACCTTCACCGCCGGTCAAGAGGAAAGCTTCTGCCTTTGTGGATGCGGCCAGCCTGACCAAGCGGTTCAAGTCTCTCCCTCAACCTCCAGGGTTCCGAGACCTACGTGACGCCCTTTCGTCGCACCTTCGTACGAATTCCTTTGGGGACGCAGGTTTCTTTTCGGACAACAGGTGGCCCGCTGATCTACAGATCGCCTTTCAGCAGCGCTGGTACGCGGGTCATTCGCAGTCCTTCTCCTGTCAGCTACCGGAGCTGGACGCCCAGGCCCTCTCCTTCGCTGGCTCCCCTCGTCCGGGTCCCGTCATCCCAGGCCTCGACAAGACAGCTACCCTTGTACGGAATGCCCTCGCTACAGCGGGATTCCTCGACTTGGTGACCCAGACTATCGTTCGCCGTGTGGAAGAAGCCTGGAACCCTGTGACATCTCCTTTTCTGGCGGACATCCTATCCTTAGCAGTGGCAGGCAACCGGGCAGCGTTTCACTCCGCTGTAAACTCCATGACGGCCGCGGCCAACTGCGACCTGATGCGACGCGATGCTCTTCTCCGTTCCTGTGATCTTCCCCCGGACTTGAAGAAGCAGCTTCGACAGGCGCCGCTTGGAGGGGAACTGCTGTTCGGGCCCACCTGGCAGGCGGTGAAGGAAGCCAACAAGGACTTGTGGCCCAGCCGACCGGCGCCCCACCGCTTTCGAGTTCCCCGCAAGGCCGCGGGTCGTGCCCTGCGGTCCGCCAGACCCGCTCCCCGCCCCCCTACAGTGCGCGGACGTCTCCCTCCTCGCGCCCCAGCCTTTGGGCGCGCTCGCCTTCGCCCCGACGCGACTCCCGCCCCCGCCCCCTCCCCCGCCTGGCCCCGGCCCGCCCGCCGCCCAGGGAGGGGCAGGGCCCACTGACGCTTATCCTCCTCCGCCGCCGCCGACCGCTTCCCTTTCTCCTGTCGGCGGGAGGCTGGCGCGCCACAGCCCGGCGTGGCACGCGCTGTTCCCGGACAACGCCTGGGTGCTTTCTACCGTCTCCGAAGGCCTTCGGATCGCCTTTCGGTCGCCGCCCCCCCTCCGTCGCTCCCCCGTTTGGACCCCTGTGCCCTCCGACCTAGACAGGGCCGCTGCTCTTCGCGACGAGGTGCACTCCCTACTTCTAAAGACGGCGACGGAAGTGGTTTCGCAGCCCAACTCCCCTGCTTTTTACAGCCGCCTTTTCGTTGTGCCCAAGCCAGGCGGCAAGTGGAGACCGGTCATCGATCTCTCCGCCTTGAACAAGTTCATCGTTGCCCCCCCCTTCCACATGGAGACGGCCCGAGCTCTTCGGGCCGCGGTGCAGCCGATGGACTTTGCCGTCAGCCTGGATCTCTCGGATGCCTACCTTCACGTGCCTGTTCACCCTTCGTCCCGACGGTATCTACGCTTTGCTTTGCAGGAGTGATTTACCAGTTCCGAGTGTTGCCCTTCGGTCTCAACCTCAGCCCCTGGGTGTTCACGCGCATCATGGATGCAGTCGTCGCCCGGGCCAGAATGACGTCGTCCAGCCCGACGTCGAACTACCTCGACGACCTCCTCCTACGGAACCAGTCGGTCACGGCCTTGACCAGGGATCGAGATGCGCTGCTGCACCTCCTCGACAATCTCGGCTTCCTGCTGAACTGGGGCAAGTCCGACCTGGTGCCATCCCGCCACTTCGTCCATCTGGGTATGGAGTTTCGCACAGACTGCAACCTTGTTCGCCTGCCGGGACCACGCATACAGAAGCTGGCGACCCTCGCCCTGCACCTCGCGCAGACTCGCTCGGCTACCGCCAGAGTGTGGCTACAGCTCCTTGGCCTGATGAGTGCGGCGGCGGACTTACTCCACCTGGGTCGCCTTTACTACCGTCCCCTTCAGCTCCATCTCCTCTTACACTGGCGGCCGTCTTCGGGCGCCCTGGAGACGATGGTACCAGTTCCCTTGATGCTGCTGCCGCATCTTCGTCGATGGGCGGATCCTGCCTGGCTGGCGTCGGGAGTCCCCCTCTACACACCTTCCCCCCGACTGTCACTTTGCGTCGACGCGAGCAGCTCCGGCTGGGGAGCTCACCTACTTCCGATGTTCACCACGGCCTCCGGCATTTGGACCTCGGACCTAGCGACGCGACACATCAACTGGTTGGAGCTCCAGGCGGTTTGGCAAGCACTCCTCGCCTGGGAACCTCGCCTGCGTCGTCAGGAGCTTCTCGTCCTGTCCGACAACTCCACAGTCGTCGCCTACCTTCAGAAGCAGGGCGGGACTCGCTCCCCGTCTCTTTGCATCCTTCTTTACCAGATACTTCGGTGGTGCGAGGACCGCGGCATTTCCCTCAGAGCCAGACACATCCCGGGCCATCTCAATGTCCTGGCAGACTCCCTCTCTCGACGCGGGCAGCTTCTCCACACCGAGTGGACACTCCGACCAGACATCTTTCGGATGATTTGCGACCGCTGGGAGACGCCCATGATCGACCTCTTTGCCACGAGATGGAACCACCAACTTCCACTCTTCGTCTCCCCCATCCCAGATCCTCAAGCCTGGGCGGTCGATGCTCTCTCCATTCCCTGGGACGGCCTCATCGTGTACGCCTACCCACCGGCGGTCCTCGTTCCCAAGGTCCTGCTCAAGCTCAGAGGTTGCAACACGGTTCTGTACCTAGTGGCCCCCTTCTCCTGGTCCCGGTCCTGGACAACCGACCTCCTGAACCTGGCGTCGGCCCCCCCACTACAGCTGCCCACTCCGCCATCGATGCTCAAGCAGCCCCGGCAGGACCTGTTCCACCCGTGCCCCGAGCGTCTCCTCCTACACGCCTGGAGATTGTGCGGCAAGCCCTCGCCAATAGAGGTTTCTCAAGTACGGCGGTGGATGCGATCGCTACAGCCCGCAGGCGATCCACTAGGCGAGTTTACGAGGGGAAATGGCGCGTTCTCTGCGACTGGTGCGCCGCCGAACGACTCTCCCCCATGGATCTGACGGTTCCCCAGCTAGCGGAATTCTTCCTCTGGCTCTTCAATGATCAGCGGTTGGCCCCCATTACCATTCGCGGCTATCTGGCTATGATAGCCGACACGTACCGGCACCTGGGACACCCCGACCCTGGCGCCTGCAAAGACCTGGCTGATCTGATGGCACACTTCGGCCTTCATCGACCAACCTCCCGCTCCCTTGTGCCGAGATGGGACCTACCCTGGATACTGACGTGGCTCAACACTAGCCGCTTCGAGCCTTTGCAGCTGGCGCGACTGGCGGACGTGACGCGGAAGACATGCTTCCTACTAGCCCTCGCCACTGCGGCCAGGGTCAGCGAGCTTCACGCCTTCTCGACCCATCCATCGTGCCTACAGTTCCGGGCGGACGGTTCGCTACAACTGCTGCCGGACCCGAACTTCCTGGCCAAGACACGGCTTCCACTAGCCGCCCCACAAGTGGTCTCCATACAAGCCCTGAGGGGACCTAGCTTCTCCCGGGACTCCAGACAACAAGATCCGGTGAGAGCAGTGCGTATCTACTTGCGCAGGACCAAGCCTCTGCGCAGGGGCCGCACCCGCCTTTTCCTTCCTTTGTCTCCAGGTAAAAATGACATTACGGCCCAAACGATCTCCGCCTGGCTCCGTTGGGTGATACGCTCCGCATACCACGACCTCGCCCCTGACACCGCCACGCATCTGAACATCAGGGCGCATGAGGTACGAGCCATGGCGGCGAGCCTTGCATTCGACCGCAACTGTGCAGTCAAAGACATTGTGGCGGCCGTAGGCTGGCGTTCAGAGTCAACCTTAGCCAGATTCTACCTGAGGGACCTCTCCGGCCAGCGCGAGAACCTGTCGCTGGTGGGGGATGTCACGGCAGCACAACACTCCCTCCCGGCACCCCGGGTGCCGTAGGTATTCTTCGCTAAAATTATCGGGAGGTTGTGCCTGGGAGGGCGGGTCTCGGGGACCTAATAGTTTGCTTAGGGACGTAATTAGCGGCACCCACCGCCTCATCGACATTCTTCCTAACAGTAATGTCATCGGTAATGTTGTTTTGAGAAAACAAATGTATTTTTCTCTAAAATAAATTTTTTTGAAAAATACTTACCGATGACATTACTCGGAGGACCCTCCCACCTACCCCGCTGCCGCTGGCTCGCTACGATACAGAATGGCGAATCAGGTGACCGCGTTCCGGATATGGAGGGAAGGGAGGCTACCGTGGCTCTGCCTAGCAGATAGCGCCCCCTGATACCTTCCCTCCTTAAAGGCACACAACCTCAATTTTGGGCTAAAATTAGGCTAGCGAGACAGTATTCCTAACAGTAATGTCATCGGTAAGTATTTTTCAAAAAAATTTATTTTAGAGAAAAATACATTTTTTCTCAAATACTATTCAAAACTTTAAACCCAAACTTGCTACAGAGATACCTGATGGGAAGACTTTTCTATGCACACTAATTTGGTTGATCCTTCGGAAAGGTCAGTGGTCACAAGAGCTAAGGAAATATGTCTAAAATAGCCATATTTTGACAAAAGATGTTTTTTCTCAAATACTATTCACAACTTAAAACCCAAATTTGGTACAGAGATTACCTGATGGTAAGACCTATTTATGCATACTAATTTGGATGACCCCTTGGAAAGGTCAAGGGTCACAAGAGGCTCACTTTACACAAATTTCTGGTTAACATGAACCGTTTTTGCATTCCCGGCTGATGGCCTTCTTATTCTGTATTAAAATTTCACTGATAACACGAAATGCTTAACATGAAATTTCGCTTTACACGAAGCTGGTTTCGGTTCCTAACCAGGGCAATTTCACTATTGTTCACCTGTTTAACACGAACACAGATTCCATTCACTGAAAACCAATTCACACGTCGCTCTCGCGCTGTAGTTCACATGGCAGATCAGAGCGAACTCTAGTCTGTGATTGGCTGAATAGCCTTCGGCTGTTGTAATCCGTCTTCTCATTGGCTAGCGTTTCTGAACTGTATACATGTTGCATCATTCGTGTACCAACACAACCCTTTTTACCGATGCGGGATTGTACTTCAGCCTGTGTTGCTTTTACCTGATGGATTGTAACTTACTATGGATTTTACCTGATGGATTTTACATTAAATACACAAGTTCATATGTAGACACTCATTCACTTTTAACCCTTTGGTCGTCAGGAGCACATTTTTGTCACAATCATTCCTGCAGGAACCGTCTGGACACAAAGTGTTACAGACAGCCAAATGGTTAACCCTTTCAGCCCCAAGGTCCCATTTCTCAAATTTTGGAGGTGTTGCCTAACCACTGTGCACCAGTTGTAGGAGATGGATTGAGCATGATAATTCAAGGGTAGTGCCAGATGAGCTTGGCGCCTGCAGGCACCAGTTGTAGGAGATGAATTGATCATGATAATTCAAGGGTAGTGCCAGATGAGCTTGGCGCCTTCAGGCACCAGTTGTAGGAGATGGATTGATCATGATAATTCAAGGGTAGTGCCAGATGAGCTTGGCGCCCGGAGGCGCCAAGCTCATCTGGCACTACCCTTGAATTATCATGATCAATCCATCTGCTGTTGCAGGGTCCCAGGGATAAAAGTTAATCCATTCAGCTGTGACACAATACAGCAGCAGAGTGACTCTGATGGCTCAAGGATGGTGCCGAAGTAGTTCTGCGTCTGGCATAGCGGTAGCTGCCTAGTTATTCAGGCACCACCTGTGAACTGTTGTGGTTGATTTTTCTCAGGCTGCAAAGAAAAGCTCCTGAATTTGTGAGTTTCGACTCGCAGGCTATGAACCCTTTTCGCTGCCAAGAAAAACTGAGCGCCAGCCATCTGCAAGGGGCATAGATCCTCATGAGCCTCCGTGGAGGGGGGGGGGGGGGGGGGCTCGTGAGGATCCATGCCCCTTGCTGAACCCACTTTGAATCTATGTGTATTCCACGGCCGGGATCTTCGACGTTGAATTTACAATGATTTTATAAACGCAATCTGCAGTGAAGGGGTTAGCCCTCTTGTGCATGCAGTCACTCGTGCTGTAAACGGCATGCATGTGGGTTAACCCTCTCCGTGTCGGCAGCAGTTTTAGTCGCGATGATTCCTGCAGGAATCATCGCAACTATAACCGCTGCCAACACCCAAACTGAAAGGGTCAGTTTTTCTAATCTGTTCACGTCCTTCATTTTGCATTGTGTTTTGCAGGCGCAGGGGCAGACTGCATCCTTTGAACAGGCTCGCATACCACTTCCCAACACATCTGCGTCTGCTCAGCAAGGGTCCATCCCCCAGACCTTGTCAGAAACAACATTGAGGATGGCCTCAACCTCTCTACAGACCCCTCCACAGAACAACACTGACCGTGCGCAAGTTCACAGGGGTCGTCACCGGAATCGGGGTCGCTCTGGCAAGAACTCGAAGGAGCTCCAGGCAAGCAGCACTTTGTCTGAAGATGTGACGGGAATGGATTGTGTTGCACCACTCTCTGCCGATGCAAACAACTCCAGGGGAACAAGGGGCGGACGATCTGGTGTCACGAATTACGAGCAAGCAGCAACAAACACGAGCGACTTGAACGCAGCTCGCGGCTTGCAACCCGCAGATCAGTCACAGCAGGGAGCCCCGCTGAATCAGGCAGGAAGTGCGAGACAAAGAAGCGGTCAGCTACATAACGGCTCAGCTCCCAACAGTGTGCTTGGGACTGGTGTCGACGCTGATGCAAGAAGCGGCACAAGTCGGAGAAGTGGCCCCAGCAAGAGACCTGGCCATGAAGCGGCTACCTCAGTTGACAGATTGAATACTTTGCCGCCAGCGTCAAGTGGCTTGTTCTCTCCAGCTTCCCCTGTTAGGAGACTTTTCTCAGGCGATCAGCCGAGCGTGACACAGGTGCAAGGGCCGACAGTAAACTCCAGGCCTTTCCTGTCCGTTTCACTGCAGTCTGACCTCAACAAGGCAGTGGCTGACCAAAATGTGCCCAGAGGACCTATTGCAGGTGATTCTGATTCAGATGGCGGTGCTCCTAATGAAGTAGATGATAACGATGATGATGATGGTGGCGATTTTCATGAGAAAATGCATGCCGCTCTGGTGTCGTTGTTGGAAAGCCAGGTGGCATCTCCTGGGTCGCCCATTCGAAGTCCCGGAACTGAAGAAAGTCCGAACACTCGAGGAACGCGCCCTCACAGCCTTTCGCCATCAAGAGCAACACGTTCTCAGGCTGCTGGCGGCCTCTCTCCCTCGCCTGATCGTGCTGCAAGTGAGATAGGGAAAGGAAAAGATGCCGCAAGGACGCAGAAAGTTCGAAGCAGAGGCGAAACTGAAAGTATCTACCCAGTGTTGGTGTACAAGAACGTGTACGCTAGCCCTAAAGCAGGCCAGCGCAAAATTTCCAGTGCCCCAGGCAATCCCGCCAGTCCCTTGCCGTGTGACGACCAGTCCTACAGTAATCCTGCCAGTCCATGCAAAACTCCCGGCAACGAAGCTCGGCCGTCTGGTGCAAGCAAGCCTGTGAATGGTGTGGGTGAAGTGACGCCCGTGGGTGATGACGTGCAAAATGCTGACTGTGTATCCATCGCTGCCGTTTCACCGCAGAAACACAAGTCCCCCAAACTTAATCCAGACATTTCACAATCACTTTCACCCACAAAATCATATTCAGTTGTGCAGCGTAAAATGAATGGTTCATCAACAACAGCCAAAGTCTCTGGCACGGACACTGGACAGCAGCTGTCACAGGACGGCCATGAGAAGCTGGCATCTTCTGACACTGGAGTGTCAAACACAGACCGGGCCGACAAAGACAGAAATAGTCAGCCTGTTCCTGCTTCAGAACATACAAGCAAAACACCAACAGACGAGCCGTCATTAGTAATGGAGAGATCAAGTGCCGTGAATGTGAAGAGGACAGAGGGAGGAGACCAGTCTTCTGCGAAAGAACAAAGCAAAAAAAGCAAACTGACGTGGAAGAAACGTGCAACGGACCCACAGGCTGACAGTAATACACAACGAAACGAAAATGCTGAAAAAGAACCAGTGGTTGACTCTAGCCATGAATGCACTCCTAAGAAAATAACTGATGGATCCACGGAAAGAGAGAAAGGAAAAAATAGAAAAGAGAAACACGTTTCTGAGGCCTGTGTACCACAGGAAGGACAGGCAGATGATAGTCAAGAAACCCAAGAAAAGCAAGCGTCCAAAACCTCGCTGTGGCACGAAGGCGAGGAAGGACCATCGGAAATGGAGGTGACGGATGTAGCTGACGAATCGACCCTAGGGAGGCAAAGTGCAGCGAAATTGGCACGTCTGAAGTTTCAAGAAATGTGTGAAGGGGTCGAGAGAGAAAAGGCAGAGTCTGAGAATGAAGATGTGGCAGCTTTCGTAAGTTTTGTGGTGTACATTTTTGCGGGTGTTTGTGTGTGAGAGAGAGACTAAGAAGTATTTTTTTTTTTAAAGTCCTTTTTTCACAAGAATTGGTTTTTTCTCTAATACTGTTTTTAACTCATTCTGCCCACGACGCACCACAGCAAGCTGTGGCTCGACCACGATAGTTCAAGGGTGGTGGCAGAACAGCTTGGCGCCTATAGGCGCCAAGCTGTTCTGCCACCACCCTTGAACTATCATGGTCGATCTGTCTCCTGAATTGTAACGCAGTCCTCTGAGGATAACTCCAAAATGTGGGTATTTGGTACCTCGGGCATAATGAGTTAACTTCTAACCCAAACTTGGTTGTGAGATACCTACTGGCAAAACCTTTCTGTGTATACTAATTTGGATGACAACTCAGAAAGGTCAGGGGTCACAAGAGGTTGACAATTGAGCGATGTCAGCTTTTGATAACATTTCAGTTTTATCAAGGTTTTAGAACGGTCATACATGTGAGCCATAAGGGCCATTCTTGTCTTTTGTAGGACCAGGATGAAGTGCACAGTTCCAGCGATGAGTACCAGCCAGATGACCAAGAAGATAAGGACGATGATGATACTGATGACAGTAATGATGATGAAGACTGCGAAGATCCGATGCCCAAACGCGGTGGTAAGCATTCACATTCGGCCATCAAACAGTCCGAGAGAAGAGGCAAAACGGGGAAACGGAAGGGGACTGATCAAAGCCAAAAAAAAACAAGTCACCAAGGGAATACCTGTGCTAGCTGTGGTTGTAAGAAACATGGTAGACTTGCTGAACTGGAGAAGAAAGAAGGGATTTCCATCAGCCAGCACAGAAGTCTCGGCATCAAAAGATCATACTGCTTCTTCTGCACGAAATCATCCTGCAAACTGCAGCGCCATCTTGTTGCTGTCCATGGTGGTGAAGAGGAGGTGATAGCGTGGCAGGGAGAGTCGGACCGACGCAAGAAGACGTTGCTGTACCAGCGCCTGAGAAACCTTGGCAACCACCTTCACAACATTGAGGTGAAGAAACTGGGGCGGGGCGATTTCCATGTGAGCAGGGCTCCAGGGACGAAAGAGACAGGTGTGGAGAACTTTGTGCCATGCCCGTGCTGCTTGGAGTACCTGGGGAGAGGGCATATGCACCAGCACATCATGGGCAGCTGTGTCTTCGCGTCAGAGAGGATGAGGAGGACCTGTCTCAAACTGCGCACGTCGGGGAAATTGTTTCTTCCTGAATTTTGCCCTCTCTTGTGCGTTGTCTTGACAACCAGTTCTCAGGACTGCATCTTGGACGTCATCAAGAGTGACAACCTGATTCTCAGGTTTGGGGATGGGTGCTTGACCTCCGACCTAGATGTGAAGAGTCGCAAATTTGTGGCAGAAGTATTGGCCAAAATCCGAGCTTTGGGGAGAATGGTGATAGAAATGCGATCATCGGCAAAGAAGCAGCATTTTTTTCTGGAAGATTTTCTGGACACAGCTTATTTTGATGACGTAGTAAAAGCGATGACATTCACAGCCAGAGAGATCAGCTTCCAGGAAGAACGCAGCGCACCAGAAACCTTACAGATGATCGGTGCCGCCCTCTCAACCTGCTGTAACATGGCCGTAACCGGAACCAGCGAGGAAAAACAACAATGTATTCAGGCTTTCAGCGAAATGTGCAAAGAGAAATGGCCGCAGATCTCCAAAGACTTTTTATGCATCTCCGCAGCAGTTGAGAAAACGAGCACAAGAATTGTGTCCCTTGAAAGTGTGTTGAACGGCTGGGATGGTGAAGAAGCGAGTCAGAAAGCAGCTGTCGGCCAGAAATCGCCCCCCACTGTTCAGAATCACTCGCCAGTTGGTGAGGCATCTTATCAGAGCTCCACTCTGAGAAGAAATGGTGATGGTGATGAACGATCTGTGTGTGTGATGAGCTGTCGCCAATCTGCTTACAGCTCGTCACACACACAGAGTAATGTAGAGGTCACAGACTGTGCTTCTCCAAATAAGCCAGCAGAAACAAACTCCTCGGTAAAAGCAAACTTAGCACATCAGCCATCAGGCACACACTTGGACACCAGCCGGCCGGTGCAAACAAATTTGAAATCTGATTCCTACAGCTCGGGTAACTTCACAGGATTTTTGCCTCCGCTGCCTGTCAAAACAGAAAGGGATGAAGATGACGAGCCTGATGAAGACGATGATGATGAGGCGTATGAGGGGTCAGGGATAAGCGTAACATGTAGTGTAAGTGAGGGGACACGCATCATCAAGCGACATTACTGCCTTTACTGCAAGAAGCCAAACTGCAAGATGAGGTGCCATTTTCTGACAAAGCATGCTGACGAGAAAGAAGTGGTGGGAATCATGCAAGAAATGGACAAACACCGTAAGGGCCTGCGCTTTACGCTCCTGAGGAACCTGGGTGACCATTTTCACAACATCCGCGTTCTGAAAAAGGGCAAAGGTCGCTTGCTAGTGTACCGACGGCCCAGTGATGTTCGCCACCACCCTGACAGCACATCACCCAATTTCTACGTCCCGTGCATTCACTGCTACGGATATATCGGCAGGCCGCAGCTATATCGGCATCAGAGAGTCTGCCCATTTGTTCCAAAGAACTACAAACACCGTGACACGGCTTTAGGAAAGTGTCTGCTGCCGGTGGATGAAGAAATCAAGGGGCTGATGGGGCTGGTGCTGTCTAAGGGTCGCGACGACCGCATCAAGAAGCTGATAGAGCAGGACCGCATCATCCAGAAAGTGGGCGAGTACACCCTGCGCAAGTGCAACACCGACAAGAGCTCGGCGCCAGGCTGTGTCAGGGTACGCTTGCGTCTTTTGGGCAAACTGGTGCTGGAGCTGCGCATTGTGTCCGGTCAGCGCCACGCTTTCCTGCAAGATTTCATCGACTCTGACAAGTTTGAGATGTTCTTCACGGCGATCAGCAGTTTGGCTGAGGATAACGGGCAGAGTCATTTTCTCAAATCCATCCACAAGCTGCTGAGTAGAGCAATCACCGTGCTCCTAGCCGAGGCCATTGAAGCGAGGGACCAGGAAAGAGAGGCGAGCGTGCGAGCGTTTGATCAACTTTTGCAGTCAAGGTGGGACGAAGCATACGAGTTGCTCAAGTCACTGCGGGGCGATGAAGGACACCACCGAACCTCTGTCCACCACCTCAAACTGGTCCCACAGGGGGATTCCGGCAGCTCTGTATTATCTAGCGACGTGTACGTCCACTCAGCACGCAGAAGAAGGCAGAAGACACCAAGAAATCAGCAAGAAAAGCAGGCAAACGCAGGACCTGAATGCCACACTCAGAGTGTTGATGGTGATGCTCACAGTACTGGAGAAGAAAATAATTTAGAAGCCGGAGCACAGCAATCCCAGAGACACAGAGATGGAGTTGAAAATAGCAACCAAGTCAGCGGTGAAGCAGGCGTTTCAGTTCAAAATGCCGACATTATGTCAGAGGAAGAACCTCATGTGCCACAACAGGCTGATGTTGAAGTGAACCTGGATATCAGCTCAGACCAAGATGCCTCAGTGGACCGTCTGTCTGATAGTTTGTTCAGGGAGGTCGGGATCAAGGAGATAAACAATCTGCACCAAGATGTCTCCAAAGATGCTTTGATAGGTGATGCAGAAGATGATGTCGTGCATAGTGAAACACTGGAGCCAGAGGCTTCTGGTTCAGTCGAGCCAGAAGCCTCTGGCTCTGGAGTTTCACAGCGAAAGCTATCAGCTTTGACATCACCTGAGCCAGAGCCATGTCTCAGCTTCGCAATGAGCACAGACAGGCTGAGAGAACTAGAGGAAAGGCCTCTCTCTGACATGGAACCCATCTTCACCGACTCTGATGAAGATGATGACTACAGAGCGAGACTATCTCTCAAAAGGAAACGCTTGGCAGAAGCCTCAGGCGATGCACTACCGCAGGCTGAACAGACAAAGGGCAAAAGCGACAAACCTACTGTCTGGCCGAGCAGAGTGTTACACTCATCCTTCTGGCGAAAAGGGAAGTGGTCTGAAGATGAAAAGGCGGCCGTTGATCGCCATCTTGGCAGTTTTCTTCAGCAGTGTAAACTTCCGTGTAAGGCAGACATTGAAGAATGCAGAAGGAAAGAGCAGGCCACTCTCAAGCATCGCCACTGGTACTCTATCAGGAATTACTGTTCTCTTGTCGTGGACAGAAAGAGGTCGGTGTCATCGAATCACAAGTCGATACACCACTACACAGATGAGGAACGGGAGGCCGTGTTTCGGCACCTTGGACGTTTCATGGAGAAAGGCGTGATGCCAGGGAAGAAAGACATCTCTCGCTGTCTGAGAAAAGAGTCGCACGCTCTGGGAACGCGCTCCTGGAAGAGTGTTAAATATTTCTGCTACAATGAACTGAGAGACAAGCCGTCCAACCCAACCCAGCGGCACTGCACTTGGTCTGAACAAGAAACAGACGCTGTCTTGCGTCATCTTGGTGAGTTCATTGAAGCGAGCACACTGCCAGGCAAAGCTGACATAGAGCGTTGCGTAAGACAGGAATGGAAAATTCTGGGTCACCGATCATGGAAGAATGTGAAAGACTTCTGCAAAAACGCTATCAAGAGAAAGTCCTCCATCCCCTCGTCACGCCAGACAAAGTGGTCAGACCAAGAGAAAGCAGTTGTGTATCGTCAGCTCAGTTACTTCATCCAGAAAGAGAAACTGCCGGGGAAGAGAGAGTGCATGCTGTGCTTGCAAAAGGAGCCAGTGTCTCTGGCGCGCCGCAAGTGGCCCGAGGTCAAGAATTTGATTTTCAGGACTATTAAGAACAACAAGAGGGCTTTGTTGGCAAAGCAGGAAGTTGTCAGATGTGCTTCTCTGATGTTGAAGCCCTCACAGTCTGACAAGACGGTTCCAGAAGAAGCAAAGAAATATGCGTCGGTAAGTCGGTCCAAGCACAGAACTGCATCGTCGGACGAAGAAAGTGAAAGTAATTCTATCGCCCAGTCGGAACAAAAAGCCACATTATCTGACGAGGAAACAGAGGTGAAGTCGACCCCAGGGAAAAGGACGACATCCCTGCACCAAAGTGCATCGTCAGACAAAGAGACTGAGACTGTTCCATCTGTCAGAAAGAAAAAAACATCGTGCCACCTTGACACAGCGTCGGATAAGGAGACGGAGGCTGTCAAGAGAAAAAAGACATCCCAGCACTGTAACTCATCAGCAGACGAGGAGACAGACACAGAGATGCAGTCTGTCAAGAGAAAAAAGACATCCCAGCACTGTAACTCAACAGACGAGGAGACAGACACAGAGATGCAGTCTGTCAAGAGAAAAAAGACATCCCAGCACTGTAACTCAACAGACGAGGAGACAGACACAGAGATGCAGTCTGTCAAGAGAAAAAAGACATCCCAGCACTGTAACTCAACAGACGAGGAGACAGACACAGAGATGCAGTCTGTCAAGAGTAAAAAGACTGCACGGCACCATAACACATCATCAGTTGAGACAGAGAGAAAGGTCCCGTTGGCCATAAAGAAAAAGACATCGCGGCACCACAGCACATCGTCATCTGAGGAGACGGAGAGAGAGGTTCCATCAGCCAAAGGGGAAAAGTCATCGCGGCACCGTAACACATCATCAGTTGCGGAGATGGAGAAAGAGGCTGCTTCTGTCGAAAGAAACAAGACGACACCGAAACACCAAAACGTGTCTTCAAGCAAAGATAAAGAGGTCGTGTCCACCGAGAAGAAAAAGGTGCAATCTCGATTGCAATCAAAGTCAGATTCCCATACCAAGAGGCACTCCACCTGGTCGGAGCCAGAGCGAGAAGCAGTGTTCCGGCAGCTGGGCGACTTCATTGAGCTGGGAATGCTGCCTGGGAAAAAGGACATCGACCGCTGCCTGGAGAACGAGTCTGCTATACTGCGGCATCGAGCGTGGAAAAATATCAAAGACTTCTGTCGAAACACGCTGACCAAGATCCACAAGAACGGGACGTAGAGCTGTGTGCACGATGAGTGGTGCGGTTAAGAGGATGTATTGCCCAGCAAAATGCTCCGATTTACGAATTTTTAAAAAATTTCATGATTTTGAATTTGAGTTCCAGGCATTTTCAACACTTTTAATCCAGTTTCTTCCATATCATGCTTCATTTCACTCAAAAGATAATGTTTATTGAAATAAAACACATTTTCTGCACCTACCCTGTCTTTTTGGGCTATAAAAAATTTTCTTTGTTAGAAAATTCGGCATTTCCGATCGTTGAATACAGACCGACTGCTTCGCTAAATGCTGCAAAGTTTCATATGGTTGGAATCGGCATTCTCTCACCTTTCCATCCCATAATATAATCAGCGGTCTTCGGGAATCAGCGGAACACATTTTTGCATTTCCCGAACCCACTCTACCCCTGACGCACCACAGCAGGATAAAGATCGACCATGATAGTTCAAGGGTGATGCCAGAATAGCTTGGCGCCTGTGGGCGCCAAGCTATTCTGGCATCACTCTTGAAATATCATAGTCGAGCTGTGTCCTGCACTGCAACGCAGTCTTCAGAGGACGACTTTAAAATTTGGGGATTTTGGTTTTGGGGTAAAATGAGTTCACACTGCTGACGTTCGTAGAGCTGGGGTCAATGGCATGAGTGAGCTCAGTCCTGCGACAGCCACTAAGCAAGGTGCTTCACAACTGCGGTCACTATTGTATGCTTTTTCGGACACTGTACACTGTCTTGTGTTGAGGTGCATTGTTAATTGATATCAAGCTTTTTGCGTCTCGCTTGTAACCAGTGCTCACCCACCGTGAGATGGCCTTGGTCGCCTGCTCGGCCTTAAATCCCACTAACTAAATGTAACCAGTGCTTACCCAATGTCTCCACTTACAGCAAAGCAAGACTTGGAAAAGCTTGATGTAAATTAACACAGGGCAGTGTACACTGTGTGCAATGTAGCCCAGGACAGTGTACCCCATGTATAGTTTAACACGGGACAGTGTAACCGGTGTATAGTTTAACATGGGACAGTGTACGTGAGGTACAGAAATTAACATAGGACTGTGTACACAGGGTACGGTACACACGGAGTACAGTGTCCTAAAAGGTATGCGATGGCAACCACATCAGCATTAGTAGACTGTAGTGCAGCTTGACTCTTGACGTAAACAGTCTGGTCTGTGATTGTGGACCTTGCTGTAAGTCCCGTCATTGCTGACCTGCACACATTCCTACGACCAGTGCAGACTTCTGTAGCAGGAGTACGCCTCACCAGTGAAATGAATCCTGCTGTGCAATGGTCCTTTGGCCAAGCTCAACCTTAACATTCAGCCTTGAGTCCATCTGTCTCAAGGTTCGGAATTTGGGAGTTTTTTTCTGATGACTACACAACAGTTTAGGAGGCAGATCGACCTAGATAGTACAAGGGTGGTGCCAGAATAGCTTGGCGCCCATGGGTGCCAAGCTGTTCAGGCTCCACCCTTAGTCTATCAA
>BTPG01000068.1:0-72452 GCA_036245525.1 Semisulcospira habei | reverse complement strand
GTGATAGCCACACAGCCCCACATGTGGCCCTCATTGCTGGAAACCGATCTGCATCGGATGTTTATACTAACAGAGTGAACTGAGGGACTAAAAGCCCTAAGCATGAAATAGAAGGATAGGTGATTTTAATTGTAGCACAGTCTATCCCCTCTTTATTCCATTGGACTGAATGTGTGTGTGTGGCTGTATGGCCTTACTAGGAAAATATTACTAGGAAAATAAAATATTATGATCATGATCTACGAGTGTGATTGAGTGGCTGCAAGTTGCACCATAGGTGAATTTCCTGTACATAAAGTCTTTCGAACAATAAATTAAATTAGCTGCTTTATTGATTTATCCCAATAGGTGAGGTAGCAGGGATAATATGGGCAACCTAGAAACGTGTACAACACATGCGGACCACTCTTTATTCTAGTCACACTGTGACCTGTGAACACGGCATCCATGCTTGCGCGTAACAGCTCTTCCCCTCCCCGGGCGTTATAAGTTTGAGCATGTGTTCAGTCTTATGCTAAAACCTGACTTTGTCCGCTCTGAGAAGAACTGCGCAGTTCGTTTGCGGCAGCAGGTTCTCAGTAGCCTTTGTAAATGCAGGGGCAAATGTACATATATGCTAGGACTAGAAGCGGTATATTGGCCTGTCTCCTGCACGGTTTCAGTTTCAGCAAGCATACTGGCCTGCAATACCAGCTTGGTGAAAATACATAGATTGTAATGAGTCTGTGCAAGTTTTGAAAACCTTCGGTGGTAAACCTCTCTCGTGATTTATACTATAGTGCTCCTCAGTTCCCGCATCAGAGTAGGGTTTGTCTAACGTGTAAACCCCGAGGCGGCCGGCGAATTTTCGCAAACGAATGCGGGCGCTTTTGTGTACGTTAGAAGCCTAGTGCCTGGCTTTAGGTTTTAAATAAATGGCCAAACAAACGCATACTTTGATTGTGCAGTATCAATCTAACGCTCGTAGCACGTGAGGTCAACACAATACACTCAAACAAAAGTAATTTATCAATAGCTGACCATTTAAAGCATTCTAAATAAAACATTTGATTTTAAACACTTTGAAACATTGCTACAAGTTTCCTGGCAATATAGCAATAGATTATCAATTTCCACAGTATCACATAAAAAAAGAAAAACAACCGAAGAGAGTAAAACCAAGATGTCGGACCGCGTCGTTAGCAATGGAATCAGCGATCGCTTTACCGACTTGAAAAGCTGAGAATTTTTACAAAGGAAGGCCTCAGAGTAAAAATAGACTGTACAGAGACCTCGGGAAAGGGTTGGGAATTTGTTTACAGTACACATAAACACGCCGGCACGACCAGGGAGCGATAAAGCGGCAGCGGCGAGCTGTTAAAGCGGCCGAGGCGTTGACAGTTTCTGTCGTTATGTTGGGGTAAGAGGCAGTCTGGCACCAGATTCTAGCGAGGCCTTGTTTCGGCATGCTAAACATCTGGGTCACGGACATTTGACACTGCTCTGGGTGTATCAATTTACAGGTCAGTGTTGGCCGGACAGGTCGTAGACCCACCCACCCCCACCGCCCCCCCTCCCACCCCCACCCCTGCCCGGCATTTAGTGAAACCAGATGGGAGGCGGCGCGTGCCGTCCCTATTAAAATGTTGTCTGTCAACAAAAGGGCTACTGGGACGCTATATAGGAGCTTGTGATGATATGGATTTAAATTTGTTGAAAACCGTGACAGCAACACAAAATAGATGAATGTACCACTTGGTTTTGACATTCAGTGAATTTGTGGCTGATGGGCTGCAGTTATCTGCATTCAGTGAATCATGTACTACAATAATATAAAGTGTTCAGCTTGACTATGTTTCTCACTGGGAGCGCATAAGTACTTTCAGTAGCCATGCGTTTGCCATTTAGTTACAATACAATACAATACAATACAATACAATACAATACAATAATACTTTATTAATCCCTCACGGGGAAATTCACTGTCTGCCCATACAACACATGGCCTCATCAATCACTCATTAAAAAAAAAATCACACTCAAAGAAAACACTCAATTAAAGAAATGAACTTAACAGACATTGTTACCTTTGAATAACAATAGTAACAATAATAGTAATAATACTGAGAGGGCTAGACAGACCTCATTACATGTGGTGAAGTCTTCAAAATATCTTGGGAGTGTAGACAAGAAGTTACAGAGTTTACCTACACTGTGTTTTCCTTAAGCCAAGTAGACTGTATAATATATTAGTGTTCCATTTCTTTTAGTGTTACATTTTTATGCATTTTATGCAAATTTGAACCTATTTCTGTGTTTAATATTCTTTTATTTCTTTATTTAAATAAACATTCTTAACATATGGCTTTTTAGTAATTTGGTCTTTAGCTTATATGCACATTTCAAAACAAATAAATGAATATTCCATAGTTTAAAAAAGATCTTTGTACAGACTTTTGTTGTTAACGTGCCAATGGATTTATTATTCAAAACGGATCATTTTGTGGAGAAAGCTTAAACTTGGTTCGGCCGGGTATGCGAACAAAATAGTATCGGAGTGTGCTTGTCACGGTCCGCCTGATCAGAGCGAGCCAAAGATAGGTGTGGTTTGGAAGTGATCAGAAACAGTTGAAAACAGCCGAAGATAGCACTATGTAAGTGTCTTTGCAACAACAACAAAAATCACCATATCAGTCGCGGATGGCCTTAGTTGCCTGCTCGGCGTTAAACCCAAATAACTAACTCACCATACCGGTCGTGGTTTATTCCTGGTGGCCGCTGCAGTAGCCAGGTTGGTCTAGTCTCCAGGCACCAAAACGTGAGATGGCACCTCTTCCCCTCCACCCCCACCTCCTTTTTTGTTGTTGTCCTTCCACTTGACCAGTGGTCAGCTATTGACAGAGCAGTCCTGATAGATAGACAGAGCCCAAAAACTCACATGACATTAGTAATACCCTTGTGAGTGCATGCATTGGCACTTTTGTCATCCGTAAAGACATCCAGACCAAAAAGCTGACCGTGTAAAATGCAGAGAATAACCAAATGAAGAAGAAGCACCCTTAGAAAAGACAGTAACACAATTGTGGTGTTACTGTATTTTCTAAGTGTTTTTCTTCTTCATTGGGTTATTCACTGTACAGGTGGCTGGATGCACAAGAGAGTTAAACTTTGAAACTTTATTTTGTAAGAAAGAAGACTGTATAGACCATGAGCCAAAGTCGAAACGGTACCATTTTGGCAAGCAAATTCTGATATAGTTCTTTGGTGTGCTCACTGTCCATATATGTAAAAAAAAAAAAAAAATCTATAGGATACTTCTAGATCAAGTATCTTCTTGTCTGTCTTCATATGAATCTCTCTTAACTCAATCGCGGCCAGCTACATCCGGAAGTGCAGCATAAGCCGCCCATCCAGATGCGGCTGGCTGCGAATGAGTGAAACCCCACACGTTGCTGTACAGATGCAGATTTCAAGTCCTGCTGCATCATCATTTATCAAAGACAGTGATACACATATGTTGACGTCAGTGTTAATTTTCTATTGAAACAGCATATGTAGGTATTTGTGAATCTAAAATATAAGTCCATTTTTAGTTCCATATCCTGCCAATGAACTCCCGCCCCTCCCCCAACCCACAAAAAGCTTAAACTTGTCACAAAATTTAGCGTATTATTTTAATCACTGAATGTACCCTTTTGCTTTCATTTCAATTTTTGTTGGGATTTAACTTGTGGTAGCGCAGTATATATATCTGATACACCATGTGTTATTTGTCTGTTTGTTCATCTGTCGGCCCAGTTGTCTGTCACTTCTTGCTGTCCCGCTATATGTTTATAATAAATACAAACAAGAAATTGTACTTGAAGATAAGTCCAAACTTGGCACAATGGTGGTTGTAGTAAGACTACACAAAAGTATTTTTGATGCTCTTGTATAAGGTCAAGCTCGCATAGATAAATCACAGAGGAAAGAATGGTCATTTTTATGGCAAACTTTGCACCCTCTTGCATACTATGACACGATCCGAGTGAAAAGTTTCCACAGTGTAACAATAAAAGACAGATCCCACCTAGGTATAGAAAATCCTGCCTTTCATGGTTCAGACACCTATTAACATCTGAGCATGAAGTTGAATTTGTGTGAAGCATTTGGGGGGTGTTTTGATTGGTAGTCCCCTATTCATAGTAAAAAACTACAGGCTCCGATTTACTCATCAGGAACTGGCCTATAATTCTCATTCCTAGGTGTATGCCATGGTGTCGCATTTTATTCTGTATATCTAGATGTAGTATTTATTGTTGGTGTGGTCCATGTTATCGGTTTTTTGTCTATCGTATTGAAAATATGGTAGACTTTGAGATGGGGCTGGTCGGAGCATGTTCCGTAGCGTACAAATGATGAACATAGGCGGGCACACATCACACTACGACAGTGAAGTGACACAATAAAAATTATATCATGCCTACTATGCTAACCACGCTGTTAAATTTACATGGCAGGAAACACAGTGTGTGTGTATGTATGTAGACACGAGTATCTCCCATGCTTGTGTACATACAGGCCTGAAACTTTAGGAAATGCTTTGATCAAGATGTATTTCAGAGAGCCTCCAAGCATATTTTAAATGAATCGATAAAGAGAAAAATCACCGCTTATATAAAGTTGACCCACACTTGAGTCCGTAGTTTACATTCTATTTACTCGAAATTTTGCATATAGCTACCTTGAAAATAGACATTGAATGAGTTTGTTATTCAGCTTTATACCTTTTCAACTTTTTTTTGTAAAAAGTAATTTGTTGCAGGGAAAAAAAATGAAAAGTAAGAATTCTCGACTCTTGAGAAGGATCAGCCTGTGATGGTGATGTAAAGGCACCAAACACGTCACGTTACACAATGTTCCTAAATTGTCACAAAGCACGAGTTGTCAGTGTTATACAATGTTTCTGAATTTACATCAAATTCATCACTGTGTGCACAGCGTTGTGGAACTAGAGATGCCATTACATGAAGCTTATAGTGACATCATTTTGATGCTCTTGCTATTCTTTCTCTTCAGAAATTCTGTCGCTATATCAGCCCACAGAGTACATTAATGGCGGGAAGTGCCATGTGTCCATCTATTTGTGTGCGCCAGTGTCTTTTTGATCAGAGGTTGGGGGTTAGAGGTGAGGGAAATGGATCAGAAAGATAAGCTTAAAAATATTAACATAAACTCTGAATGTTCCTAAAAGAAAAACGCATGTGAGCTCCAAACAATATGGTAGACTTTGGGATGAAATCCTCATCTTGTTAATGTTCTTATGAACATAGTAGTCCAAAGTTGACGTGGCATAATTAATAAATGATTGGTTTGAAATCCTTTAAAATCCAGTTATTTTCATGTAGGGGTACACTTTTATCACTGCATCTTCTTTTCCACCATTTGTGGCTGTCAAGTTGACAGTTACTTCATGGTCCAGTTTAGCTGTCATAAGACACGCTAGGAAGCATAGACAGCCTGCGTGCATCAAAGCAGGGCATAGTTACATTGTCAAATCATTAATTTGATCCTGAATATGTGCATAATGATATATTTTTCTGCTTTCAAGATCTGGAAATGACTTAGCTTAAATCGCATATAAATGTATCTGCTGACAGTTTTACACAACTGATCCCTATGTGCTTGCTACTTGAGGTGCAAGATCATCAATAATAACTCCAAGGAGGCAGTGTTCACATACTCATGTTATCTGCTTGCATTCCAGCTATAAACTAAGCAAAAGTACTCTCTGGTGAGAAAATGGACGTTTGAAGAAAATCAGTTGATCCTCATCTGAGTATGTAATCTTTTGGTTGCGATCACTTGATATTTTGCATTTAAATATACAACTATAGCTATAATTTTAGAATGAATGTTGTCTAACTGGCTGTGTGAGCTGGGGTTTGACACAGACACTACAAGATCTATATTATTTTGTTAGACATCATTCATTGCATTTTAAGTATGGAAGAATAAGTTTTTTAGGTGATTTTCATACTTCAAATATTTTACACACAACTGGACTTCAGTATTCCGCTAGAATGGGGAAAAACATCAGACACTGCTTGGGTACAATCTGTCAGGTATAAAATGAAAAGATTGCTTTTGTTTTAAAGAGTTTGAAAGACTGTCTGCTATTTTTAACCTTTTGCCACTGTAGTCTGCCAGCTAGGTTTTTCCCCCTGAGCGTATGCCTTACTTTGGCTCACTTCCCTGCTACCGTAGTAATTTTGACACATTTCATTGGCCTTGTCTGTTGTAAAACTCTTATCATACCCCAACATATTTGGTATCAGTGGAAAAAGCAATTCAAGGTGAACTCGTAGACACTATGCTGAAGAAAATATTTTGTAATGTTAAGATTTTACAGGTGTATAAAGAAGATGGGGTAAGAAGCCAAAAATTAAAAAAAAAAACAGTTTCACACTGGGTTCTGAAAACATGCAGTTAGTGTATTAGTTAGCCAGAGTGTGAAAATTACAACTCTCCTAGCATTCCAGAGACATATTCTAGTGTGTCACCAGTAAATAATCCAGAAAGAAAGGCACAACAGAAAAGTTTCTTCACACATAAAAGTTTTTACACCAAAATCCGCCATATTTTTCGCACATGGGGACGTTTTGTATTAGAGCTTCTGATTCGTTGGTTTCAGCCAATACAAACAAGAAAAGTCACTCTACAAGTAAAGAAATGAGTGCTTGACATATTATAGTAGGTTGCTTCCCTTAGACCATACTGCCGGTATTGTCTGTTATACTGGTATCCAGCACACAGATGTGTGCGCCTCGTCGGCAATGGGAAACAAGGCCAGCGCACATATGTGTGTGTCCCGTCGGCAACGGAGCTTTGCTTAGGGCACACATATGTGTGTTCCGTCGTCAAAAGGTTAAAATATTTGCCAAAAATGTGGTACGTGGCCATTGCAAATGCACTTTACCTGATATCAAGAGATATTTGGAAAACGCCATGAAAATACACATCAGTTTTTGCTGTACAGACTTTTAATAGCAGACTTATGGTGTGAGACATAACTCAGTGTGTCATAAGTTTCTTTGTTTCCTTGCTTCTTCAGACATATAATACACATAGATCTCACCAGGCTTACTCATTTTCAGCAAGGAAATGCAAAATAAATAGTTCTGAGATGGGTTCGAGTAACAGACCGGTATGTGAAGTTTATACCATGTGTTGCCTTCTGCTTACTATTTTTATGACCTGAAATGTGAATGAAAGAGCCTTCAAAGTGGACTCCGCAATATGTTTATGTCTAACACCTCTAAACTTACAAATTTGCTTATTGTGCCAACAATTTCAACAATCATCTCCTCTGTCAATGAAGAAATTCATGAGAAACCCATCCTGTAACTTATTTCTACTTTGAATTTCCTTCAGATCATCAAAACACCTGTGCCTTTGCAAGATGCCACCTCTGCTTTCTATTACTAGTGACAGAAATAGTCTATACCTGATATCAGACACAAATTTTAATGTTGAAACTGTCTTTTTGAGTGTCGTTGTGAGGGGGTTTGTGGTGGCTCCAATGACATGTTTTTTTTCTTGTTATGTTTCAGTGTTGCTTTCCCCCACTGAGAGCTCACTGCAGCTGACAGAGG
Source organism: Semisulcospira habei (assembly GCA_036245525.1). Lineage (NCBI taxonomy): Eukaryota > Metazoa > Mollusca > Gastropoda > Semisulcospiridae > Semisulcospira > Semisulcospira habei. Next base: position 64,839 of record BTPG01000068.1, on the reverse strand, counting down.
CAGGGCGCAGGACACGGATCCTACCTGTCCGATGTGAGGCGATATGAGAACCGTGGTGTCCAGAGACAAACAATTGCGCTCTCTTAAATGCGAGGGCTGATGTCTCCTTATGTAACTATGTTACTTTTGACTAGCGACTCAGGGTGTTGAGTGAGAGAGTAGAGCTGACTCACTCTTGTGAGTCTTACTTTTGCTTCTCTTACACTGGGACTCGGGCCCCCGCACCCTCCCTGCACTCTGTCAAATAGTTGCTGGAAATCTGAATGATTGCACACCCGAAAGCCACCTCACTGATTCCATTAAAACTTTACCTCCATTCTGAAATTGTTAGGGTGATGAAATGTCTGCATGGTATGCATTTTACATAGGTAGGCCATTATAGGGCTAGCTGATTTCAAGGCGTTGTAAGAAAAAGCGCCCAGGTGATTGCACCAACCTCATGCTGATTCACATGGGACAGACTGGTGATGTGCACATTTTAGCTTTCCAGAGATGGTGCACTTTTTCAAAATTATGTCTTTAGATACCTTTCTGGTTATTTTTTTTAAGTATTTTTTTTTCCTATTGGAAATTGTTTTTGATATCAACATGTTTCTATTTCTATTGTATAAACACAGTACTGTCAGGTTTGGAATGCAATGCCTGAATGTTATTGATTGCTTTGAGGCTGGATTAGAAAATGGAGAAGTGTACAGAATGTTCTTGTGGGCGGCATCCCGTCACACTTTTTTTTTCCACATTGGCAGATAATTTTTAGAAATAACTGCTAAACTGACACTGCTGTATCCATGTATCAATGTACAGTATGTCATGTAGATTAAGCATACCACAGGCAATAAGTCCAAATATTGGGACCCCTCACCTCCTCCTGGAGGCGATGGTCTTGTTTCTGTTGGCAGATTTCAAAGGCATTGGATACTCACACTGCCTCCCTGGAGGCATTATGCTTTTTTCTGTTGACAGATTTCAAGGGCAGTCAGCAAAACCAGCAAGGGGTCTGGGCAGAACCAAGGGACTTACCAGGACTTCACAAGGGACATTGGATGGACCAAGGGAGACTCCTAGGACTTCACATCTCACAGACATCAGGTGCAGAGTGTTTTTGTTTCAATATGCAAGGTTAGGGTCATTCCAAGTTGCGCATAGGGACCCTTTAACTCTGGCTATTTGGTCTAATTATAAATGTTAAAGATTAGGGCTGGCAAGGTTAAGGGGTAATTGTAAGCATATATTGCCTTTTCAGATCACTTTTGTGGCATCCCAGTGGATGGTGTAAGATTTAGGGTAGTACAATTTTTAGTTTCCCTAATACTCACATTGCCTCCCTGGAGGCATACTTATCTCTGTTGCAGATTTCACGGACAGTCAGGACCACCAGGAAGGGACCCGGGCGGACAAAGGGACTTGCAAGGACATCACAAGGGACTCTGGATGGACCAAGTGAGACCACTAGGACTGGACATCTCACAGACATCAGGTGCAGAGTGTTTTTGTTTTAATTTTTAAGCCATGTTGGGGTAATCCCAAGGTGTGCATAAGGACCCTTTACCTCTGGCTTTTGGTCTAATTATGAATGTTAGAGCCTAGGGCTTGTAGGGTTAAGGGGGTAATTGCAAACAAGTATTGCCTTTTCAAATTACTTTGTACAATCCCTGTGGATGGTGTAAGATTTAGAGTAGTGACACTTTTAGTCTGCCTGATACTCACATTGCCTCCCTGGAGGCATTATACTAATTTCTGTTGCAGATTTCAGGAACAGTCAGGACCAACAGCAAAGGATCCTGGTGGACCAAGGGACTTGCCAGGACATACAAGTTAGTTATTGGGGTTTAACGCCGAGCAGGCGACCAAGGCCATCTCACGGCGGCAGGACATACAAAGGACTCTGGACGGACCAAGGGAGACTGCTATGACTGGACATCTCACAGACATCAGGTACAGAGTGTTTTTGTTTCAATTTTTATGCTATGCATGTTAGGGTCATCCTGAGTTGCGCATAGGGAGGAACCCTTACCTCAGGCTTTTTAGTCTAATTATGAATGTTAGAGCCCAGGGTTGGTAGGGTTAAGGGGTAATTGTAAGCAAGTATTGCCTTTGCAGATTACTTTCGTAGCATCCCAGTGGATTTTGTAAGATTTAGGGTACTGACACTTTTAGTCTGCATGATAAGCACATTGTCTCCCTGGAGGCATTATACTAATTTCTGTTGCAGATTTCAGGAACAGTCAGGACCAACAGCAAAGGATCCTGGTGGACCAAGGGACTTGCCAGGACATACAAAGGACTCTGGACGGACCAAGGGAGACTGCTATGACTGGACATCTCACAGACATCAGGTACAGAATGTTTGTGTTTCAATTTTTATGCTATGCAGGTTAGGGTCATCCTGAGTTGCGCATAGGGAGGAACCCTTACCTCGGGCTTTTTAGTCTAATTATGAATGTTAGAGCCCAGGGTTGGTAGGGTTAAGGGGTAATTGTAAGCAAGTATTGCCTTTGCAGATTACTTTCGTAGCATCCCAGTGGATTTTGTAAGATTTAGGGTACTGACACTTTTAGTCTGCCTGATAAGCACATTGCCTCCCTGGAGGCATTATACTTCTTTTTGTTTCCGATTTCAGTGAGAGTCAGGACCAATAACAATGGATCTGGGTGGACTAAGGGACTTGCCAAGACATCACAAGAGACTCTGGATGGACCAAGTAAGACTGCTAGGACAGACATCAGGTGCAGAGTGTATTTGTTTAAATTCTTAAGCCAGGTTAGGGTCATCCCAAGTTGCGCATAGGGACCCCTTTACCTTTGGCATTTTGGTCTAATTGTAAATGTTAACACTTAGGGCTGGTAGGTTTAAGTGGTAATTGTAAGCAAGTATTGCCTTTTCATATCACTTTTGTAGCGCCCCAATTGATTGTGTAAGATATAGGGTAGCACGCTTTTAGTTTGCCTGATACTCACATTGCCTCCCTGGAGGCATTATACTTCTTTTTGTTGCAGATTTCAGGAACAGTCAAGACAAACAGCAAAGGATCCTGGTGGACCAAGGGACTTGGCAGGACATCACAAGGGACTCTGGGTGAACCAAGGGAGACTGCTACAAATAGACATCTCACAGACATCAGGTGCAGAGTGTTTTTGTTTCAATTTTTAAGCCAAGCAGGTTAGGGTCATCCCAAGTTGTGCATAGGGACCCCTTACCTAGGGCATTTTAGTCTAATTATGAATGCTAGAGCCTAGGGCTCGTAGGGTTAATGGGTAATTGTAAGCAAGTATTGCCTTTGCAAATTACTTTCGTAGTATCCCAGTAGATTTTGTAAGATTTAGGGTAGTGACACTTTTACTCTGCCTGATACATTGCCTCCCTGGAGGCAATATACGTATTTCTGTTGCAGATTTCAGGGACAGTCAGGACCACTAACAATGGATCTGGGTGGACTGAGGGACTTGCCAGGACATCACAAGAGACTCTGGACAGACCAAGAGAGACTGCTAGGACAGACATCAGGTGCAGAGTGTATTTGTTTCAATTCTTAAATCAGGTTAGGGTCATCCCAAGTTGCGAATAGGGAACCCTTTACCTTTGGCTTTTTGGTCTAATTGTAAATGTTAAAGCTTAGGGCTGGAAGGGTTTAAGTGGTAACTGTAAGCAAGTACTACATTTTCAGACCACTTTTGTAGCATCCTTATGGATGGTGTAAGATTTAGGGTAGTGACACTTTTAGTCTGCCTGATACTCACATTGCCTCAGTAAAGTCATTATACTACTTTCCGTTGTAGATTTCAGGGACAGTCAGGACCACCTGCAAGGGATTCGGGCAAACCAAGGGACTTTCCACGGCACCACAGTGGACTCTGGAAGGACCAAGGGAGACTGCTACAACTGGACATCTCACAGGCATCAGGTGCAGAGTGTTTGTTTCTTCAAAAACATTACCGATGACATGACTGAATGGAAGTGTCTACTACTTACTCATTCTAGCCTAAGAGCCAGTTGTGTTAAGACACAACCCGGGAGGCACTCGGGGAACCCCGAGGGGACCAAGAGTTGTCTCCCTATACCCACCACCCGGAAGCCGGGAACCCATAATCCCCCAGTCTAGTCTACTTAGGCGCACGATTCGGTCGTCTTGCGCTCGGCTCTAGCCTACGGACTTTGGTTTTCGACCGTTCTCGGGTTCGGACTTGCTGTTGGAATGAAGAGCGGGAGATAGGATCGTTTCGTCGGCCCTGCCTGTGCTGCTGCGTGGTGTTCTCGTCCCCACTGCTGGGCGCCTGCGCTTCGGCCTCTGGTGAGCTGTCCGGTGATCTTCGCCGGTCGTGCCAGGCGGGTTTTTGGACGTCTCCCCCCGTTCCCCTTCGGCGGAGAGGTAAGGTAGCGGGATTGACCCTCGGCTGGTTCCCGGGCTGGGCACTGGTTGTGCAGGTACGAAGTTTTTCGTCTTCTTCTCACTGTAATTGCGCCCCCACTCACCTTCGGTGAATCGTAGAGAAGTTTCCTACGCTTTTGTACCTTGGGTGTGGAGATTTCTTTTACTCCGTGGCCTGATTAGCGGAGTGGCACAGCTTGAGTCACGCCTTGTCATCGCGTGGTTTGTTCGGGACCAGCGCCTGTTCTGTTTTCGCTCACGGGTGATGGATTTAAGCGCACACTCGCATACGCAGGCATACGCGGTAGACAAGTGCTCACGTACCTTAGAGAGTGGATATACGTTCCGGCGGGCAGCTGGGGGGTTTACGCTCCTTGGCTGGGCGGGCCCCTCGTGGCATGTCCACATAAAGTGGTGATTTTCTGCCCCAGATGTTTTTCTTGTCTTGATTGTCATTGCGTATTGAGTTGTACAGCATGCGGCCGGTGTTGGTTTTTTTTTCCACACACGGTCACCCTTAGTAATAATGTTTGGGGGCCTGACTCCTTTTGTCACAGGGGTTGGTACATATGTTGTTGCTCACCTTAGCACTTGACGGCGGTGAATCTACCTCGTTACTGCACTGCTAGATTGCATCGTGCAGTTTGGTACCTCGCTTCCGTCATGACGTATTCGTCTTTTGTGTACATATGTTGTTCCCTCGCCTTAGCGCTTGGCGGCAGTGGGCCTGCTTGCTTACTGCACGGCTAGTTGTCGGCATGCAGTTTGCAGACCTGTTTACCCAAGAATACACTTTTTGGAGAAACTGACAACTCACTGGCTTGGGAATAATTACACATGTGAGGTCCAAAGTACACAATTAGTCAGTTGAAAGTACACTGACTACACCCAGGGGGTAAACAGGTCTGAGTTTGGTACCTCGCTTCTGTCATGACATGTTTGACTTTTGCTACATATGTTGGTTGCTCACCTTAGTGCTTGAGGGCAGTGAGTCTACCTTCTTGCTGCACTGCTGGCGTGCAGGCTTGACAGTCTGTTACCCCGCTTGGTGCTTGTGTGTTTTGTTGTTACGAAGGCTACCTTTCGTGGCTTAGTCCCACAGGACTCGCCCGCAGGCCTTCGGGTGTTATCTGTTGCAGGGATGCGCTACCCATTCACACAGATGACAGTGGCTAGTTCAGCCCCCAGGGGTCTTTCGCCACTGCACCGGATGCCCCGCCGACCATGCTTGCTTTGCAAGCGATCGGCACCGGTTTAGGCGCCTTCCAGACACTGCGGGTTTCCGCACGACAACGGACTGCCCTGGGAGAGAAGCCACACCGGATGTCGCGACTAGTGCGCGAGCATGGATCGTGGAGGCCGCTGCCAGGGGGAGCGCACGGGAACAGCCTCTGGCAAGGCCCGCTCGGAAAGACAATTACGCACACGTCCGACGTCTTAGGACGTTGCAGTACACTACCACCTTGAGAGGACAAGCAGCTTCTCGGCTGTAAGCCCCAGCCCGGCTGCTACTGGTAGGTGTGTTCTTCATGTCCAGGCAGCGCCCATTGGGACTAGGCCTGTCTTCCGACACGGGAGGTGCCTCCTTCCACATTGGGATGATTGCGTCACCTGGCCTCAGCAGCGCGGATGGCAGCATTGAAGCGTCTGCAGGCGGGAGCGACCTAGGCTGTTGGTGCTTGAAGGATCCCGTTCCGCCCCGATGAAGAGGGGCATGCCGATGTCCTTCACGCAAGGCAGATGTTCCGGTGGCCGTCGGACAACCACTGGGTCGGGTCTCCTATGCGCAGGATGTGGATACGCCTTCCAACGTATCCTTGGCACCGGTCGCTTGAGACCAGGACGTCCCTGTGGGAATCCCCACACCGGATTCAGTGGACTAGTGCACGAAGTGGGCCTGGATCGATGAGGCCGCTTCCAGGAGGGAGCGCGCCCGGACTAAGACTTCCAAGAAGCCATGTCCACTATCTGCCCCACTTGTCTCCAAGAAGCCCGCGGGATCCCGCTGGGGGTCCCCCTTACCGGCAAGAAAGCCCGCCTCCCTCGGAGCCCGGCTCAGAGACATTCACGTGCACGTCCAGTAAGAATGCTCGTCTCCAAGGAAGCGGAGACTACTATCAACACAGTTCCGGGACACCTCTCGTCCCGCTCGCTCTGCGCGGCGCCAGAGTAGGGACCACTATCGGACTGCTGAGGACATGCAAGCTATGCGGAGGCTTCCAGTGGCCGTCGGATAACCATACAGTCTGTCTCCTGTGCGCTGGGTGTGCTTCCGACCACTCTTGTAACGTCTGTGCTCCCTGGCCGGAGCTGCGATGGTCTAATCTCTGGAACTTTAGAGGAGGGAGACTCCTACCCTCTCGGGTACTTGAAGATTGCCGAGACGCCTTCCGCTGTGCCCCCGGCACCGGACGTGCGAGACCAGCTGGATCCGACACAGAAAACGCCACTGAGTAATCGAGGGATTAGTGCAGTGTGGGAGTTCGACCGTCAAGACCGCCTCCGTTAGAGAGCGCGCCCGGATACAGCTGGTGGAAAGAACCCGCCTCTCCCAAGAGCCTGGTTTGGTGGGACGCTCGTGGCGTCCCTCCTCCACCGTCGTTCCCCACTCGTCTCTGAAGAAGCCGCCGGGATCCCGCTGGGGGTCCCCTGGCCGGCAAGAAACCCGCCTCTCCCAAGAGCCTGGTTCACAGAGACATTCACGCACTCGTCCGGAACCTCCTGGTTGTGAAGAGCGTAGACACAGGGATTCTACTCGACGTTATCACTCTCCCTCGCAAGATCATAAGAGGACCTTCCCGCTCGGGTGCTTGGAGTTGCCCAAGACGCCTTCCGCTGTGCCCCCGGCACCGGACGCGCGAAACCAACTTGATCCGACACAGAAGACGCCACTTGAGTATTCAACGGATTAGTGCACAGAAACCCGCCTCTCCCAAGAGCCTGGTTCGTTCCCCACTCATCTCTGGCCGCAGGGATCCCCTTGCCGGCAAGCAATCCGTCTCTCCCAGGAGCCTGGTTCACAGAGACTTACACGCACTCGTCCGGATCCTCCTGTTCGCGAGGATCATAGGCGCTGGGATTCTACTCACCGTTATCGCTCTGCTTCGCAAGATCGTAGGAGGACCTTCTCCACTCATCGTTCGACGGATCAGGACTCCCTCGACTGGTTTCGCCTTCTTCGCGTTCCTCATCTCGTTCGGACTCCCGTTCGTCCCGTTCCTCTTCCCATCGACCGGCCACTTCCCCTTCCCTCGTCCTCTCCGTTCCGTTCCTCCTCGTCGCAGCCGTTCTCCTCGTCGGAACCCGCCTTCGGCAAACGGGAGAACCTCGCCGCGTCGCTCCGTCTTCGCTCTCCCCTTCGGAGGGAGTCTTCGACCTGCGGTTCGCCGTCAGCGGGATTCCCTCCCTCGGAGCCCTCCTCGGTCGCCGGTTCCAGACAGCGGGACTTTGACACCCTGAGTTTGACGGCTGACGACCCCTCGGACTGGTGGCTCGGACGTCTCAGCCGTTTCTCCTCTTCCTCTTCTTCGGCTTCCAGTGCTGCGGTTCCATCAGACCTGTTCTTCTGCGCGGATGGACACTCGGCCGGCGCTGGACGGGACATCCAAGCTCATCGCCGCCGCCCGGCTGCGGAAGTTGCCCGGCATCGCCCCTTGACTCACCGGGGGTTCTCATCCATCGTGGACACTGGGGAACCAAGGCGCAGCCCCTTCTCCCTGACGTCTAACCATCTCGACAACTCTCGTTGGGCACCCGGGGGGTGCCGTACTTCGGACAGGTGGTACCGCTTGGCTGTGCTCGGGGTGGAGGCCTAGCCACTACACGGAGTCGAATCTACTCACCTTAGTCGTCTCTAAGCCCGGCTGCTCAAGCTACGCTTCCTACTTCCGTGATTCTTCTCGAGGTCCAACCCTCCGACCTTCGGACTTCGCGGACAAGAGCGTGCTTAGCTTGGATCTGACGCGGACTACTAGGCCTGCTTCTTCTGCTCGTGGGGGGAAGGATAGGTCTCAGGAGCTTCTCCTCTTCGGCTACGCGACAGCGGAGGTGTACTTCCAGGATCAGGGCAGCTGGCGATCCTCCGACCAGTGCATACCCCCTACCCTGGTGCTTGGGGAAAGAACTTCATCTCCCTCCGTGCGTGACGCTACCTGGACCGACGGTAGATCTGGGCCAGTCTTCCCCGGTGGGACCAGTGGCTACACACGGAATACACCAGGACACCTTCGGAGGATCGGCGCATGAGACCAGGATGATCCTACGTTTTCAGTGGACTGGGGCACAGGATGGGGCCTTGACCGAGGCCGCTACCCGGACGGAGCGAGCCCGGACACAGCTTTTGAGAAGCAGAGAACTCGCCTCACAGAGCCCAGTTCAGAGAGTCGCGCTTGGTGACGTCCCACGTACAATCTCGGTACCCACTCGTCTCCAAGTAAGCCGCCGGGATCCTGCTGGGGGTCCACTTGCCGGCGGGAACCCGCCTCTCCTCAGAGCCCGGGTCGGAGAGACTTACACGCGCTCGTCCGGAGCCTCCTGTCGACTCCTTTCGGGAGGAGTCATCGAATGCTACGTCTTGCCCTTGCAGCCATACGGCGCCTGAGGGATGTTGCCGTGGTGGATTGGTTAACGAGCTTCAGGAGCTACGCCTCACCCTGTCTGCCTACAGTTCGAGGGAACAATTACGTACAGCTCCTCTCGGACCATACCTTACCTGGACCGCCGCGCCTTGGTCCACAGGTTCACCTTGCGCCCGCTTACGGGGCGCTATTCCACCAGGAGACCACGTAGCAAATCCCTGTACAAGCCTCACGGGTGCCTACGACATAGCCGTTCGCTTCGGACGCGCTCGCCTCTTTGCCGGTTCCGGCAGCACTGACGCTACATGCCGGACGTTCTTCCTGGTTAAGCTCAGTCATACGTTCTGAATTACAGGACCCCTCCCTCAGGGAGGTTAGAGGCTACAGGTACGTTATCAAGGCACTTGCAGGGCCACGAACGTCACATTCGTCAGGGACTGTACTGTCTTGCACTTCGTGGCTACTGGAGGCTGGCGGGCAGGATGACTTCGCCCGCCTCGATTGCAGAGCTCTGCCAGGCCAGAGAGACTCCTCACTCTGGTGGAGGCCTTTTTGCGGGGGGCACAACTCCCTCCTGGCGCCTCAGCGCCGTAGGTATTCACCTACCTAGGGTCGTCGGGAGTTTGCGTTAGGGAGGACGGCCCTTGGGCCCTAAGGTGTGCTGGAGCGCGGCACCCACCTCCTGTTCGCAATTCTTCCATTCAGTCATGTCATCGGTAATGTTTTTGAAGAAACAAATTCATTTTTCTTTAAAAGGTATTTTTTCGAAAAATACTTACCGATGACATGACTCAAACGACCCTCCCACCTGCCCCGCTTGCCGCTCGTGCGCCAAGTATCCTGACTGAGGGATTATGGGTACCCGGCTTCCGGGTGGTGGGTATAGGGAGACAACTCTTGGTCCCCTCGGGGTTCCCCGAGTGCCTCCCGGGTTGTGTCTTAACACAACTGGCTCTTAGGCTAGAATGAGTAAGTAGTAGACACTTCCATTCAGTCATGTCATCGGTAAGTATTTTTCAAAAAAATACCTTTTAAAGAAAAATGAATTTTTGTTTTAATTTTTAAGCCAGGTTAGGGTCATCCTGAGTTGCGCATAAGGCCCCTTTACCTCTGGCTTTTTAATCTAATTATGAATGTTAGAGCCTATGGCTGGTAGGGTTAATGGGTAATTGTAAGCAAGTATTGCCTTTTCAAATCACGTTTGTAACATCCCAGTGTATGGTGTAAGATCTAGGCTAGTGACACTTTTAGTCTGCCTGATACTCACATTGCCTCCCTGGGGGCATTATACGTCTTTCTGCTGAAGATTTCAGGTACAGTCCGGACCACCAGCAAGTAATCCAGGTGGACCAAGAGCTTTGCGAGGACATCACAAGGGACACTGGATGGACTAAGTGAGACTGCTAGGACAGACATCAGGTGCAGAGTGTTTCTGTTTTAATTTTTAAGCCAGGTTAGGGTCATCCCGAGTTGTGCATAGGGACCCCTTAACTCTGGCTTTTTTTCTAATTATAAATGTTAGAGCCTAGAACCGGAAGGTTTAAAGGGTAATTGTAAGCAAGTATTGATGTTTCAAATCACTTTTGTAGCATCCTTGTGGATGGTGTAAGATTTAGGGTAGTGACATTTTTAGTCTGCCGGATATTCATATTGCCTCCCTGGAGGCATTATACTTCTTTCTGTTTGTGATGAAGCTCTATGCTTGTGCATAGTGCTCGCACAGTAGGATTAGTACGGTACGGGTTTTGTTGACGGTTTGTTTGTGCCGATAGTCCGTGTGGCACTAGACACACGTGGAAATCTGTAAGACATGGTTAGCACGGGATTTTTGTGAGTTCTAGGCGGAAGCTGTGACTTGTCAGAGGTCTAGATCGGTAGTGCGGGCTGTCTTGTCATATTGAACGGTTGTGTTTGAGTTACCTAGCCTGCATTCCAAGACTCTGAAGCCTAGATTTCAGGTATGTTTCTATAAACGTAGTATTGATAGTTGTTTAGTTAAAGACAGTATGCGTGGTAAGATTAATGTGGTTATATAGCGGTGTTCCGGTTTGATTTAGTTATAGTATGTTTAGAATTCAGGGAAGTAACCGGTGTTTTTGTATACAGTTGTTTACCGAGTTAGATGACTAAAGGAATATGAAGTGTGTATGTCTAAGCCGCTATGAAGATAGTATGTGGTTGGGTAAGTATAGTCTTTTCCAGGGTATAGAGTAATGTATAGCAAGAGTGTCAGTTAGGCTATAGTCTGTTTCAAGATAGTGACAGAGATATGGGGGTGATACGAAAATAGTTTATGAAGCACGTGTGTGTGTGTGAATGAACGTGTGAGTTATTTGTATCAGCCAGGTTACGTGACGTTTCTCATTGATCCAATATGTTGTGTGTTTAGCAAGTGTTACGTTGGGACTTTTGTTGTCTATTCAGAGTTCTTGTAACAAGAGTGGAAAGACGGACGCCGAGACGTCGAGTTGCAGGTGGGACCTACATGAGGTCATCCCTCCAGCTCTTCTGAGAGAGAGTCTGACTGGGGACCAAGACACCCAAGTCCAAGCGAGAACTGAGTACAGTACGAGAACAAGGACAGCCGTGCCAAAGAGAGACAGGACAGCAACAAGCGTACGACGAAGGACTTTCACGCCTAGACGTGAGAAGGACCAACGTAACCAGGCAACAACATCAAACAGGTTGGAGGCAATGTGAGACTAAGACCTAACCTGGCAAAGATATTGTGATACGTGTGTGGTGTGATAATAGAACAGTGCATATAGTTGATAGTCATTTAAGTCGTTCTTTTTCATTTATAGTGTATAAAGATTACTTTAGAAAGGGAGCCCGTGTGTTGTGTTTTACCGCATGAATGCGCCCGTCTGAGTCAGTGGTGGTGTATGCGTCTGTTGCATGAGAGTCTGTGCGTACGACTGTGGGCAAGTCTGCGTGCGTTACACTGTTGCAGATTTCAGGGACAGACAGGACCCCCAGCAAAGGATCCTGGTGGACCAAGGGACTTGCCAGGACATCACAAGGGACTCTGGACAGACCAAGGGAGAATACTATGACTAGACATCTCACAGATACCAGGTGCATAGTGTTTTTGTTTCAATTTTTAAGTCATGCAGGTTAGGGTCATCCCGAGTTGCACATAGGGAGGACCCTTTACCTCAGGCTTTTTAGTCTAATTATGAATGTTAGAGCCTAGGGCTGGTAGGGTTAAGGGGTAATTGTAAGCAAATACTGCCTTTGCAAATTACTTTCGTAGCATCCCAGTGGATTTTGTAAGATGTAGAGTAGAGACACTTTTAGTCTGCCTGATACTCACATTGCCTCCCAGGAGGCATTATACTTCTTTCTGTTGCAGATTTCAGGCACAGTCAGGACCACTAACGATGGATCTGGGCGGACTAAGGGACATGCCAGGACTTCACAAGAGACTCTGGATGGACCAAGTTAGACTGTTAGGACGGACATCAGGTGCAGAGTGTATTTGTTTCAATTCTTAAAGGTCCTGGTTCAGCAATTAGTTAGAAGAGGACAGCCAAAAAAAAAAATTAAAGTCCCTACCTGACACAAAGTACAACCCGTACAGGGCCCCGTCACATTGGATCCCCGAACACGCACGTTACTATAGCTGCTGTAGAGTGTCAGACGTCCTTGACGGCTGTCACAGTTCACGCAAACGGGTATACACTACCCAGTTGCCAAAGGTCACTTCCAGTAGCATCAGTCTGCACACGGGAATATATCCACGGTTCACGTGCAACCACGGGATTATCCAACCGCTGAACCTGCTGCGCGGCTTTGAAGTCTTGCCGGAAAATTGTTCACCCACCAGAAAACATCGCTCCACAATGGCCCAGGGAATGTTGACGGTAAGTCCACGATGATATGCGTTTTCTTGCACATTTTGTTGCCTTGTATTTTAGCATTTCCTCTGATGTTCTTGGAAAGGCCCATCGCTTATGTGGTTGGTAGACACCATTCTTGTTTACGAAGGGAAGCTACTCCGAAGCTACTTTTATGGGGAAGCTATTCCCTTTGCCACAACGCCTACTTCCGGCTGTGCGAGATCGTAAACAAAAGGGAAAGGCCCTATACGGGCGATCGAGCAGTGATGTAATGTGATATTTCATGTGTGTTGTGGTGGTGGCGGTGGTGTGTGTGTGTGTGTGTTACGATAAAGTATTATGTTACCTGTGCAATCCAACATATGGTAATGTGTTAGACAGCCGATCACATATCATTCGTATATATACACGCTTACGGCAGTGGCCTGTTCAGTAACTTGATGTTCTGTACCAGAAATGTTTTATAACATAAGGAAATTATCATCTTCAGACATGCTGAGTTGAGTGATTTGATGTGTTTTTCTTTCCCCACAGACAAATTGCTGTTCGTGCACAAGAAATGCACGTTGTATAATGCGTGCATCGTGCACCTGTTTGCAACGACAGACCGTGTGCATAAACTGCAAAGCTAAACTCTGCAGAAACAACGGAGAGGTAAGTTCCCAAATGCATAATAAATGCTTACAACATAAAATTAGTTTCATACCTTGCTCATTGTGTGCACATCTGCAAGCCATGTTGGATTTATTGATGAAGATGCCAGGTAGTACATGACACCATAATTATAGTTTTTATATACCAATCTCAGTTATGTTTATCAGATGGTAGGAATGGGTGACCTCCCTAAAATGACTACCAAAGGTAGCAGTAATAAAAACACAAAACCAAAAATACAACAAGTTGTGTATAATATATTTCACTTCACACAAAATGGTAAAATAGCATTGTTTAAAAATTGCATGCCACCATATTATCCCTGTATAATATATTTGTATTGGAATTAATAACAATGTCAAACATTCAAAAATTAGCTTTGGTGTCACATCTTTTATGTGTGTAAATTGTAATGTTGGTATTGTTGGACGCAGCTAAATGCTGGGCCCCATTTAGCAGCATTCATCTGTAATAATTTAATAACAAATTTCATTCAGTGCTGATAAAAGCTATAGGATTTCAAAATAAATGTTTTGTTATATGGACAGATTTATCTCTAACCCCCAAAATGGGGACCAACCAATTTAGTTTAAACTACTTGATTGATGACCTTTTTGGGGTCATGTGAAAAGAAGCCAGTATCAAATGTAGAACATGCATGCTAAATTTGCGGATTGTCCATTATTTCTGTGCTGTTCCCCTTTTCTTATGCCATAACTGAAGCACATTATCATCCTACTCTAAATTCCCTCAATCAAACTATATGTGTACACACTGGGTTGCATAATGAGGTCTTTGCGCACAGATTTCCCAGACTGTAAATATACTGTAGAACCAAAAGATCAACAACAAACATCTCGATGCTGAATGATATCTATTTTGTTTTTTTGCTTTGATGAACAGAAAGCTTTTAACCCAGTACATCCTCAGGCTGATTTTGGTAAAATGTGCTTACTGTCTTATAAAGGCTATATTACAGATTACGAGATTGATCAACCAGTTTGTTCAACAGCGGTGCCAGAATAAGGTGCCAAGTTATTCGGGCTTCACCCTTGAACTAACAGAGTCAAATTCATTTCACACAGTAGTGTATCAGAATAAAAAGGTTAACATACCTACAAAACTACAAATACTATATACATCCCAGCCAGCACACCAATATAGGTCCAATATTGGCCCAATATTGGCTTAGATATTGGGCCGATATATGGGTGGCAATATTGGTCCAATATTGGAAGTGCAAGTTTGCCCGATGTTGGCCCAATATCGGCTAAATGTTGGCTGCCGAGCTGGATCCATCCTTGGGCCAATATAGTGAATGTTGGCTGCCAATATAGTGCCAAGCTGGAACCATCTTATAACCAGTATGGTGCCAATATAGTGCCAAGCTGGATCAATCCTAGGACCAGTATGGTGAATATTGGCTGCCAATATAGTGCCAAGCTGGATCCATCCTAGGACCAGTATGGTGAATATTGGCTGCCAATATAGTGCCAAGCTGGATCCATCCTAGGACCAGTATGGTGAATATTGGCTGCCAATATAGTGCCAAGCTGGATCCATCCTAGGACCAGTATGGTGAATATTGGCTGCCAATATAGTGCCAAGCTTAATCCATTCTGGTGCCAACATGCAGCAAATATTCTGCCAACCTTCTTCCAACCTGTATAGTATTGTGCCAGTTTTGGATATTGGTAATTTGATCCAGCTTTCAGTCATCTGAGGGAAAAAACATATCATGCAAACATATATAAATCTGATAGTTAGCTTCATTATGAGCCAACACTAGGCCTGGACAATTGCCATTTTCCCTTTGCATGGCAAGATCAAATCAAACGTTCATCAAAATATGAATACTTCTACGATGCATAGAAATGAAATGATTCGGCCGAAATAAAAATGAAATAGAAAGTGTCATAAAAAAATGTCACCTTTCCCATAAATGTCTGTGCCACAACATGACCATGACTACACGTTTAGAAGCACAATTTGCTTTTCACCAACAGGACAACACTGCCATAACTCCACAGCATATAGCCACCCTCCATGTGGAGACCCAACAGGCCAGACTGCGGCAAGCACCTCACCAAACTTCCGGAGTGTTCGCGGCAACATCAGCAAGAAACTCAGGAATAGCCAACAGTATGATGGAGGTGAACAGTGCTCCTGTCCGTGCTCAAGAGGCAGCTGCACGACGAGAGGCAAAGGTTAGTTATTACACATACTGATCTAGAGCAGATACTGCACTGCTTTGGAAGGTGTTCACTCTGCTACTGTGTGTATGTCATGGCATAATCTGCACATTTGAAACCAGCATCAATCAGAGCCAGTGTAAATCCATACAAAACAATAGTCGTTTTGCAAACAATCTATTTGTCTAAGTGACTGTCACAAGATGTATACAGATTGAGGCTAATAATGAATGGCTTTGACAAATGGAGTAAATTTGTGACTGCCAAAATTTTGGGGAGGTAGGGGGTGGGGGGGGGGGGGGTGGTGGGGGACTTGCATTGCTTGCATGGTAACCTTTGATGTTATATAAATATGCTTTCAGGCCAAAATTGCGAGCATGTCTCTTGACGAGGCTAAAGATGCATTGAATCGTCTTGCGGACGAACAGCCCTTAGTGACAGCGCCATACATAGGTGTGGAAGCAGCGCCATATGAGCGTCTCACAACTCAGGACAAACCAGCCTTCTGCTCCTGTGGCAATTGCCTATTAATGGACTCTCACAAAGATCGCATCTGTTGCAGGTATTCCACGTGCATAACAGAGGAACACACATTTATTGACATCTGCATGAAACAATCAGTGGTTGAAATCTGTGGTGTCACTAATTACGGCCGCACCTTTGCCAATAAAAATCCAACATACAGCAATCGAAAATACCGACATTGTGCCTATAGATTTTTTCAACTGTGGCAGGAGGGTCATATGGGGCCTGGTAACAGGAAGCGTTGTCCCTCTTGTGTTGTAGCCAGAATCAGATGGCGGTACCCGGACCCCAATCAAACCTATACAGGCTATGCCTCGGCCAACGAGGGTATAAGTAGTGATGAGGACGAGCAAGTTGATTAGTACATTACTTGCAAGGGGTCTAGACTGTTATCTGATCCTGGTCACAATAAATGGTGATCAAAGGGCTTGCACTGTACTCGACAAACTTGCATATGCCAAAGTCAGTACCATAAAAGAAAGGGCTAGGCAAAAATAGCATTGTTGTTTATTCGGAAACTTTGATAACCAACAAAATTTCAAAATACTCACTTTAGGGTATAACATTTCTTACCATAATAATAAAATACAGGCCACCATAGGAGATCTGAGTACATTTATTATCCAGCAAAAGTGGCTGCATGGACTAAACAACTTATAATAAAGTTTAACTCTCTCACTAATGTGTTTGTGCTGATGATTCGAAATCGTGCATTGCCAGGAAAGTAATGGTTTGCTACCATCTTGCACCGGTGAGTGCAACAGTACCCTATTCAAAGACTTGGTAGCACATCATTTTGATTAGTGTCTGCATAACTGTCAAAAACATCTCAAATTACAATAGGTAAAAAACACACACTTTGGTATGCACAGTGTTGCAATTTTCGATTACTTGCAAAGCAATTCATTTTCTTTTTGCTTTTTCTATCCCTTGAAGTACATTTTGGGGTGTTCCACTTCTGTTATGCAGGTGGAAAACAGCAAGTATCCACTTTCTACTGACATCTATACATCCTGTTCAGTAATGTGCATCAGTCTGTAGACAGTGTATGCACAGCTTGTACATCTTGTGTGCAGAAAGCAGGTTTTCTGTGGATGATTCTTCGATCACCATTGTGTTTACTGTAAAATTAATGCATCATCTCATCGTGTATGTGACACCTACCTCCACGTCTTTGCTGCTGTTGAAAAACTGCATGAGCTCCTGGGTTTACCCGGTCATCTGCATTGCGCAGGTACAGAGCAAAACTGGAGGGCCTGCCATCACTGATGTGCTTGCCATACAGTGCTTCGAGGCATTCTTTCATCAGACCTAAAAACATAAGGAAAAAGAAAAACAATTTTCAGGTGTTTTGATTTTTGGTCCAAGGATGGAGAGTGTTACATTTGTTTCCACAATAGACTTGATTCCGATTAAGGGCAAAACTGAACTGTCCGCAATAAATGGACTACAAGCTTGGACAAACATGCAATAACTTTTTGTCCACTGTTTGCATAAAAAGACTAATAATTTGCAGTCATCATTTGGTTTGTATGGCGACAAATTCACATATGTAATAAGTCACTATTTGCACATGTTTGTACTTTTTTCAGGCAGGCTGTGCACAGTAAAGTATGCCATGTCTAACATACAGTGTTGTTCAATGTTTTCCATATGTTTCCACATTCATCATTACAAATCACATATATGTATCCGGTTTCATTTTCCATCCTTCCTATGTGTACATAAAGTCTTTAGCAGCTGCATAAAAAGTAGACCACACCTTCATGTTGACTATACAGTGACCATGTACACAATGTCTTCCTGTCTATAGTGGTCTGTAGTGGCTACCTGTCCCTGTCTATTAGGTGGCCATTATATAGTATTTGTTGTCGGTGGCATAATTTGAAACAGTATATATTTTTGCAAGCAGCATTATTTTCAGGCTAAAAATACCATGCTTTCAGGTGAGCAATGGCATACTTTTGGTTTTACCATACCTGGAATATAGGCATATTCCTTCTCCACCATTGCTTGGTAGGCTACCCAGTGTTTGGTTCTTTTACTGTAATGGCAGAAGAGCACAGGATTGCCAGTCTGGGTGTAGTTCTTATTTCTGTTGCGGTGGTGGTTGTGGTCCAAGATTGCTAGCATGTTGCGCACCGCATATCCATCATAGCCAAAGTTCAGTCTTTTGGGACAGTAGTGAAGTAGAGAGTGCGAGTAGAAGCACTCAATTTTGGAGGTGTGGCGGGCAAACGTATAGTGGGTGAAGGAGCCCAGCAGGTTGGGGTTCATGATTACGCCTCTGCAACACAAAATAATGACAGAAGATCATATACAAGTGTGCACATACAGAGTTTCATTTACTTATGTACAACCTACAAAATGGTACAGTCATGTCAGTTCATTTACAGTCTAACTCACCGTCAGTATAATACTAGTATGGTAAACAGCAGCTATTGCTGTCAGTCTATATTGGTGCCAGTTTGACCCACACTATGGAAGAATGTGCCCCTGCTTCTGATGTAAACACCCCCATGTGTAATACAGTAAAATCTGCATATAATGGCCACCTAATGGACAGGGACAGGTAGCCACTAATGACCACTATAGACAGGAAGACATTGTGTACATGGTCACTGTATAGTCAACATGAAGGCGTGGTGTACTTTTTATGCAGCTGCTAAAGACTTTATAATTGTGGCCGCTATAGCAGAATGAACTGTCACACATTTGCCAGAACACTTATGCTACAACTTATAATGGTGCCGACCTGTAATACCCCATCACCAACCTGAGAGTCTTGAAAGCCTTTGAGGTGGGGTCTAGGGGGGCAGGACTTGTTTCCTCATGCAGAGGGCCATGGTGGCATTTGCCCACAGTCCACCTGTGGATACCTGAAACCAAGGGGCAAATAGTGCAAAGCACACAAAAAAGGACAAGCAAACAGAAAAGTTGAAATATGTACACTGCAAATATGAAACATACACATATCCATGGTGATCAGAAATGGCAAAAACTGAAACTGCATTTTTGAAACATTATATTAACTATTTTCTTTTCCAATGAGACAAAATAATGGCTGCCTTCTCCTAAAACGTGCGTCCCTACATGATCAGTGCAATCAAATGAACAGCCTGAGCGTCCGGAAAATGTGCAGCCCCTGCAATTCATATGAGACTGGTAATTTGCAGTGTGGTACTTTCCATGTGCTAGCAGCCAACAAATTAGTTGAGTCGATAAATCTCCTCCAACAAAGTACGCCACACTCGATGATAAGACTGAAACATGTCTACCGTACTTTAAAATAATGGCATATATTTCAAACAATACCTTGAACATGCCAGAGTAGGGAAGCCCATCGCTCATGCATCACCTCGACATCTCCGGAGCAATGGGTGGCAATATACCAAAAATGGTTCACGACAGGCCTAACCCATGTTTTTAGGTGGCTGTTAGCACCTTTTGCAACAGCAAGGATACTGAAATAAAAATTGCTGATTGATAGACTTCAAATAAGCAACAAACTGAGCAGAATATTACGTTCTAGTAAATTATATATATGCTTAGAAATATTTCCTTATTTTACAAACAGCACGACATATCCTTCATGTAAGCACACTATTCAACTCACCTTTCAGCGATTCGCTTTCCTTTGTGCCAAATATCGAGGGAATGATGAAGATCCGGATGATCTGTGGCTGCAATTGAGTCAGTAATACAAGGCCATTAGTACTGAAACAAGATATGCATGAAAATAAGGTCAAAAATTGCACCTGTTTGAAGACTTTCTGGAACACTCCAGTTGTACATGTACTTGCAATGTAAAAGAAATAGTTACACGCGATAGAAACAGTCACATGTAAAGCGGAATGTACATGCAGCCCTCCCCACCCCCACCCCCCCACCCCCACCCGCACACACTGAGGTAACTGATCCACCACTGTTATGTGCTAGTATACAACTGATGTCACTGCAATGTGAACAGCAAACACACTGGTGTGCTAGGCTGCAGATGCACTCTACTGTCATGGTTCTATAGATTACCTAGCAAGGAGATCACAGCAGAGCTGGCATCGCTCACAATTTCTCGCACTGGTGTTGTTGCTCGCAGAAAGTTGAGGCCAGTCCCTGTATTTGCTGCTTCCATTGCTGCTGATCTTCTTGCTGTTGCTCGGCTGTCACCAAAGACCGCATGAACTATGACCCCTGAGTCATAGTCCATAAAAACAGTTGTGGATTTTGATGCACAGTAGCCTGTTAGAAAAATAAAATGTAAACTGAAAAATAGTTCTGACTGGGCATGTCTGCACATGTGGGTGTGTCTTCCCAAATATTGTTGGTTATAAAAATCCCAGTATGCCAGTGTCTCACATCATGCAATATACACAGTATGTGCATAACGTAATATAATACTCTGGTAAACACATGTGTACACAGCCATACACATGTACATGCAACCCAATAATTATTAGACGTGTACTGTCAATCTAATGTCAGTGTACTAAATTATGCACTTATGTAAGAGATCATGCTTGGTATCTTTCTCATGTTTATCCTGTTATCTTTCTCCTGTGCTATTATGCAGCACCCTCATAATCAGCTACTGCAAGTACAGATGCAGCTCTTTTCCAGACATTATACCACATTTGACATACTGATAAGACTATTCCTTACATGGAAACATAACAAACATGAAAGGTACATACCAGGGGAGTCATAGCGTGTGTCCACTGCAACAATGTGTCTATCATCTGACTGTCGCATTTGCTGCATGTGCCTCTGGTAAAAAGACTGGCCCACAAAAGAACAGATAAAAAGTGTCTGAAGAAATAACCAAGTATCAACCTTTACAGAAAATGAAAAGAAAAAATACTCACATGCATGCTTCGCCAAAAGCCATAAAAAAACATGAAAGACTTTAGGATGAAAGTATACATGTACATTGCGTACAATGGCTCCCCCTAACATATAACAATTACTTCACTGCCTAATGTATATTTGTATGTCAGATTTATGTGCACATGCAATAAAGATATAACAGATGTGTATATATGCATTTGTCTAAATCTGTGTATACACACATTTTGGGTAAATTGGTGTGATTATATACTGACCTTGATGGGTTCAAACAGTAGGCGCTGCAGCCGGAAAAATGTTGACTTTGATGGTATTTGCAGTTTTATGAATCTTGCACCCTGTGCAAACTGACTATACGTCATTCCACTTAGCAATACCATCAAAGTCAACATTTGCCCGGCCATCCCCCGCGCACCATAGTAGGCTGTTGTGCTGTACACTTGAGTGCACTTGTCCTAAAAGTATAAAGAAAAACAAGAAAGGAATTATTGGCATCCATGCCCAGTGAGCAGGAAATCAGCATGTACATGCAAACTGATTTATATGTAGATGCAGCATACAGTGTGATAGCTGCCTCCATAATTGCATCAGTTCTGTCTGTCTGCCTCTAAAACAAAGTTGCATAATGATCACCAGCAGCAACAACAGCAGCTGCAGCAAAATCCATCACACACACACACACACACACACACACACACACACACACACACACACACACACACACACACAAACACACACACATGTACGCACAAATGCATGCACACACACAGTTTGATCACCTACCTCGCCACTGCATGTATATTTTACAGTCAGAGATGCCATGCGTGGTGTGTTCTGCACTGTTGCCAGATTTGGGGGGGCTCCACAGGTGCGGCACCTAGTCTGCTTGACCAGATCTACAAAGGTCTGTTCCGAAATCAAGTAGAGTGGTTGGCGCAGATGTTCACTAAGCATCTCTTGTGCCACCTCATTTGCTGTTGAGCTGAAAGTAGAAAACAATATTCCATTCTATGTGTAAGTTATACACATGTAACACACATGCAAGCTATTATATACACTGAGAGCACAGACACATACATGTATAATGGCAAAGTAAACATCAAAGGTCATAATTATTCAAGTGAGGAGGAGGAGAGATAATGGCAATGATTCTTTATTTTACAACAGTGAAAGTTTTTGCTGGCACAACTATTTTCGAACTTGCCGTTGCTAATATAATCGACACATAATGCACAAATTAAGAGCATATTGTATTGCAAATAAAAATAATTAAATTTGCAAAAAAATTAAGAAAGAAACACATGCACACACACGCAAACGCAGAGAGTGTGAGAAAGAGATAGTACCAGTCTATTTCTTCCTCCTGTCCCTCGTCATCTTCCACATCCTCTTCGGTGTCTGTGACCATGATTTCTCGGAATTCTTCATCCTGTACACCCAAACACTGTTTTTTTTTTCAGCACGAAACTTATTTCCCTCATTCGATGGAACCGATCACTCTTGTCCACACACATACACACACGCACGCACACCACATCACAACACCACGGCAACACAAAATGACATAATTACGTTCCCCTAGTATTTGTTTACATTTCGTACTGTTTGTTGCTTAGCATGGGAGTGGCGTCCCCTGTTAGCACATGTTCAAGTTACTTCCCTTCCTTTCGAAAGATGGCGGCTACCTGGACTGTTGCATGGCTTGTGTTTGGAACTAAGTGCTGTACAAAATGCTATTTTGCTAAATGCTCGGAGGAGAAAACTAAGAAGTGCAAACTATGTGGTGTTAGACTTACCGTCAGCATTTGCTGAGCCATGTTGGAGCCGGCGGTATTTGTAGATTTTTCGGCAACCCGTAGTTCTGTGAGACTTCCTGCAAGTTGGATAATGGGGCAACACGCGTTGTGCAGGGACGAGTTGTCTTTTCCTACTGTAGGCCTTCTTTGTTTCCTTTCCGTCACTTCCGTGTTGGTTTTGAGAAGAGATCGACTAGCATTTGGGCGCAAATAAAATGGTTCAAAAGTGTTGTGTAAAGTTGTGTCACAACAGATCGGATCGGGAGCCAGATCGTCGGTTCTACTCTATTCCCAATGTGATAAATAAAAAGGGAGAATCAATGAAAGAATTGACGACAAGACGACGAAGAGAGTGGATAGCACAACTGCAACTGAAGACAGTAACTTTCGAGTCCAAGGGCAGAAAACACGTTTGTTCCGATCATTTTGTGAACGGTAAGTCATCAGATAAAATTGTACTTAGATCAGAATACATTTAAGTCTTTGAATTTAAGTCATAATATTCAGGCCTTGATAATTGTGGATAACTGGATTGAGTTTGTGTGACTACTGACACTGTGACAGTACTGTACATACTGCTTAGGACTTAGGTACACGCCTACTGACTACAGCTAGTCAGCAGTAGGCTGCTCAGTCAGTGTGTAAACCTACATTTCAATCATCAGATAGGCTTGCTGACTGGCTTTCATTTATTGTAATTCAATACATTAGAACTGATTGTTATTTTAAATTTGGCATAGTTACTTCGATTGTTAAATTCCCAGTAAAATAATATGTAGTGATTCATTCCACTGACTAAAGCAAGGAGTCATGTGTCGGTTCCAGGTTTTGTTTGTGTTTCTCCCATTATTATGGACTCATCTTTTGTAATAATAATCAGAACACGGTGATTATTGTATAAATTAACAAATTTGTTATGATGAACATTAGTGTTAAAGCAAGATGATTGATTATTATTGATATTATTTCAGGTGTCAAGGCATACGTTGGAGATGTCAACAGTCCCAGTTGGAAACCTACACTTAAATTAGGACACTCCCTGTGCAAGGGTTTCAGTGCTGCTCGGTACTATTCTTTACTCATTTGTAATGTCTTCACTGTGAAAAACTATATTATAAAATAATAAACACAGCAAAGAAAATAATATTAAAGATACTAGGCAAACGATTAAAGATATATTATTAAAGATATTAAAAAAATAATGTTAATGGTAAAGATATTATTTATTAAACAATACAAGGCAGATGTATCAAAGCATGTCTTAGCATCAATAAGAGCCACAGGAAGAGCTGATTGTGTGAGAGGTTTGAGGAAGAACCAGAGATAAGAATATAGTAGCAAATTTAGGCATACTTGTGGAAATAGAAACTAATATAAAACAAAACAGAAAAAAAAGAACAAGACCAAAAATGACAAAAATTATATGAGTTTATTGAATAAGATGAAAGCAAACGACATTTAAGAACAAAGCACTAAACAGTGCAGTGATGCAAGCATTGAGAAAAAAAATCTTAAACACAACTGAGACTGCAAACTATCTTGAAGCTTAAATCATAAACACAACAAAGAAATATTAAAGATACTTTTAATTATTAAACAATACAACTTTCAATCAAGACAAATAATAAGTAAAGGTATCTTTAATATTTATTTGTTGTGTTTATGATTTTAGCTTCAAGATACTTAGCAGTCTCAGTTGTGTTTAAGATTAGTTTATATTTTTAAAAAATATTAAGTATACTGTTCATTTATGGAAGGCTTAAAAAAGACATCCTGATCAATATTGATTGTTAGGAAGTGTACTGTGAAGGCATTGAAGACCACACAGTGGTCCAGCATATTGAAAGTGATGCAGGTCCTCTATTTTGATGCCTTAACTTCAAATGCAAGTTCATATTTGCAGCTAAGTCCAATTAAACTGGTAAGTTTTTTTGGTGCTGTCTTATAAGTGTATGGCGTTTAGTAGTTTAGTCAAAAATTCCAGAGATGACAAGTTTTATTGCTATATTTTCATGTCCTTTGTTTCAGTTATAATAGACTGTGCAGTCGCAGAACAAAGAAAGCTGCTGAGCAGGCGTCTAGAGGTGAGGAGATAAGTGAGCCAAATGACATGAATGATGAGACCGAAAGTGCAGCAGCTGGGACACCACCTCCTGAACAGGGTGAAGATGGAGGTAGCTATTGCCAGACTGAGGTTGTTGCACTGAGCACGCTGACACAACAAGAAGAAAACCTGCTCAGAGAGGAACTTAGCAAAGTAATTAAAGAAAACTGTGATCTAAAAGAACAGCTGTCAAAGAAAGAAATGAACCAAGAATCACTCAGAGACCAGGATGATACTGTCCGTTATTTCACAGGTCTTACAGATTTCGCTCTCTTGTCTACTTTATTTACATTTGTCTGCAGTCATTTGCCATCAAACAAGCGTCGTGCTCTGTCTTCGTTTCAATCATTTATGTTGACAATGATCCATTTAAGATTAAATACTCCACTTCCGCACCTAGCATACATGTTTTGCGTATCGAGAACAACTGCCTACAAAGTGTTCAATGAAACACTAAACATTCTTTATTATCGAATGAAACCAATGGTGTTTTGGCCTGAGCGACAGTGCATTAGAGCAAGTCTGCCTGAACAATTTCTAGTCTATCCATGGAAACGTGTTGTTTCAATTATAGACTGTTTTGAAATATTCATTGAAAGGCCTTCCTGTTCTGACACCAGCGCTATGACTTGGTCACACTACAAACACAACAATACCATTAAATATCTCATATCCATAACACCACAGGGCCATATTTCATTTATATCCAAGGGTTGGGGTGGGAGGACAACTGACAAAAAAAATTACTGATTGCAGTGGATACTTAAATAATTTACTACCTAATGATCTTGTTTTGGCAGACAGAGGATTTGATATTCATGAACTAGTGGCAATGCAGGGAGCCGAGGTTAAAATTCCAGCGTTCACTAAGGGTAAAAGTCAGCTGACATCTGCAGAAATAGAGTCAACAAGAAAACTGGCACATCTGCGCATTCATGTAGAACGCATCATAGGTCTTCTGAGAAACAAATTTACAATTTTGAACACCACTATTCCAATAGACCTGCTTTTTCATCGAGAAGGTGAAGAGGTTACCACATTAGACAAGATTGTCACTGTTGGTTGTGCAGTTGTCAACCTCTGCAATGGTATTATTTAACAATCAGCCTGTTACTTAGCGACCTTTGAGCCACTGTGTGATTGATGCAAAGACTAATAATGAAGTCAGCATTGCAAATTGCTTCATGTTAAAAAAAAAAGTTACAAGGCAGCAATTAATGTTGTTATGGCGAAAAAAATTTAATAGACTATAAAATAAAAGAGTGATAATTGATTATAACCATTGTCTAAAACTAAGTAATGTATATGTCTTATCACAATGAATGGCTGTTATGTATTGATAGTTGCTTTAACTCATTCTACCCCAGAAAACACCGCAGCAAAATGAAGATCGACCATGATAGTTCAAGGGTGATGCCAGAATAGCTTGGCACCTAAGGGCGCCAAGCTATTCTGGCATCACACTTGAACTATCATGGTCGATCTGTGTCCTGCACTGCAACGCAGTCTTCAGAGGACGACTTCAAAGTTTGGGGGATTTCGGTCTTGGGGTAGAATGAGTTAAGCAATCTGTCTCTATTAAATGGTTATGAAACCTTTAGTGAGTGATAAAATGTTTACACATACAGTTGGAAAATAAGCTTCAATTACTGTAGTGGCCTACAGTGGACATATCAAGCTTAATGTACAGATTACTGTGAAATTACTGAAAACTAAATCTTTCAAGAATGTACAATGTAGGCCTACTTGTACTTTGTATAAAATATATCTATTTAGTAATATTCTCTAAATGTGATGCCATTTAAAAAATATTTAACGATAACAAAATAAAAATGTAATGTAGCCCTATGTAAATAGATGTTATATTGAAAAGAATCAATTGATGAGGAAATAGTGATGATATTGACAAATACTGCAAAATATTGTAATTTTGCTGGTGCATTTGTTTTCGTTTATTGACCAAAGACAATGATTTACCATATGGCATATTGTACTGCTATATAATGAATGTTATTATTAGAGTTGTAATTCTTTCCTTTTTATTTCATTTCTTTAATTATTAAAAGTATCATGTGAAAATATGTGAGAATGGGACGATGATTGTGTGTAGACTTTTAATAAACCAATTGAATTGAATTGAATTGAAATTGTTGTGAAAACTTTTTTGTTTGGTTTTGTAGTGTTAATTTACAGAATGTGATGAATGTAAATGTTTATTGTAATTACACTTAACAATTTGGCACAGAAATAAATTACAGGAGGCTGGCGTAAGATGGGGGCAGGTGTGATACTAAAATCCATGTGTGCTCTGACCTCCGCACGGTGGACAGATCCACACACCCTTTGGTTTCCTTTTAAGTCCTACACAGCCAAAATGAAACCACTCAATCTTGCATCCTTTGTTGTCACAGGCAATCATTTTCCCATATTCTTGCTTCCGACAAACACAGAAAATGACTCCCTCTGCACCTGCATCTGATTCTTTCCCTTCTTGTGTCTCAGCACTTTTGTTCTGATTAACTGAAGGGTCATGAACCAGCCATTTACCAACTAGCTCTGGTAGAATCGCCATTTTAAACAAAGCTGTTGCCTGTAACACACAATCATCCCAAAATATCTGGTTTGGGAAAACCCTCACAATGGCCAGGTCAGCTGTGGTCCACACGGCAAAGTCACAATATGCTGACTTTGTGAGGAAGATCTGCGCTTGGACCTGAGAGTAGTATGGGTGATCCTCCCGCAATGCAATGGAGCCACTAACAATAGCTAAGCAAAATGCAGCGTCGGAAGATATAGCCTCTTTTATTGTCTGCTTTCTGTGTTTATAAGGACATTTAATTTCCAGACAACCACTCCCATGGCATGCACAATTTACCATGGCGTCTGGTGTCGCACCCATAAATGGGTACTCTGTTGGAACAAATATTCCACATGCTCTAATGACAAAGTTATCATGCTCTTTCTCACAAACAGTGCGATACATCTCTTTTGCCTGACTTTCTTTTTCTTTACCCCATTTTGTCTGAGCAGAGGTAAAGAGGACTTTATCTGGGTAACAGATCTTTTTTACAAGAGATGGGGCAGGTTTGTCAATACTTGTGTGACATACAGCATATAAATTGGAAGCTGTAATTCGTCCTGCTCTAACAGAAAACCAATTCTTACTTTGAGATTGTCCTTGTGTGGATTGTTCAATAAGCTCAGTCTCAAACTGTTGTACTTTAATCTCAATAGTGCGACAAGTCTCTTGCAGGCATTTTAAAGATTTCCCCACTAAGTCATCCTGTTTCAAATCTCTCAGGTCAGCTGGCAAAGAAAGTGATGGACTGCAGTTCAGTTCATCAGATTCTGTACATGGGACTGCCACCTTATAATCATTACAGTATTGTGGAGTTACTTTGAGTAGATTACTATTCCTATTGCTCTGTTTCAGCGTAGAAAAAAAATCTGTCATCTCCTCTTGGGTTGGTTCTGCATCACAGTCCAATGGCTTTATGCCCTTTTGGGGTGTGGCATCTTCTGAAACATTATCAATAAGTTTATCAAGTTTCTTCTTTCTCTGGTCAGCAGAAGTAAAATCTATTTGATAAGCAGGTTTAGGCAGAACTCCAGTTACGTTTCCTGGTATTTTCCAATAAGCTTTTACGCCTGTGCAGGTTGCATTTTCTTTTACCCTAGAATGGGCATCCAAGGCAAATGACAGTGCTGCAGCATGTGTGCAGGTCTCACCAACTCCGGCCATACAGGTGCAGTGGGCAGTAATGATTGCTCCGTCTGCTGTGCATATTAGCCAAGGAACAAGTGGCTTGTCATTCAGACTCTGTGAATGCATAACCTGCAAGCGCATTAAAATAAAAATATTAGACCTAATTATTGGAATATTTAAATAGTGTAGGTGCCTAGGTGGCTAAGCCTAAAAGTATTTGGGGGGGGGGGGGGGGGTCTCTGCATTAATTATCAGCTTACTTAGTCAAATTCTAGGATAGCAATGCACTCACCTGGGGTCGCCTCAGATAAAAAGAATTATATTTATAGTACGTTATACCTATTTTTTCATACAGCAGTGATCAATCCTGCATAATTTCCAAATATGAACAAACTGAACTAGTCTCTAGGTGGGGAATTAAATATACAATACCAATAAATAAATAATATTTTATACACGTTTTAATAAAAATGTGATACAAGAGTAAATAATCTAAATAATGTAGTCAGCCGACTAAGGCCATTCCTCTTTGCTATGTCTACCTTAATAGTGGATGGTGGTAGGTAGGCCTAAATGTATCCTTTCTTTAAGAAAACCAAAATAAAATGCACTAGATGATCTGTACAAAAACAATGACAAATTTGGCCTCAATAAAACAAAAAAAATTACGGGGCTGGTCGTGTAGCCTACTTTGACACTATGTCACGACACTGGTCTAGACTTAGTTTTATAAAGAGTAAGTCAAGCATGATAATTTTTATAGTTAATAGTTATTGAAATAATACTGACCTTTGCCGTTACAATAACATTTGCACATCCATCTGGTTTGAAGGTGTGTATGTCCCTGACCCAACCTGACACAAATAACTTGTAAGCCTGAAGACTCTTGTACGCTTTGAAATCTTCACAAGTGTAAGCAGAACAGCCCAACACGAAGTAATTTACAATGGCTGCATAATCTACAGCAGGCAAATCTTCGACCGAATTTGACCATGAAGACTTTGGAATATCGTAAGGGTCAACTCCATCAACGTCTATTAACTTTCGGAAATATCGCAATTTAGCTTCAGGCAATAGTTTAGAGGCGTACGTTCGCAAATCTGTTACTTTAGACTCCATAAGGCCTAAGGTAGGGGACGCTACTCTAACCAACTCTTAGTTCGCGTTTTGCCCCATAGCTGAGAGGTGTCAGCTTAATACATCCCGTCGTCAACAAGTCATGCATTTGTGGAGTGACGCATGCGGGTAAAAACACCTGTGGCTGAGACTTGAGAGCCCTCATACAAATCACTCAAGTACACAATCCACGCTAGTTAGCCTCAGGCTTTAAGAAAAAAGCCATTTATACCATTATTTCTGAGTCAATACCCTAAAAACATGGCTATAAGAAACATTGTTAGCGAGTGTGTTCTTGTACTTGAAAAAACATTTAAGCAGGTGTTAAAGTGACAAAAAAGTAATTACAAAATAATGTTTAATTTGGTTTTATAAAAAAACAAATCACTCATTGTTTTAACAAAATCAAATAACAACATTTTTATTCTATTATCTATTGTAATTATTTGCACAATTTGTTATTTAATTTTGACAAAAAATGTACTTTAGTCAAGAATTAAAGCATAATTTAATAGAGCAAGGGAAGTAACTTTTTTGTCTTGCTGAAATTTTTACAAAATTACTTCCCTCAGAAATTTTTGTTATTGAACATGGGTGATTCCTTCCTTTTTCTGGTGCTCAAGTTATGGGTAAAATTATCAAGTTACTGTCTATGTTACTGTCTTGGTGTTTCATTTGGCCCTCACTTGGCCAGGTTGTGATTTATAATTTACTGCAAAGCCAATAATCGCCAATACTGTGTCAGGTTTGTTTGCTTAAAAGGACAGGGTTATTGTACATGACATTACAATTGAAATCTGAGAAACATGTCATTTATAAGCCCACTGAGAGAGACACAATATTGGTCTGGGGTAAACTCAAAAACTATTGGCTACATTTTGCTGAATGGTACAAATGTATAAAGTTACTATTAATGTACTTCCTAGAAAACATGATTTTGCTTGATAACAATTTTTGTTTTTTGTTTTTAATTTTTTTTAATTACATTATAAATGAACCAAGACGAACTCCTTCTATTAAATGATATCAATGCTGTAGAGAACAAAGACTTAGACTCCAAAAAACAGCGGCTTTTGTCTGTAATTGTCTCAGGCAAATCAAAGGCTTATCTGGGTAGACAATACATGACAGAGGATATTGAATCTCTAAGCTCTGATGAACTAATCAAGCTTCATTCTAAATATGAAAACCACATTGCCTCACTAATGACTCGTGATTTGAGTCGATCTCTTGTATGCCTATACACAAAAGCAGTGAGTCACTTTCTACCTGTGGATAGTGACAGTTTATCACGTGACCTTGAAAGTAATCCTATTGTTTCAAGTTCAATTGGCAAATTAGCATGTGTCATGTTTTACAAGTTCGGAAATTACCTTGCTCCTGTCGTAACATTACTAGTTACTGGGAGCCATATTGATTTCTCAAAAATAAATTTTACTGCAGAAGAAAATGGACGAAACCCAGATGACTCCACAACCGAACCCCGACCCTGTTTTGACACAGGTTCAAACTGTGACTAAGGCTAAAAGTCCAGGGAGGGTTGAGGCTGGAAAGAGAGTAGCTGCATTGAACAAACAAAGAAAGTTAGAACTACTGCAAAAGGTACATGTAACTGACCCACAGTCAATAACATCATTGGTGACACTACCGTCAGGACAGCCAGGTCTGTCACACCCTCATCAAAGTGAGAGACAAACAACTAAGTCTGACCCCCGCCCTGACCCTGACCCCGAACCTCAATCAACAAAATATATAATTGCCGGATTTGTTGTCGGATTTGGTTACGTAGGTTATCAATTATACAAAAAATACAAACCACAGACTCGTACAGTGACCAAAAAATCAGACACTCCAAAAACAAAACCAGAAGTCGCCACATTACCAGTAACACCCAAAGCCGTTGACCCATTTTATATGCAGTAAATAAAAATATTATTTTAATTTTTCTTGCCTAAGAAATGAATGACACAAAGAACATGATGAACCTTGTGTATCACTCTGCCGTAATCAGTGGATTAGCAGTAGCTTATTCTATGCTAGGAAAAAGTCTACTCAAAATGAAATCAGCAGACTTGAGTAGACTTGACTTTGAAGACAGTGCTAAGCTAATTGTAGTTGTCACAGCGTCTATTGCGACAAAAGATTTTCTTGTCAAGCAGGGAATTATTCCAGAAAATGTTTCTATGTAAATAAAAATAATATGGCGACGATAGCTATTATGATTGGTGGGGCAGTTGTTAACGCATTGGCTTTCAGTGGCTCTAATTATCTCTTTTCTAAAATGGGTAGAGAGGAATCAGCGGAAGAAATGAAACGTCACAATGAGGCGTCAGAAAAATTAGCACAAGCTCAACAAGAATATGAAAAGAATAGAATTGAAAAACTTGATTTCATCAATGAAAAACTCAGGCTTGAAGGCCACGCACAACATACGTTTTCAAAT
This sequence comes from Semisulcospira habei, assembly GCA_036245525.1. NCBI lineage: Eukaryota > Metazoa > Mollusca > Gastropoda > Semisulcospiridae > Semisulcospira > Semisulcospira habei. Next base: position 32,676 of record BTPG01000068.1, on the reverse strand, counting down.
ACAGACGAAGCAATCAGGGAATACTATCTTGTCACAGGTGAAGACATGTCTATCCCGAAACCAAAACTAAGTGACTATTACAAACCAAGCACACAACAAAGAAACGGGGAGATAATCTTTGTTCTAGTGGGAATGACATTTGTTTATTTTACAGGAGTTTTCATTGCTAGAAAAAATGGCAGCCGAAAATAAACTATCAAAAATATATTACTCTCCATCAGGCTATTGGAAAGGAGCAACAGCTATTCAGAAATTACATGCCGCTGTGGGCGGAGATATATCACTCAATCAAGTCAAACAATGGTTACAGAGACAGGCAATTTGGCAGATATATCTTCCTGCTCCAAGAAAGATAACGAGGCCCCATTTTGAGAACACAACACCTAATGACACGCACCAAATGGACCTCCTGTTTCTTCCGCATGACACAATAAGAAAGAAACGATACAAGTACGCATTAACTGTCGTAGACATAGCTTCAAGGTACAAAGACGCTGAACCCATATCTGACAAAACTGCTAACACTGTTGCGACTGCTTTATCTAGTATCTATAAAAGAGGCCCTTTAAGATACCCCAGACTAGTGCAGGTTGATGATGGATCAGAATTTAAGGGCGCAGTTAATCAGTTATTTGCGAAGCATGGCGTACTGGTCAGACGTGGTATTCCAGGCGTGCACAGATCACAGGCAATTGTTGAAAACTTTAACAAACAGTTATCGGAAAGACTTTTCAGTTACCAGTATTCTAAGGAACTCATGCATGACACCCGTAACACTGAGTGGGTTAAGCGATTACCACATGTGATAAAAGCAATGAACAACGAAGGACACCCAAAACCTGCTGATGCTATTAAATTGAAAACAATTACAGAGCCAAAAACAGGACCAACCCTGGCACCAGACACAAGTTTATTTACTAAACAGGTGAGATATTTATATCAGCCAGGGGAGGCTGAGAACGACGACAGACGCAGGGCAACAGACCCCATCTGGTCAACGTCTGTACACAATATAAAAAAAATAATTCCCGGCGCAGACGCAACAATATATTACCTGTATGACCCTGCACCCCAGAGGGCATTTGTCAGAGAAGAACTACAGATTATTCCCCCAGACACCGTTACTCATTTCAGTAACTAAGTCATCAATTAATTCATCAACCAGTTCATCACAAATGTCTTCAGATAACTTGAGTCTGTAATGTCCAGGTGCATAAGCTTTTTCCTTAGTGTGAAACACTCTTTTCGTGTCACCAACTGCAAGTGATTTCTTATGTGTTTGAATTATTTCAAGATTGTGTTTGTTTGATCTCAGTGACTTGTTTGGATAATCAGGCATTAATGCACCGTCTAACACTTGCTTGTAATGTTCATGACGAATGTCTTTATTTTTTATCGCTGTTTTTTTTATTCCTTTGGCTTTTGACTGACTACCTTTCTGGTGCAGTATAGAATACATTTTGGATCTCAGTCCAACATACTCAACTATAGGCACACCATTCAGTTCATCCTTAAACTTACCAGGCACTTTCTTGTTTTGTGTGCTAAACAGCGGGTGATCTTTAGGGTAGTCAGACGTGTCATACATGTGTAACTCTGTTTTCATGTCTTCGTAAAAGTCTTCAGTAGGCACGTCTATTATCATAGAGTCAGTGTCAGTGTACAACAGACGGCAGTCAGGATACTTTGGTTTGAAGTAATCATAATAAAATTCAAGCATCAACAGTTTTGATAACTCCAGAATTGCCATACCAATGAATACTGGCTTGTCCAGTTTAACAATCTTTTTTTTGAGTGACACTGCATACAATGATGAATGAAACTCTTTGTACCCTGTGTACTGTGGCTTACCTGTAAGTTTAATTGCACCTGATTCAGTTGTGACCAGTCTCACATCTTTGCGGTGATGAGGATTTTCCATTGTCTTGCCAAAACAGGCATTGTTCATAAGCTTAAAGAAGTCTTTGTCAAATGCAGTGTTGCCATCCCTGGCACGCAATGTTGTGTTCTTCATTATGTAATCTTTCATGAAAGCACTCTGATCAAATTGAATTCCTCTGTGAACTTTCTTTAGTACTAACCCGTGTCTGATGTAAAACTGCAACAAGCGGTAGTGACAAACATAATTGAATTTATCATTCAGATTAGGCACAAGTTTAGTGTCTTCTTTTTTTCCTGTCATACTCATTTTCTCAACAGCTAAGGGATAATCATTATGATAATCATGTAGATGGTGCGGGTACTCCAGGTCTACTTCAAAGATCCAACCCTTCGCGTCGTTTCGGTCAAGATTCATAATATTGTTAGTTAACCCTGACTCTGTTACATCATACTGTGACAAATCATACAGACAAAAGTTTTTCAAGGGCAATAACTCACACATTGCCCAGCCATACAAATTATTAGCGTCCAAGTACGTAATGAATGACCTTGACCCCGGGCTTGAGGGGTCAAACCCCCGGTCAAGGTCACCATGACCGTCCAGATATTTATTGTTGGCTCTGGCATAGTTGTTTGAAGCTATACTAATGCCTCCCCTCAATCCACGTTCCACCATTTCACCCATCGTACGATCAGACAACAGGTCTATAGATATCTTACTGGATTTCAAAAATGCATCCCATGTCATGCCAGGACTAGTTATGTAACAAGCAGGGTCAAGTCTGTAGTGTAACAAACCCTTCTCACGGTAACTTTCAAATACGTCTGCTAGCAAACAAACGTCAGCTTTCAAGTACTGGTCGTGATAGTCACCAATCGTCTGACACCCTAATTTACCCCACGCATCAAGAGCGTGTTGATATTCAGAGTCAGAAATACCTTTGCCAGTTAGTGTAGAATAAAATTTCTCTTTTGGTGGCAGTCTTGTTTCTTCAAACACAACCCAGTGATCAATGTACTCATATGGATAAACACCTTTCTTAATCAAGTCTGGCTCAAAATATTTACTTGTTATTGGATACTCAGTCAGTCCTTCTGCCAGACTAGCCAACCCTAAAGACAAATGTTGCATGGAGTCATAAAATGCTAATTTGTCTAACCTAAAAGTTAAGTATTTCTCAGTTGTCTGGGCAATACAACTTATGTTTTTGTACGACTCATCTACAGCCTGCATGATAATGTGTGAATCATATCCTTTGAGATTGTGGAAAAAGATTGGTAACTTATATGTCTTGGGATCTGTTTTTAATAACAAGTTACAATTGTTATGTGCAGCGCCTCTGTAATGCCCAGTTATGTGATCGTGGTCACGAACTTTATCACCCCCCAGAGGCTGTTCACAAATCCAACACGTCTCAGCTGTATCAAATTTTAGTTTGTCTTCTTCTGTCATCACCAAAGGCATCTGACATGTTGTGAGATACTGTACTACCTGACTATACAGATGTCTCATTTCTGTTAAAAACAGACATGCTGCATTTTCACCCCTGTAGATAACAGGCTCTGAATGAAGACCGTCTGACCTAACAATAATGTATCCAAAAGAACACACCACTTGGTCACTCAACTTTATAGTCTTTGGTAATGACTCTGGAACATGACCTTCATACGGAACAACCAGTGATTCAAAATCTGCGTACACTACAAACGACAGCTTTTGCTGATTCCCATAGTTCTTAAAATACACTTGACTACCAGGCTCTGGATACTTAAGTACAGTTTGAATGTCATCAGCTGACCTGCAGTGTAAAACATGTTTGTGTGCCACAGCAATAGAGGAAAACCTCTGTAAACATCTATTACAAAATTCCTGTTTGCCCTTGTGTTTTGTTGTATGATTATGAATTAGACGTGACATATTCCTAATAATTGTGTAGTGAAAGTTATTGTCATCTCCGATTAGCAACATGTCAACATGTTTATCTTCTGACTGCCCATATGTTGGTGCCAGTGCTGATACTCTAATGGGTTGTAACTTGTCAACAGACACATTATCCCACACAAACACATTTACAGATATGCCAGGATTTAATTTTTCAAACAAGTCTATGTCCTCTATTTTAACAGGGAACTCAATGCCACTAAAATCAAGTTCGTTTACAAATTTGATGTAGTTAGATACACGTTCAGGTTTTGTCTTTATAAAGTGTAGTTTAGCAAGCACACACCACATGAAACAATAGTTGTCATTGTTCTGTATGTTGACGACAGCCTTTTTGTTTACTACTTCTGTTGGCAGTGGCAACCATGCTTTACCTAATATAGGATGATACCTAGACTGCTTTAGTTGCAGTTCATGTACATGTCCTTCGTGCCAACCAGACCCCTTCATTCTTGCACTGTCAATCGCCTGGAGGAAGTCTGGTAATAGTCTGTCTCTAAACACGTTCTCCAATTCTCTTCTTGTGTTAACAGTGTGTTGTCTTGTTGATATGTACGATACAATCACTTCACCGTCCACCCTAGTGAATTCGATTTTTGCAACAATCTGAATCTTTACACTGCCTGTAAGAAGATTTTGTTGTATGACAGAAAAAGAGTTTTCTATTGATTCGTAAACATTATTAGTATTGGATATGGGTAAGTTTGTTGTGTGAAACACGTTTCTTAAACTAGATGAGCCAGGGTTTTGAACATTGTCCGTCATTTTTATTTGTCCGACAAAATAATAAATGAAAAAATATTACTGCTTGCTCACCCTGTGTAATACCACTTTATTAACTGTAACACTGTCAATATAAACATTTAGTTTGCGCAGTTGTTTAAATATGCTATAACAAATTTCCCCTAACCAACCATAGTCGGTATCATTAACTTTAAAAGTAGGTGTCTTTAAATCAACTGTCATGTGCTCCACATTTGGATGCTCATCGACATAATCCAAAGTCACACTATATGTAACATATATTTCTGATGGTGCTGAAAGGCTTATGTAAGTCTGTTTGGGTGATGTTATTAAATCAGTAAAGTGCATAACATCTTTGAAAAGGTGTGTGAGATCAAGCACCTGTATGATTTGTCCGTCTGTCATTTTTATTAGACAAACAAAAGAATAAATTAATTTACATCAATTTACTAACCCATACCCTGTGGGCTGATCTGTCTTTAAAATGAGCTTTAGATGCTTAGTTGATTTCAGTTTATTTTTTACATCATCTCGTTCATGCTTATTTGGGATGACATCGTTCTCTCTGAGACAGTCTTCGAAGCTGTCACGATCCTTGCAGTAAAACAAACAGATAAACTTTAACTGTTCTCGAAAATCTTTCAGTACAGCATTATATTTTTGAGTGAGAATCCATACACTGACATTTGCGTGTCTGCCACTGAAGGCAAGTTCTGCTAGAGTGTTTCTCTTCTTGACAATGTCTTTCTCTGCAGAACAGTCATCAACAATAAACAATGTTGACTGTCCTTCAAATTGCTTGTAAAAATATTGTAGGTAGTCATTCAGTTTTTTCTCAGGGTCAACTAAGTATATGTTGCTGTCAGTCCAAATGAATAAACGGTTGTGATAAGCTTTGTTGTGTTTGATTGTAGGACAAAATATTACAATGTTTTCAAAGTGGTGTATGTATCTTGTTTGTAATAAGTTAAGAACAAATTCAGTTTTCCCACACCCTGTGGCGCCACAAAATAAGCCACAGTGTGGATCAAGGGTCATTAAGCTCCGGTTCATTTTAATACACAATATAATTTTAATATATGTGTCCACTTAGTCTACACTCTTGTATATTGAGTTGTGCGTCATAAATTAGATACAAATATATGTTAATGGCTGCAGCAGTTTCAACCTTCTTTTGTATCTGAATTGTTATTCCGTCACTACCGTTCTCGACAGTTCGTCCTGACCCATGAAGATAGTCGTCATCTGTACTACGAAGGTCTAGCCACAGTGCATACTTGTTTGTCAGGTATTGACCAATCCTAACATCATACAGATGTAGATCTTTGCACGCAATGTTTGCAGGTTTATCTCTAATCCTTCCTCCCGCAAAATACTTTGTGGTTTCGTCATAGTGTTGATAAGGCAGCATTCCTGAAGCGTACACTTGATTAGGACGGCCTTCAATTGTGCAGGACAAATGTGTAATCTTAGGATTGTAGAATTTTTCTGAATCTCTTTTGTATGGACTCACCGGTTCAACAAACAACATAAGAATACCTTTCAGTGACCTGGCAGGCGTGTTCAAGTTTATGTTCCACATTGGGTCGCTTTTGTCTTTGGGTATTAAACTATGCCTAATCACACGGTCATAATAAATTGGAAGTCTTGACTGATACTGATTTTGAATGAGTCTGGCTAGTTCAGTGTGTGTGACAATTTCATATTCCAAGGAAATGTTAGAGATCTTGTATGTTGCATCTGCGGCAGATGATTTAATGACTTTGGAGTAGTCATTGAAAGTTAGTTCAAAACTTAGACGGTCATTCAGTGCTCCTTGATAATAAGGCAAATGAGCTGTGAGGATTTCAAACTCAAGTGGAATGTAAAATCTGGTTCCATATGTTTCTGCTATAATAACGTCATTGGCTGCTGACGTTGACTTATCTCCGGCATTGATTCGAAGTTTACCAACATTATCTGGCTGTATGCCTTGATAAATACGGTCCTCTCGTTCTTCTCTTGTGAGCCAAAGGTCTTTGTAACAGTAGAACACATCTGAGTCGTCAAGACTAAACACTTCCTGTCCTTCAAGTTTTACTTTAATAGTTCTAACAATTGCTCTGCCAAGATTGTTAACCAGTGTTCTGTTTATGTCTGCGTCTGATGAAAGTTCAATATTAAATGCTAGGCGTGCAGTGCCAGGAACAATAACGTCACTGGGACCTAGGTTTGGAAACTTGACTGTAAGTGTTTGATTCTGGTCTATGGTACTTGGATTGTTTGTGATGACGATTGATTGTCTTATGCCCTTAACACCCAGAGGCTCACGTAGTTTTCTGTATGGGTCTAACTTTGATCCGTAAGACTGTGTCATTTTTATTATGCACAATAAAAAATAATAAATTAATAAAACAATGGCAGCAGGAGGATTTAATCATGAAGATTTTGAAATGGATGACACGTATGATTTTGGTAATACAACAGATATGTCAGATATGACTGGTACAAGAAATATTTACAGTTTACGTCACGAACTTTTAGAAACCAAAGTGAACTCATTTTATGATCATGTTGGTGGCCGCCCAGACAACGTAGATCCTAATCAGTTTGAACTTGATGGCAAGGGTCATTTATATTTAAATACTGTTGACAAAGGAAAAGTACTATTGACTAACAAAAAAGACCCTAGTAGGTTTAGGGCTTTAAGTACAATAAAAAATGAAGGTGGTGTTGGTGCCTTGCGTCAACTTGGTATTGGTGGGTCTCCTGTCACGCCAAGACTGGCTAGTGTTCTTCACGACACGCAAACAAAGTTGCCAACAGGGCAAGAGATTGAAATGGCACCAGTAACAAGCCTACCAGAAATAGCAAACACTGTGATACAAGAAACCTCATTTACTGAAGGACAAATAAATGATGCTATGAAAACAATAGATGACCCGCCTTTGTCAATGAGGGAGATTATGGGATTGGATAAATCACTGCAGACGATAAGAGGTGAGATGGTAAACAATATTGCCAAACTAGGTGAGCTTGATAAACACATTGAACGTGAAAAAGAGAAACTGGCTACAGCAGACAATGGGAATCTTGACACAGAAATGAAAGAAAGAATTCAACATAGATTAAATGATTTGCAGATAGAAAGATCAGGACGGTTAGAAACAATTAGTATTGGAAGACAAAAACTAAAATCACAGGTCAACAGAATTAGAGAAACTATTCAAAAAATACTTCACGAAGACACTACTCTGGCTGAGAGACTAAAAACACTTTTCAGAGAACAGGGTATCACAATTGCTAGTTTAATTACAGCTCTGGGATTTATTATCAGTACTGTTGTGTTAGCTGTCTCCGGCAGTGGTGGTAAAGCACCCCCGGCACCAGCAACACCAACCCCGGGCCCACCAACCCCGGCTCCCACAGATCCAAAAGATTTACAGTCATGGGTAAAGAAACAGTTGTCTCACATATCAGACCTGCTTAAGAAATTGGCTCTGAAAGCAGTGGATGCTTTGCCTGGCATAATTGGCACTGTTGTCAGTTGGCTGATTACTACAGCGGCAAAGGCAGTAGGGTTTATGGCAGAACATGTGTGGGTCTTTTTGGTTACAGTAGGAGGGTTGATGGTGGGTTATTTAATGAAACAGATAAAGAAGTAAAACCCCTAATCCTGTTAGACCTATTACCAATGCAGTTCTCTCTGACTCATGTGTGTCAGGGGTTGGTGTTGACTGTACTGGTTGTATGAGTGCCGGTGTTGGGGCCGGGGCCGGGGCCGGGGGTGTTACCGTCTTTAATGATTTTAATGACTGAACATGTGTGGTTGTTCCTCCTAAGTTTACAGATTGATTGAGACCGAGTTTTTGACCAACACCTGCAACAATGATTTCATTATTATAATTTGTTATTGTTCCCATTTGGAGTTGAAGGTCAGATGGTAACATGTATAACCCGATGCCAACTACAAAGTCAACTTTTGATCTGGCATATCTGAGTACGTCTTGATAGCGCTGTATGCTTGATGGGAGATCTACTGTTGAATTAATTGAATCTTCAAGATTTGCAAGAAACTGTTTTTGTGCTTCAAATTTGCCACTTCCATTCAAAATGTTTGATTTTGTTAGTGATTGTGCTCCTAGTAAACACCAGACATATGTTCTGATAGATTCATTGACGCGCTCGACTCCTGCTTGAGTAAACCCGTCAGATTTATCTAAAATAAATGTGGTCCATGCGTTTGACTGCTTCTGCTCTATTGATCCTATCCAGACTTCAGATTTAGATGAGAATGAAGTGTACCCAGGGTAGTAATCTTGAGGGTATTGTCTGTGACTCATAGCATAATACAATGTACCCATGCCTTTGTGATCATCAAGTTTTTGTGTGAAGTCATACCGGGGACTGATGTTAAATTCATTACAGATGCGTTCAAACGCTTTCATATCCATAGGGTTGTTATACCTGTTGAAACTGGATTCAGTTGGTAGTGGTGTATGAAGTTCTGACAGTATACGTCTAAGCTGGTAATAAACATGGAAATGATACACAGACCTAATCAGTTTGTTTGAGTGATTCAAATGATCTGTGAATGAAACACCACAGCCTGTAGTTGAACATAGTATTGCAAAGTTGAGTTGGTTTTGAAACATCTGTAGTGGACTTGAAGACCACTTTCTTGCAGTTGAGTCATCTGTTATTGGAGGGTTTAGGTAATGGTCAAATGGGTTGGGTACTTTCACTTGGAATAGATCTTGTACGCTTGCGTCAGACACAGCTATGTCAAGCTGATTTAGTTGAATTATTTTCTGTTCATAAGTAGGTGCAACATTATATTTGGCATCCACATTAAATTGAAATGCGTTTGTAGTGGTAATGGTTGGTGATTTAAATTCCATCCTTTTTATATGAGATAATAAAAATGTTTATTACCTTAACAAATCTTGACACAAGCAAACCAGTGTGGTTAACTAATGGGATTGATAATCGTGATGGTAGCAAGGCTGTAGCTATCCATGAAATGTTTTACACAGTAAAATGGTTTAATGTTACAAATGATACAGATTATTATATAGATGGATCTGTTGTTGCTAGTTTAAAGAGAGTTAATGTTTTGCGAGCTGGGTATTATGACTTTTGTACTTTAGCTGAATGGCTACAAAATGAATTTAAAATTAAAGCAACTTTAAATCCGGCTAACTTACTTGTTACATTAGATTTTCCAAAAGGTAGTGAGTATTCATTATCATTAAGTCTTATAAAATTACTTGGGTTTATGGGTAATATAATTTCTTTTCCAGATGAAGATTGGACAAAATGGTTAGGTCCAGAAAGGCAACAACTACTACTAAAACCAAAAAAAGAAAAAATAATTGGAAGATATCCTGTTCATTTGTCAGTACACACAGTGCTAAATGTTTATTTGAAAGAACTAAACACATCTGAGAATGTTCACAATGGAAAGCCTTCAACTTTGTTGAGATGCTTACCTACTGGAACTGCACCCTATTGTGAAAGTGTGGTTGTTAGATTTCCTAATTTGCAGTTTAAGAAATTAGGTTCTAGTTTCTTTGAGTCACTGAGTATATCTGTAACTAATCAGGATGACAAACCAGTTCTTATGCATGATTTTAGTGTTGTGTTGGAAATTAAATAATTTTATTTTTGTTTATAAAAATGAGTGGTCTTGGTCCAAAGCGAACAATCATACCAGTTGCGTGTCCGGTTACAGAGTTGAAAGATTTGGCAGACGTACAGGATTTTGAGAAGGAAGGAGAAATTGGAGAAATATATGGTTTTGAACTTGATTCCTTTGGCATGTACAAGAGGAAAGTAATTGTTGACATGAAAGACGGTGAAAAACAGATTCCTAAACTTGGTCAGCTACGTGATGTTACTGTACCTACTCCACCTGTAAATAATTCGCCCTACAACTTAATACATGTGGGAAATAAGTGGGTGGTTTCACCTGTACCTGTTCCACCGCCCACAATTGACTGGGACATAAAGTTGGAATTTATTAGTCCTTATGTATACACTGATGATGAAGGCGCCTTAGTGTTTAGGAAAGTTGTTAATTCTGGGCCGCTTATTGTAAGCCTTGTTCCAAGCTTTGCCCCAGACAACAATAGCAGAGAAAAACTGAAAGTTGAAAATTATGAGAAACGGCGGTATCTTCTTACAACTAGAAAGGGTAGATCAGATACTTCTGTTGTGTTTATGCCAGCAAGCTTAGTCATGGCTAGAGAAGTGACAATAGTATTTGAAATTATCATGAAATCTGTTGCTACTGCTAAAGAGGCTCAAATTGCACAAGGAATTAAACTTACATGGGACGAAACAGTAACAGAATCATCAAAGGTCTTTATTGCTATTACAAAAAATGTTGATGTTATTAATGTTTCGAGCAGTGTTCCAGCTGTCAAGGTGGTGGTCGACAAAACAACTTTTGTTCGTCTGAGTTACATAAACCTTGAACACATTGATCTTGTTGCATTTTATTATGCCAGCAAATTGTATACTTTTGAAGAGTTGCAAAATGTAATTGCTGATTAAATAAATAAAAATATTTGTCAATAAAAAAAATGGTAAACTTCTATCCACAACTACCAACGCTTGATCCGACTGAAACAAATGTGACGACTAAAACAACACTTGCGCCTGATCCACATATGCCAATTGCTTCAGATAAAACATTACAGGCAGATGCATTCAGATTAAATAATATTACAGAAGCTTTGAAATATTTGGAGAGTGAGGAGGCGAAATATTCACGGTGCAAAAGACGGTATAAGACCGTTTTCAATTCTGTACAAAACACTTCTATGGCTATTGGTGCAGTTTCAGCTTCATGTTCTGTAGGGGGTATCGTTCTGTTCGCCACAGGAATTGGGAGTTTGGCTGGAATAGCAGTTGAGGGTGTTAGCGTTGCTACATGCCTGGCTTGCTTTGGTTTGGAAGCCTTGAACAAGAGGTTTCACACGAAATTACAGAAACATGAAGCATTGAGTACGCTTGCTGGTGCAAAGCTGAGCAGTATGAAACTTATTATCAGTAAGGCATTGAATGATAATTTTATTGATGATGAAGAATTTAAGCGGGTCCAGGATGATTTAAATAACTACAAGAAACAAAAATCTGAAATACAGAATAAGATGCGTAGTCAATCTCCTGTGAATGTTGAAGAACTTAAGGCCAGTTTTTTAGCAGAGGGAAAAAGGATGGGGGTACAGGAAACCACAGAAAAACTACACAATCTTTTAAACAAATAAAAATCAGATTTGGTAATCAATCAATATTTTTGTCATATGCTTCGCAGAGAGATGACACGTCATTTACACCACTTGTGCCTGATTATTTAACCCCATCAGCACCACCACCTGAGTATTACTGAGAAAAAAAAGTTTTTTTATTGTCCTTGTATCTTGGCAAATCTGACCGAGTAAGTTGTGACTTAAGTCAAGTTGTTGTAAGAACTTAGGGTAAGTACTTGTAAGAACTTAGGGTAAGTACTTGTAAGAACTTAGGGTAAGTAATTAATAAGTTCTTATGGCAACACACTTAAAGGTTACCTCTGCAGGTTCCTAAAAGTTAGTTGCAACTTGTTAATAAGTATTAAGTTTCACTTGGCATCACTTGATCAGGTTCATGATTAGGTGTTGACAAAGACAATAGTTATAGAGAGAGAACAATAGAGTCCCAATAGATAATGAATTCAATAGAGCCGCATCAGTCATGCTTGTCAGTTTTTTAAAATCAAAGGGTTGATTTAGAATTAACGGGGGTAAAATTGGGGACAAAATTTTGATATTAAAAAATGATGTAAATTAATGACTGATGCGGCTCTATTGAATTCATTGTCTATTGGGACTCTATTGTTCTCTCTCTCGTCTGTTACTGTGACACATAAGTGTCCATGCATTTCCAGCATGCCGATACAACCCTAAGTTGTCACCAGATGTCAATGTTTACACCTGCCACTGATAAGGTATATCCACGGTCTAGACAACATGTAATAAGCGGCATCGAATGATGATCAGTGTGTCTGTGTTGTGTCTCATACACGATCGGATGGAAGTACCAGTGTTGTAAAGACTATACACATACTACACATGTGACCAGGGTTGATAGTCATTACTTTTTTTCTTTAATGAAATAAATTTTCTTTAATTCTGGTAAAAGGTTAAAGAAATACATTTTCTTTACTTTTTTTTTGAAAATTAAAGAAATAAATTTTCTTTAATTTTTCTTTTTAATGAAATAAATTTGCGTTAAATACAAGAATGATCATTTATTGCTCAGCTCAGAAAAAAACAAAAAGTGGCAAGCAGTTGAAAAGTGACACGCCACCAGATTTCCTCCTCTACCCACTATCTAAAACACTATCTGGCCAGATACATGCAGTAGTTATGAGAAGGGGAAAGAAAGAAAGAAAGAAGAAAAAAAAACCTCGGAAAACTGCACAGCGCAAGAAAAAGTCATGCGACTAAAAATGGAACAATTCAGGCTTGTTTGACCTTATTTCGCGATGCTGACAAATCCACTCATCTGTAAGAGCCATAGATCCTCAAGAACCCCAGCAGTCTTGGGTGAGGGGGGTGGGGGGTTGGTGGGTTAATGACGATTTATGCCTACTACAGTTAAAAATGTATACACCTGTGCTGTCCATCGTTGCAGTACCATCTGCCTTCTCACTCCTGAAACGAAAACCACCCAACTGCAAGAGGCATAGATCCTCATGAGCCCCCGCAACTGCGGGGGCTCATGAGGATCTATGCCTCTTGCTGGGATAATCTGCGCTCATGTTTTGCTCAAGCAAAGTGGATCTCTTAAGTTTTTCACCTGTCCAATCGTACCATCTGACTTTTTACTCCTGAAACGAAAACCACCAAACTGAAAGAGGCACAGATCCTCATGAGCCCCCGCAACTATGGGGGCTTGTGAGGATCTATGCCTCTTGCTGGGATAATCTATGCTGGTGATTTTCTCAAGCAAAGGGGCTCCGTTAAGTTTTTCAACTGTCCAATCTTTGCTGTACGAGTGCCATCTGCCTTCTCACTCCTGAAACAAAAACCACCCAACTGAAAGGCATAGATCCTCATGAGCCCCCGCAACCTCAGGGGGGCTCATGAGGATCTATGCCTCTTCCTGGGATAATCGACGTTCATGATTTTCTCAAGCAAAGGGGATCCGTTCAGTTTTTCACCCAGAGGCATAGATCCTCCAAACCGCCTCAAACCGGCTGCAACTGGGTCAAACCGGCGCGGCTTTGTGCATAGACACCTGTTGTTCGTCGCGGAAAAACGTACTGAAGTAACGAAATTTTTAACGAAAGAAATCGATAATCGTTACTTTTATTTTTTAATTCATTGAATTTTCTTTAACTTTTTAAAAACATTAACGCGTTAAATTTTCTTTAACCAAAAATTCAATTTGTTAAATCGTTAAATCGTTACAAATCTTCCAAACCTGCATGTGACCAATGTGTGTCGTTGGTGTCCACAGAGTCACCTACAGGTGCACCAAGGTGTGGCATCCCAAAAATGGAATATCAATTAGAACCTCTGAATTCAGCATCAGAATCAAGCTGTAAGTCATTGCCGTTGTCAGTGCCTCAAACGGGGATCGCTCCAGCTGACACTGCCAACACGTGGCCGTTATGCTGCCACGCGGTAGGTAGGTACACATGTCCCAATACATCTAAGCTATCTGCTTTTGAAACCATGTCTCCAAACACAAAATTGTATCACTCCGAATATCTATACATCCACTCGCCATTCCGACTGTAATTCCCACGCTAGCGCTGCAAAACTGACAGCATACCACAGACGAACATACGTGCGCACTGCCAGGACCCTGTCAGTGTAAACAGGATGTGTCAGTGTGAAGGGCGAGTTCACCACACGCGCAGTGAGGCTCGTGCGTCACCGGGCACGCGATACGAAACACCTGACACCGCTGTAGCGGTTAGCCGGGCTAAATGGTATATGAGGCCGCCAACTGCTACAGCGGTTTGCCGGGTTCAAAGGGTTAAATATTATAAGACATAACAATATGGGTACAAGTAAAAAGCGCATAAAAACTTAATTATTCTAGCATCACACATAATAAATTATAAATATTAATAACTCTTACACACACAGCACGCACTATCAAATTTGGTATATCAGTAAGAGAATTTGATAGCTCAGTTCACTTCTGACATAGTCTAGAAGTAAAATTCTGAATACATCTAGGCAAGGTGGGCATTTTAAAATGTTGCCCATCATGATATTAAGAGAAAAGACACATCCCTAAACCGGCTGCTGTTTTGATTCCATATGCCCACATTTTAATCGCAAACCCTTACCTTACCACCCATTCTGTAACAGCACCGACTCGCCAACATACGCACACACACATCGTGGCACTCACACTGGCACTCACCCACACACACCAGGGGCAGATTTCCCCCCCCCCCCCCCCCCCCCAACACACCCAAAATTCTTAAAATGATATAACAAACATCCCCCCCCCCCCCCCCCACTTGATATATTGACGAATGGTGAGAGTTGAGAGTCTTAACACGCACGCATGCCCCCCCCCCCCCCCCTCCCCCAAAGATTTTTCGGCGACTGGAAGCAAGGTCTAGCGTCAGGGAGGCCTTTTGTGTCAGGTCGAAGGTCCCAAACATAAAGTTGGACCCCGCCCCTCCCCTTCAAGGTAACTGGTCCACCCCTGTGTACATACACACACACGCTCTGATCAACAAATGATCCTGACATAATAGAACTGGTATTGCACTGGAACTGGTACTAGAATCCCCTCATTCAACCACCGGTTTTTCAGTGACATAAGGGAAATAAATGTTTTATGCAGCTCGTATTACAGGCCCCTTAATAGTCTATACACTTATTCTTTCATTTTATTCTGATTTGGGCAGCACAACTGTGGTCCGACATAATTGTAGCCTCAGTCTTAAACGAATTAGAAACATACCGTAAGCTGTGTGTGTGTGCGTTTATTGCTCACTGTACTATTATATGACGTCACCCAATTTTACAAACTGTGTAAATATGAAGTGCACATATATTACTAGAAGTGTTTTAGCATATAAAAAATCTTTTGTGTGCGTTTAATTCCACTAATCATGGAAGAAGTGCATCAGAACACTGCACCTAAAAAATGGTGCCATGTTCATAGGGTCCAAATATGTAATGCTGTAATCGCGTATTAAAAAGAATATAATAAAGTTTATTATTTTCTGAATGCCCTATACAGGACAAACACACCGATACCAAATAATAAGTATTTTCTTGTAGTTATCATAGCTATAGTCTCCAATTCCCCGCAGGAGGGGGGGGGGGGGGGTGTCTACAGAGGGCAAAAGGTCTAAGAGGCTAGTATAATAAACTGATCCCAGTTTTCTGCAAGTATTGCATTTGCAAGAATCAGTACTACCTGTGTAGCAAAAATGACTACTAATTAGGCAAGGCTGAGAGTTTCCGTATTCACTTGAAGATTTACTGTGCGTACCTGACAAGCACTTGAAGCTGCTCATTACAAACTGCCCCTTTTTCTGGCTGGCCACTGACGTTTCTCCACTCACGTTCCAACACTTTCTGGGCCATCTCAGCTGCAAAAGCAGAAATGTAAACAGGAGCATTAAAAGCACACATTTTTGGCTCACCAGGTGCACGAGTTTAGAGAGAGGGACAAAGACTGTCCAAGGAACAATGAAAAAAGTTTGACTCAGTTTGAAAAGCTTACTGTTTTGCTCTCGGCAAGGTCAAGATGCCAGTGATCAAAACAATATAGGGATTCAAATGTGTCCATCTGCTAAGGCATTAAATACATGCCAAAGGGTTGGCTCAGAGAAAATCTCACAGTCATAGCAAAATAAACAAACTCGCAATTTCTTTTCATATATGAACTCAGATGGTCTAACTATGCCCACTGTTGATGTCAAATTATTGTGGTACGCTCAGAGTGAAAAGCATTATCTAAAAAAATAAAAACATACTGTAACAAAACAAGGACAAAACAGCTAAGCGCTTTTCATTCTGTCCCTGTTATTTTCGAACCCAGTCTGTGTCGTAGAGCGTCCTCTCCTGCTTTACTGGTCAGCACAGTCAGCAAGCGCGCAAGTGTGGTGGCCGCTGTCAGACTAGGGGTGGTCTCCATGAACTTTTCCACATACTGGAACGCCCCTCTGTCACAAGCAATTAGCCATTATTAGTCAGTATGCAGTGCCAACAAAAGAAAAATGCTTCAACGACTGTTACGGGCTGCGCACTTAGTTCCCAGCGGAACGTCAGCAGAGAGATTGAGTTACTGCCGTGAGAGGCCTTACACAGCTGTCTGGCAGTGTACCCACTGTCAGGCTGGCTGAGCAGTAAAAACGGGTGGTTCATGTTTTGTTCATTTTATGCCTCATTATAGCTGCATATCCACAAATAACACAGTCATAAACCTGAGATTTTCCTCTTTTCAAAGATACAAAATAAAACATGCACCACACAAGCGATGTTTTCACAAAGTTGTGTTGTTTTGGTTTGAAAATATGTATGCTGATGATGTTTACTGGATTTTCCAATAAAAAGTGTCATGTTCCAACCGCTGTAGATCATGTACACCAATCATTACAACCAAACCAACACATTCCATAGTTTGTTAATGACTTACCAGAAAGTTTGCTGTTGGTAATACCACTAATGTCATAATCCAATACAACAGTGCTGCGGTATGATCCGAGTCATGGAACCATTCCAGCAACAGTTCACAAATTATAACAGTTAAAAATAAATCCTTCTTTGCATTAGATGATTTGAAGCCCATTATGACCATAACTGATCAAAAAAACTTCTGTAGCAGATGATTATGAAACGCTACATGGTTCATTTAGACAGAGGAGAATCCAGTCCTTTATGTTCCTTTCGTTCCACATAAAAATTTCTATGCTACAAAGGACGACATAGATTGAAAAAATGCCAATTTAATTTTGTGTTGATACTTAAAAGAAAAATTAAAAATACTGTTACAACAGCACATTGTCATATGTACCCAAAATGTCATATGCATCCCCCAAAAACTTTACCTAAACCAATAGCGAAGAAACATTTAATCATTGCAAATCCCTGGAAAAGGGGGGTACCAATCAAAAGAGTGTGGGAGCTGCCCCCCCCCCCCCCCCCCCACCCAGCTGTGGAGCAAAGAAAACGATCCTGTACAAGAAAATAGGACCGAGGTAGTATGGGGATGGGGGCAGGAAGAAAGTCAAACAATTCGCTGCCGTCGATCTGTTAGCTACTTGCTGTCAGAGACAAAGGCAGTAATGACACAGTAGTTTCCTTAGTTTTTATTGCCCCTAGAGGGGGGCCTCCTCACTTGGATCGTCTGCTACTCCACAGACAGCTTCCAAGTGTTACCCTGTTTAAATTTAGCAAGTGTCGCCATTGTATCATAAAATAGATTTATATCCAGTAATATGTTAATGATTCTGCTCAGTTTAGCGCTATCTGTATGAGCAAAAGCTTTTGAAAGTGTAAGTAAACTTTACATTCTTCATATGACTGAGCCGAATCAAATGTATGAGGATCATTTTGGGCATTTTTCAATGACTACTTGGTGCTTTCATCCCGTTTTTAGCTCCTGTAACTGTTCTGACACATAGTTATAGAATATTTCAAACAGCTGTGTACTAAAATGTTAATTTTATATAGTATGTGTTAATCACCTCTGACTGTCATCCAACTGCTTCTCTGATCTACCACTTCACGTTATGTGTACTCTTTTAACACAAAGTTGTTCAGTTTATCAACCATTTTGTCAAATATCCAAAAAGACACAGCACAAAATTAAACTCACATCATGTTGTGCAACTGCAACACAGAATTAGACGGGCT
The DNA here is from genome assembly GCA_036245525.1 of Semisulcospira habei. NCBI lineage: Eukaryota > Metazoa > Mollusca > Gastropoda > Semisulcospiridae > Semisulcospira > Semisulcospira habei. Next base: position 14,244 of record BTPG01000068.1, on the reverse strand, counting down.
GCCTAGTACAGTACGTTAGTGACACACGTATGTGCTGGAATAAAGAATAATTTACAACAGAGAAAAAAGCATCAAGACTTTATGGTAGTAAGCAAAAACTAGCAGTCTCAGTTAATGGACATATAGACTATGTCAAAACTGTTTGTTTACATGTTTATTTGTTTCTTTGTCTGTTTCTCTCTTTGTTTGCCAGATATGTTTTATTTGTTGAAAGGTTAACTGATTGCTTAGAAAGCTGTGAAAAACAACACATGACAACTACTATGGCACCATTGTATTGTATTATATTATACTGAGCAACATTTTGCTTGATATAGTGCCTATAACAGGCAGATGTGATTATGAGACCTGAATCAAAAGACGAGGACATTTTGATCAGGTCAAGTAATCACATCTGCCTGTTTATCAGCACTATATCAAGCAAAATGTTACTCAATATAATGTATGTACCCAGTCCAAAACAAAACTTTACCAGAGTCCTTCTGATTACTGCCATTGGTGCTGAAGTGGTCAATATCGCTATATATGGACATACAACTTCCCAACTTGACACTAATAACCGAAATGTATTCAGCGCAAATCCAACCAGGCCTACATCTACCCAGTGCAAATGTGTTCCTCTGATTTTCCATTTATTTTTAGAGCTTAATAAACTCAGCGTGAATCTTCGCAGCACGATTCCACCCAGCATAAATCAACAAAGGCTTGAATTTACTCAAATAAAAATATCTCAATGGAATAGCGACAGCACACATTTACACTAGGTAGATTTATGCCCAGGTTCATTCAGGCTGTGTAGACTTTCACTGGATATTTTCACTTTTTTTTAGATTTGCCCTAAAACATAGAGAATTTTACCCCTTCAGCGCCACTGATAGTGGCACTGTGTGTACTACACATACTAGAAAAAGTACGTCACCACAAAACTCTTCAACGTCACAATCTAGGGCCCGCATAGTCTGGAGTTCACGTCAGACTTTTCTGAAATGTTGCAAAGGAGGTGACATGACATAAAGTTTAAATGCACATAGGCTGAAGGGAACTTTACCGTCCAATACGAAATGTGTCAAACATATAGAACCCATACACAAACCAAGGGGAATCACTCAGCGCTTGACAGACAAACAGTTAGATCCCCTGCCCCCGCCTATCAGGCACCCATTCGCCAGCCCACAGAGAAATACGCAGGTATAGAACAAGACGATCATCTACATCCCTAAAAAGGATGCATCAGGTCTCGCCTATAACCCATGTCTTTCTCCGGAACTTAGGAAGTAGGCAGGAGAAACATACATACACAAACACGAAGGTGCATTACTATATGTGGTCGGGTAAATACCCTGATTTCCCACAGTAGATGCACAGAACATTACACAACAATGTCACAGTAACGATACAAATTTGCCTCGAGTTATAGATACTCACAAACCAGATAGGTGAGGCTAGCGCTGGCAGAATTGTACACAAACCAAGGCGAATCACTCAGCGCTTGACAGACAAACAGTTAGATCCCCTGCCCCCGCCTATCAGGCACCCATTCGCCAGCCCAAGCGCTGGGTTATAGGCAAGACCTGATGCTGTCTGTCAAGCGCTGAGTGATTCCCCTTGGTTTGTGTACAATTCTGCCAGCGCTAGCCTCACCTATCTGGTTTGTGAGTATCTATAACTCGAGGCAAATTTGTATCGTTACTGTGACATTGTTGTGTAATGTTCTGTGCATCTACTGTGGGAAATCAGGGTATTTACCCGACCACATATAGTAATGCACCTTCGTGTTTGTGTATGTATGTTTCTCCTGCCTACTTCCTAAGTTCCGGAGAAAGACATGGGTTATAGGCGAGACCTGATGCATCCTTTTTAGGGATGTAGATGATCGTCTTGTTCTATACCTGCGTATTTCTCTGTGGGCTGGCGAATGGGTGCCTGATAGGCGGGGGCAGGGGATCTAACTGTTTGACTGTCAAGCGCTGAGTGATTCCCCTTGGTTTGTGTACAATTCTGCCAGCGCTAGCCTCACCTATCTGGTTTGTGAATATAGAACCCAGCAAATCTGACACTACTGAACATGGTTCATCGCGCAAATTCCCTCTCGCACGCCTCCAATGTTGGAGAAAACAGGCAGATAAGCTGCCTTAGGTGCGACCAGACATTAACAACTATGTCTATTTATGAACCTGGGTGTGATACTTCTGATATGTTTGTCTCTGTCCAAATGGCGACCTGTTGTGTGCCACGGATTGGACTATCAACTGACTCAGTGCGGAGATTTCGTCTGACTGTGTAGACATCAGTGCTTTCTATAATCGTGCGTGTTGTTGAGTAAAGTCTACTTGTAATTAGAACACGGATAATGATGGAAAATGCCAGCAGGTTTGTTTATTTAGTCCTTCTCTAAGGTTGTCACTATCACTAGCAGACATCAGTGTCATCAATCGTATGGTATGGTAATAGTATGGCGATTCGATTTGTGTGTTCGCTGCTGTCTATTTTCCATTTATGTGTGTGTATGGGAAAGAAATTTTGAGTGTACGTACACGCTAAGAAGTATTTCATTACTAGTGAGCGTAAGGAGCTTGCTAATATGACATTATGCGCATATTTAGCACTTCTGCATTGGGGTCAGATGCAAGCATCAAGATTGAGTCTTTCTGGTCTGCAAGGGATTATGGAAAGGAATGTATATTGAGCAAGTTCATGAGTATTAATTTGCTTGTTATTATATTATATTGAGCAACATTTTGCTTGATATAGTGCGATAACAGGCAGATGTGATTACGAGACTTGAATCAAAATGTCCGAGTCGAAGACGAGGACATTTGATTCGAGTCAAGTAATCACATCTGTCTGTTTATCGGCACTATATCAAACAAAATTGTTGCTCAATATAATTTATGTACCCAGTCCAAAACAAAACTTTACCTTGCGTCATTCATGTTGAAGGCTGATTGCGGTGTTCAGACAAAACACATGAATGGCAGACAGCCGCTCATCTCTGTCGACTCTGCGCGTAGATTTCGATTGACTAGGAAGACATCAGTGCATTGTATAACCGTGCGTGTTGCTGAGTAAATTCTACTTGTAACTAGAAAATGCATAATTGCTGAAAATGCTAGCAGGTTTGTTTATTTTGTTCTTTTCTCAGGTTGTCGATCGGCAGCTGTCAATTTCACTTGTCAGTCCAGCCCGACTTGCATGTTTCCTGGCGTCTTTTCTCCGTTCGTGTGTGTGTATATACATTTAGAGCATTCAAACACACTAAGAAGTATGCCATTACTACTACACATAAGGAGAGTGTTAATGTTGCAGTGTGAGCATATTTCGCGTTTCCGTTTTGAAAATCCAATATCAGCAAGATCAAGTCTTTTTCGGTGGTGCGCATGGGATTTTGGAAGGAAAGTATACCTAGCAAGCTCATGAATATTAATTTGCTTGTTATACAATACATCAATACATGTGTCAAGGAAGGGAAAACTTTATGGAGTGGGTACATACAATTATATCAGTACATGTGTCAAAGAAGGAGAAATTTTATGGAGTGGGTACATTATGACATATCAGTGGCACTACCAAAAGCTCTGCAAATACCATCCTATCAGCTACCCAAACTTTCTGGTAAGTCATACTTACTCTAGACATGTTTAACAAACAATGGCATTTGTTGGTTTGGTTGTAATAATTGGTGTATATGATCTACAGTGGTTGACACTTGACACTTTTTATTGGAAAATCCAGTAATCATCATCAGCATACACATTTTCAAGCAAAAACAACATCACTTTGTGCAAACATCGCTTGTGTGGTGCATGTCATATTTCAATTTGGTATCTTTGAAAAGAGGATAATCTCAGGTTTATCACCGTGTTATTTGTTTTTGGATATACAGCTATAATGAGGCATGACCCGTTTTTTACTGCTGAGCCAGCCTGACAGTGGGTACACTGTCATACAGCTGTGATAAATATACTCACAAACTAGATAGGTGAGGCTAGCGCTGTGATAAATATAGCACAAGGCCTCTGCTAAGTGCTCCCTTGGAACTAAGTGGCCATGTTTTGGCTTGCCTGAGCAGCCTATATAATTTCAGGCAATTTTGAACAATTATTTTTCCCTTCTGAAACTGTTGTTTTTCTTAATCCAGAACAGTGACTGCCAAGATGTAAAATGCACCCAAAATTGCATGAAAGAAATGTGCTTAAAAAAAAAAGACAATTAAAACACAATTTATTAATGTTTCAGGTTATAACTCTTTTTCAAACTTGACATACAAACAAGTACACAATGTGGCACCTTGATCACCAAAGAAAAGATATGTAATAGATTGTGTATGTACTTGTTTATTTTGAAAAATTGTGTGCATTTATCTTTCCTAAGCATATTTCTTTCTTTCTTCTGATTTTTTTTGTCTTTGCAAAGCATTTTTTTTTTTTTTTGTCCGCTATTTCCTTCAGTTACCACTATCAGAACAAAACGCCAGTAACACAAGTTCAACAGATGTGGACATCAATAACAGACATTATCAGGCAGAGATCAATGAACAATAACCCAGGAAAGAACCACTTACCAGCACTGGATACCACAAAAAATACCTACTTCAGAAGTTCTGCAGTTGACTGCTGGGTGTGTCCCGAGACCTTGACCCTGGTGACCAGCACAATGAGGGCGTCCTTCATCAGCTGGCGATTGTGTGTCAAGCCAAACCCGTTCCTGTACACATCACAAACACACTCCATCATACACGTCAGTACTATTAACCCCAATGTGCATGTAGCCACCAGTATAGTTTGACCCATTTAGCCCCATCCCACTACAGCAGGAGATTAACCGACCGTGTAAATTCAAGGGTAGTGCCAGATTAATTTGGTGCCTGATGGTGCCAAGCTAAACTGGCACTACTCTTGAATTTTCAGTCAATCCATCTCTTCGTTAAAACCGACTGTGCGATTTAATCCCCCTCAACCCCCCCCCCCCTCCCCCCAAAGGCAAGAGTAAGATACTCAAGACAAACACAGCCACCACTAACCCGATTACGCTTGACAAAGAAGCACTGGAGGAGGTGGATGCCTTTACTTATTTGGGTAGCGTCATCGACAAACAGGGAGGCTCAGATACAGATGTCAAGCAAAGGATAGGGAAAGCATGAACAGCATTTATACAATTGAGAAACATCTGGAGATCCAAAGAACTATCAACCAAGACTAAAGTCAGGATCTTCAACACCAATGTCAAGGCAGTTCTTCTATACGGAGCAGAAACTTGGAAAACAACAGTTGCCATCACAAAGAGAATACAAGTCTTCATTAACAACTGCCTGCGCAAGATCCTAAATATCCATTGGCCAGAGACCATCAGCAACAACGAACTCTGGAATAGAACCAATCAGCTGCCTGCAGAAGACGAAATTAAACAACGACGTTGGAGATGGATAGGGCACACCTTACGTAAGCCAGCAGACAACATCACCAGGCAAGCCCTAACATGGAATCCACAGGGCACGCGGAAAAGAGGCAGACCAAGAAACACATGGCGCCGGGAACTGGATGCAGACCTTAAGACCATGAAGATGACCTGGAACCAAGTGGAAAGGAGAGCCCGGGACAGAGACTCTTGGAGATCCTTTGTAGGCGGCCTATGCCCCAGTAGGGGTGCAAGGCATAAGTAAGTAAGTAAGTAACCCCCCCCCCCCCCCCCCCCCCCGACCCTAAAAAAAAAAAAAATATCATGGATTCAATATCTGCTGCAGCAATCTGACTACAGGCACATTTATTGCAGCCAAAGTGTAGTCATTCTATTTGTAGTACACAAGCTGAGGTTTATCTATAGAGTACTGACCATGAAAAGAGCAGAAGCAGCGCCTGTAGCACCAGCTGGTGACAAGAGGCCATGCGTAAAGCCTCCGCAGTGTGGCTGCCTGGTCCATCCACCACGCCATCATTATCTGCCACCATTGCCTGAAATCAAACACCCACACTTACCGTTTCCATCAAGCAAACTGATAGTCTGTTAGTATCCTCCTCATGACAACACCACTCTTTCACTCAGCCTTATAATAATAATAATAATTACGGTATTTATAATGTGCTTATCTTATAATAATTATAACTCACAACTCGCGCATGCATGCGCACGCTTTAGATAATGACTCACGTACCACAAATACATTACAACAGTCAGCTTGGGGTGGGGTGTAGTGATATTATAGTGCTAGAACTGTTGGAAGAGGCGAGTTTTGAGGGCGGACAGGAAGGAGGAGAGAGTTTCTGACGGAGAGAGAGTGGGACAGTGTTCCAGGTGGATGGACCGTAGACGGAGAAGGAGTGGGGGCCAAAAGTGCTGAGTTTGGTGTGGGGGATGTGGAGGCGGAGAGGGTCAGAGGTGGAGCGGAGGGAGTGGGAAGGAGTGTAGGGGTGAAGTAAGTTGGAGAGATAGGCAGGAGCCTAGTTGTTTAGGGATTTGTAGCAGAGAGACAGAATCTTGTATTGGATGCGTTGGGGGATGGGGAGCCAGTGAAGGAGTTTGAGCAGGGAAGTGATGTGGTCGGATTTTTTCTTTCTGAGCCTTACTCCTGAACATATGTACCTGGAGGTTACTGTGGGTGTACCTGACTGGATTCACGGGCAACTGCCAAAATTCAAAAAGACTGAAAACTGTCCACAGACAACTATGCCCCGTGATCCACTGCCTGCAAGAGGCATACATTCTCATAAGCCCCTGCATCTGCGGATGCAGGGGCTCATGAGAATTTAAGCCTCTTGTAGATGGAACAGGCTGGCTTAAGAAAGAGATAGATAAGTAGACACTTGATGCCCACCCCTCCCCCAATCAATTGATTTATTCTAATTAGCACGGTAATTAGACAAACCCACTCCAACCAATACAACCAATGCCTTTATCTGCCCAGCCATTTTAGTTCCATTCCAAGAATCATTCAAGCAACGATTTTTTATCAGCTGTCAACCCGCGAGTATTAAGGCAGATCCCCCACCTAAATAATTAATGCTGCCATTGACTGCTTTGAACAAAGACTAATTAATCTATCAATGATCACAGTGAGATTATATTTTGAATACGATTGTACACAACACTCCCTTCACAGCGCGCCGTGTGTGTTTGGTGTCTTCACTTTACTTTTACAGGACACAAAGAGGACACACGCCTTGGCTGAGAGGTGTTTACGCGGCTGTTATTACTGAAAAACAAACAAGGCTGCCAAACCCCACCTATTCAAAGTGTCGAGGTAAAATCATATGCGACACACGCGGCATACATTGTACAGACACACGTAACATGTGCCGTACAGACATACGCGGCTTATGCGGCACACACACAGCAAGAGAAAACAAAAGCTAATTAAACTACCGGCGATTACAACACAGTCAGTATATAGTACTGAATACCTAGTCAAGCCGTCACGCGTCACCGGTTTATAACACACACACCCGCTTAGTGTACATAAGCGGAACAGTCAGCTGGCTAATTTTGGCTCAGCATAGGCGAAAAATTTTTTCGCGCCGTGTTCACGCAGTGCAAATCATTCTCTATTTTAAGACAGTCACCCTAAGGCCCAGTCTGTCCCCGTAAGGCCCAAACTGTCCCCTGAAGGCCGTTTTGGTCCCCATCAAAACAAGGGGGACAGTTTTGCATTCTAGAATGTTCTAAAGCACGTGTTTGCTGTTGTAATCGTCCCATAAATAGCGTACATGACGTAGTTGGCTACACGTCAGCATTTGCTGATTCACAGCTCCAGTAACCTGTTCCCATGAAAGGGACCTTAAGTCGCTTTTGACCGAATGGAGCTACAGACCAAAAAGTGTGCAGGGGGTCATCTTGGATTAGTTCGAGTGATCAACTTTAAATGCTTGTTTCTCACTTAATAACCAATCTACAACAATAGTCTGTACATCAAATTAATTGGTTTTGATAGTAGATTGTAATGGTGTAAATATTTCAAAACTCAAAATTTCCGACTTATGGTCCCTTTTGTGGGAACAGGACACCTGGTAACTGTTACCTGTACATACTATAGTATAGAGGTATAAAGTCGACTCACAGCCTAGGATGTTCCAAATGACGTGTTTGCTTATGAAATCGTTTGCAATACTGCAGGTATAAAAGTAAACCAACAGCCAATAATCATTCTTTCCCGATTACATCCGTACCAGTAGGACAGTAAGCAGGGCCAAACGATAGCCAGGCATAAATGGCGAGCCACCAAAACAAATATGTTGAGGAAATGGAGATTGGTGAAAAAACGTACACTCAAGCTTTTTTAGACGAGCTGACAAAAGACGAGACTCTTGCAAAAAGTCGCCTACGCTTAGACTTAGCAAGAGCGAAAAATAGAAAGGAAAATTGCTTTCAAAACATGAAAAAGACAAAAAAGAGAATTAAAATTATGGTTGAAAAGCTACGTGAGCAACAATCATTGTTTGACGCAGCGGTAGCTGACATACAGAGGCTAAAAGGTCTCCTTAAAGAAGAAAAAAGTGGCTAAATGTGGCAGTGGTTTTTTCTACACGTCTTTGGCATACCTCGCGAGGGGGAACCATAAATACCTTCTAGGTATTCTGATGAGACCTAACAGGTTGAAATGGCTCACAGGTTAGTACTCTATTTTTCATAGTTTGAGATCTTTCTTTCTCATATGGTGTGAAATCTGTGACACTAACCTTTGAAAGCTCTGACATTTCCAAATCAACTCCAGCGTTATCCAGGGCCTTTTGAAAGCATTTGTGTACCCAGCTAAGGGAACTGTGTAATTTAGTGTAACACATGACCACTTTTTAATACCAGGAAGGTGTTCGCTTTCAATAGGCGTGTAGTGAAATAAACACCATTACAAGTAGGGACAGGAATATCAGAGATAGACAGAAGGGGACTTCTAAAGCACCTCATTTTTTTTTTTTACTGAGTTCATGCCTAAAACATGTTTTTAAATTAACAAAACCATACCTCAACTTAAATCATAATGTATTTTGAGAAAAAAAATATAGCTTTATTTTAAAAACAATTCACCCACAAGCTGGGGGAAAAAAAGTAAATTACAAGTACATGATAAGGTAACCTATAATTTACTTTCAACTGACACATAACTTATAGGTTACCTTATCATGTACTTGCAAGTTAGTTGTCACAAATTCTTATAAGTGACTTAAAATAAGAACTTATAAGAACCTAAACATAAGAACTTGTAAGTTCTTAACCCAAGTCACAACTTACTTGGACAGAATTTCCAAGTTACAAGGACAACAAGAAAACTTTTTTTTCTCAGTAGTACTCTGGTGGTGGGGCTGATGACGTCAAATGAGCAGGCATAAAAGGCATGACATCTCTTTGTGAAGAGTATTTCAGAATTAATGAATGATTACCAAAACTGATCTTTACTTGCCTAACAGTCCGTAAACTTTTTTCATAGTTTCTTCTACGCCTATCTTTTTTCCTTGTTCTAAAAAAGATTTCTTTAGCTCTTCAACATTTACAGCCTGACTACGCATCTTATTCTGTATTTCAGACTTTTGTTGTTTATAGTTGGCCAAATCATCCTGGACTCTTTTAAATTCGTTATCGTCAATTTCATTATCTTCCAAAGATTTACTAATAATAAGTTTCATACTCGTCAGCTTAGCTGCTGCGAGCGTACTTAATGCTTCATGCTTCTGCAACTTAGTATAAAATTTTTTGTTAAGGGCTTCCATACCAAAGCATGCCAGGCTTGTGGCAAGGCCAACAGCTTCAACAGCAATTCCTACGACACTTCCCACCCCCGTTGCAAACAGAGTTATACCTCCTACAGATAATCCGGCCGAAACCACCCCCATGGCCATTGATGTGTTGTGTACAGAATTGAAAACCGTATTGTAACGGCGTTTACACCTCGAGTATTTTGCTTGTTCTTCTTCCAAATACTTCAACGCTTCTGTAATATTCATTAAACGGAATGAATCTGCCTTTAATGTTTTATCACGCTCAATAGGCTCAAGCTGCTCAGGTGGTATTTGTGGATACAAGTTCACCATTTTTTATGACAAATATTTTTTTAATCAGCAATTACATTTTGCAACTCTTCAAAAGTATACAATTTGCTGGCATAATAAAATGCAACAAGATCAATGTGTTCAAGGTTTATGTAAGTTAGACGAACAAAAGTTGTTTTGTCGACCACCACCTTGACAGCGGGAATACTGCTTGAAACATTAATAACATCATTATCTTTTGTAATGGCAATAAAGACCTTTGATGATTCTGTTACTGTTTCATTCCATGTAAGTTTAATTCCTTGTGCTATATTTGCCTCTTTTGCAGAAGCAACAGATTTCATGATAATTTCAAATACTATTGTCACTTCTCTAGCCACGACTAAGCTTGCTGGCATAAACACAACAGAAGTATCTGATCTACCCTTTATATCTCCGTCTCTCATAATTTTCAACTTTCAGTTTTTCTCTGCTATTGTTGTCTGGGGCAAAACTTGGAACAAGGCTTACAATAAGCGGCCCAGAATTAACAACCTTCCTAAACACTAAGGCGCCTTCATCATCAGTGTATACATAAGGACTAATAAATTCAATCTTTATGTCCCAGTCAATTGTGGGTGGTGGTGCCGGGACAGGTGAAACAACCCACTTACTACCCACATGTATTAAGTTGTAAGGCGCATTATTTACAGGTGGAGTAGGTACAGTAACATCACGAAGCTGACCAAGTTTAGGAATCTGTTTTTCACCGTCTTTTATGTCAACAATTACTTTCCTCTTGTACATGCCATTTGAATCAAGTTCAAAACCATATATTTCTCCAATTTCTCCTTCCTTCTCAAAATCCTGTACATCTGCCAAATCTTTCAACTCTGTTACTGGACACGCAACTGGTATGATTCTAGGCTTTGGACCAAGACCACTCATTTTTATAAACAAAAATAAAATTATTTAACTTCTAACACTACACTAAAATCATGCATAAGAACTGGTTTGTCATCCTGATTAGTTACAGATATACTCAGTGACTCAAAGAAACTAGAACCTAATTTCTTAAACTGTAAATTAGGAAATCTAACAACCACACTTTCACAATACGGAGCAGTTCCAGTAGGTAAGCATCTCAACAAAGTTGAAGGCTTTCCATTGTGAACATTCTCAGATGTGTTTAGTTCTTTCAAATAAACATTTAGCACTGTGTGTACTGACAAATGAACAGGATATCTGCCAGTTATTCTTGGTTTTTTTGGTGATAGTAGACGTTCGACTGATTGTGACCAATCTTCATCTAGATGTGTTATTTTTTTACCTAAAAATCCAAGTAATAATAAAAGACTAATTGATAAAGAAAACTGACCACTTTTTGGAAATTCAATTGTAACAAGTAAATTAGCTGGGTTTAAAGTTGCTTTAATTTTAAATTCATTTTGAAGCCATTCAGCTAAAGTACAAAAGTCATAATACCCAGCTCGTAAAGTATCACCCTTCTCAATACCATCAAGAGTTCCACTTACAGAATAATTTTCATCATCCGTTACATTAAACCACTTTACTGTATAAAACATTTCATGGATAGCCACAGCCTTGTTACCATCTCGATTATCGATTCCATTAGTTAGCCACACTGGTTTGCTCGTGTCAAGATTTGTTAAGGTTATAAACATTTTTATTATCACATAAAAAAAAAGCACAATGGAATTTAAATCACCAACAATTGCCATTGTAAACGCGTTTCAATTTAACGTGGATGCCAAGTATAATGTTGCACCAACTTATGACCAGAAAATAATTCAACTAAATCAGCTTGATATAGCTTTGTCTGAAGGAGATTTATTTCAAGTGAAAGTGCCAAATCCTTATGAGCATTACCTAAACCCTCCAATTACAGATGACTCTACTGCAAGAAAGTGGTCTTCAAGCCCACTACAGATGTTTCAAAACCAACTCAACTTTGCTATACTATGTTCTACTACAGGTTGTGGCGTTTCTTTTACAGACCATTTGAATCACCCAAACAGACTGATTAAGTCTGTCTATCGTTTCCACATGTATTACCAGCTTAGAAGAATACTGTCAGAACTGCATACCCCACTGCCCACTGAATCCAGTTTTAATCAGTTTAACAATCCCATGGATTTGAAAGCATTTGAACGGATCTGTAATGAATTTAACATCAGTACAAAGTATGACTTTACACAAAAACTTGATGATCACAAAGGCATGGGCACATTATATTACGCTATGAGTCACAGACAATACCCTCAAGATTACTACCCTGGTTACACTTCATTCTCATCAAAATCTGAAGTGTGGTTAGGCTCAATAGAACAGAAACAGTCTAACGCCTGGACCACATTTATTTTAGATAAATCTGACGGGTTTACTCAAGCAGGAGTCGAGCGCGTAAATGAGTCAATCAGAACATATGTCTGGTGTTTACTAGGAGCACAATCACTAACAAAATTGAATATTTTAAACGGGAGTGGTAAATTTGAAGCACAAAAACAGTTTCTTGCTAATCTAGAAGATTCAATCAACTCAACAGTCGATCTACCATCAAGCATACAACGTTACCAAGACGTTCTCAGATATGCTAGATCAAAAGTTGACTTTGTAGTTGGTATTGGGTTATACATGCTACCATCTGACCTTCAATTACAAATGGGTACAATAACAAATTATAATAATGAAATCATTGTCGCTGGTCGTGATCAGAAATTAGGACTCAACCAATCAGTAAACACACATTTACAGTCAATAATAATGCCAGCACCAGTAACATCACCACCCGTACAGGCAGCCCTGGTAACACCAGTAATGTCAATAACAGCCCCAGCCCCGGCACCCACACCTGTACTGGCACCATCACCATCACCAGCACCAGCACCGTCATCAAACACACATGAGTCAGAGAGAACTGCATTGGTAATAGGTCTCACTGGATTAGGGGTATTACTTCTTTACCTGTTTCATTAAATAACCCACCATTAACCCTCCTACTGTAACCAGAAAGATCCACACATGCTCTGCCATAAACCCTACTGCCTTCGCTGCAGTACTAATCAACCAACTGACAACCGTGCCTATAATGCCAGGCAACGCGTCTACTGCTTTCAGAGCCAATTTCTTAAGCAAGTCTGATATGTGAGACAGTTGTTTCTTTACCCACGACTGTAAGTCTTTTGGATCTGTGGGGACTGGGGTTGGTGGTGCTGGAGGTGGAGAACCACCCCCGGAGACAGCCAACACAACTGTACTGATAATAAACCCCAGAGCTGTAATTAAACTGGCAATTGTGATACCCTGTTCTCTGAAAAGTGTTTTAAGTCTCTCAGCCAGAGTAGTGTCTTCGTGAAGTATTTTTTGAATAGTTTCTCTAATCCTGTTGACTTGTGTTTTCAGTTTTTGTCTCCCAATACTAATCGCTTCTAACCTTCCTGATCTTTCTATCTGCAAATCATTTAATCTGTGTTGAATTCTTTCTTTCATTTCTGTGTCTGCTGTAGCCAGTTTCTCTTTTTCACGTTCTATGTGTTTATCAAGCTCTCCTAGTTTGGCTAAATTATTTACCATCTCACCTCTTATTGTCTGCAGTGATTTATCCAAACCCATAATCTCCCTCATTGACAAAGGTGGATCATCTATTGTTTTCATAACATCATTTATTTGTCCTTCAGTAAATGAAGTTTCTTGTATCACTGTGTTTGCTATTTCTGGTAGGCTTGTTATTGGTGCCATTTCAATCTCTTGCCCCGTTGGCAACTTTGTTTGCGTGTCGTGAAGCACACTAACAAGTCTTGGGGGAACAGGAGACCCTCCAATACCAAGGTATCTTGCCAACCCAGAGTTACCACCGACTTCACCTTTAATTGTACTTAAAGCTCTAAACTTAGAAGGATTATTTTTATGTGTTAGATTTATTTTCCCTCTGTCTGTATTTACAAATAAGTGTCCTTTATCATATTCAAACTGATTAGGATCTATTACATCTGGGTGGACACCAACACTGTCATAAAATGAGTTTACTTTGTCTTTTAATAGTTCGTGATACATACTAGAACTAGTTACCATTCCAGTCATATCTGTTGCACCAGTATCATAGTCATTCATGTCATCCATTTCAAAATCTTCATGATTAAATCCTCCCGCTGCCATTGTTTTATTAATTTATTATTTTTTATTGTGCATAATAAAAATGACACAGTCTTACGGATCAAAGTTAGACCCATTTAGAAAACTACGTGAGCCCCTGGGTGTTAAGGGCATTCGACAA
>BTPG01000067.1:0-59375 GCA_036245525.1 Semisulcospira habei | reverse complement strand
AGGTATCTGTTTTTCTTTCCATTTCATGGTTTGGAGAAGTGACACCTGCTCTTTAAACAATAAACGGCTGCAAAATTGTTTGAAGATTTTCATGACTGTCTTTACAGTTAGCCATACACACCAAAAACGTATTGTGTTTAGAGTTAGGGTTTTGGAGATTAGCAACTTGAAGCATTGTTTTATAACTGTTACCGCCATGATCTCCTCCTAGTTTTATCCAAATTTCATCATTTGGTATTTGTTCATGCCATTCAAGAAGATTTGCAGCTTCAAACTTGTCAAGCAGTTCAGGAACAAAATGTGTGAGATCCTCTATGTAGGCGACAGGCGTTTTCTGGCTTTCTTTCTTGTTTGTGACTTTGTTTTCAAAGGTCAGATTCTTTTGTTCAACGGTCACTGTGCCACAGAGCGCTTCTTTCTGGGTCTGTCTTTCCTTTCTTTCACTTTCAAGTTTGACACCAATACTCCTCATGAAGCATTTGTATGTTCTGTACTTGGACCAGCTTAATTCTAGATTGGTTCTCAGAGCAATACCCTGTTTTCTACAGACATACACGGATCGCTCTGTCTAATATTGAAGTCATTTTTTCATTTCTTTCTCGTCTTAACTCGTCAGTTATTTGTTCAGCTTCGTCCACTTCTGATCCGCCAGACATATTTGCTCTAGCACGGGCTAATACCTTTGACCTTCTTCGTATTACGGCTGATGATGTCCCTGTTGTTGGTTTTCTTGGTTTTGGTATGTGCATAAAATACAAAGGCTGTCCTCCAGTCTTGCAACGGATTGTGGCATCAGATGATTCATTAAGCATTGTGCGGTTTAGTGCCGTCTGATATTTTTCTTCCTCCTTTGTCAATGGCATCTGCAGTTCCTGGACAGGTCGAAGGCTGGGTCGTTTGATATGTGGAGATGTGGCTATATCGACACCCGTTTTTTCAATGGGTGAAATGGCTATTTCATGCGTCCGCTTGGCTGGTGGAGATGGGGTCCACACTCTTTGTAACGGCGACGTTTGAGCATCGACTTTGCATGGCGTTTTACGGGGAGTAGACATCGGGGGAATGAAAACTTGTATACCACTATCACCTTCATTAGTGCTGTTATTAGTGTCAGTGTTATGAGTGTCACTGTGACATTCCACAGATCGAAACGGTCGTTTCTTCCCATGTGCACCCTTTGCTGGTCGTCCTCCTTTACTTAGCTGCATGAAATGAACACACGCGACACATTCTTCAACACTCGTATTTGGATCGAACATGGTCCAAATGTGTTGGGATGAGGCAATATCAGACGCCGCATTTCGCGTTGTCTCCGCAGACACACGTGTTTCAGAGTCTATCCGTTTCATCCGACTATAGCAACTACTACACAGTGTTTTGGAGTGCATCAGGTCTTTGTCTTCCAGTTCCTGGATATTAATTCCATAACACTTGTGGATTAAGTGTTCATATTTGATACAAAGATATGACTTTTTATCACCGTGTTTTTTTTTTGTGATCTCCCACCACATATTCTGCACAATGCATTTAGTCGCAGTGCATGGAACACACCTGTGTGTACACAGACTGTATGCGTTTCATCAGACTCCATCATGATCAAAAGTTAAATCAAAAGTACATGTACACGGTTCACTGTTAGTGTTACACTATTTCCCGAGAAAGAAACGTGACTATCTCCTCAATAGTATCCGTGTAACTAAGCCCTCACTTTCCCCGATTCGGCCGGGAGTGTACTAAGGCAGGCGCCTGGTACTTGTCTGTCGACACTTGTCAGTGACCTCATTAACCACCCTCCTGCTTCCGTCCCCCAGCGCGTAGCGAAAATCCGTTAAGTGATACTTACTGTAGGCATGCTGACCCTTATGCATGCAAGTGTGTTTCGTTGGGAAAAGTTACATCTTCGTGTTATAGCTGTGGGAACTTTGTCAATTTCACAACAAACACCGACATCGTACATCAACAAATTCTCGTGCTCTTTATTTTCACCATAATCTGCTACACAAGTGTAAGTCGTAATGTTGTCATGTTTGGTATCAGTGTGCAGATGAAAACTTCATCTTTTGAACAATGTTGCTTTCACAACAGTCACTTTAGGCTGAGATGTGTTATGAATACAAACGTGTAGGTAGTTGTTATAGCGCAGAGCGCCGGACATGCTGTGTAGTGCTCAGTTGCAAGTGCGATATAAATAGAATGATTGATTGATTGTACATTGCTTAACGTCCCGACAGCAACAAGGCTTTCTCAGGACGTGCCTGCACTGCTTGTGAAAAAAAATAAACAGAACATTGAATGTATGTCACCAGCCGGTCAAATACATTAAATAAACCTAACACATGGGGCCTAAATAAAGCTAAGACCATTTAGCAACACACATCCAATATCAAGAGCTACAGGCAGTGCAGACAGTAGGGAGAGTTTTTAAAAGGCAAATACAGGTGAATGGACCTCGGGTAGACAGAAACACATGCCCCAGAATAGAGAGAAAACCCCACCCTGTGGGGCTGACCAGGGTGACCCTGGGAACTAAAAAATACCTAACCCCACCCAAGTCCCCCAGGGCAGACCCGGGTGGGGTTATAAATAGAATGAGCGAGCGAGAGTGGAATGTGACCTCGCCGCGCCTTATCTCTCTGGCAGCCTGAAGCGAACTAAGTGTCAGCTGTGGTACCAAAGGCGTGTTGACTATCCTGTCACCCGGTAATAGCCACTATGGGACTCACCAGAGTTGCAACCCCTTATCCGTGCTGGTGTCGGCTGTTCGCGGCGGTAAAAGCTCCATAGCTGAGTCCACTGCTTTTCCAGCCAGGGGGCGCAGACCAGGCACGGATTCGCGGAAGTACAGTTGGAACAGGGAAGGCAAAATTCATGTCCGTCACTCGGCCATTGGAACTGTCCACATCTTGTACAGGTACGGACTTGCCAACTGCAAAACATAGCGTACAATTGAAAAGCGAGCGAACGTGCCCCCGCAGGCACGCAATTGTTGTTGTTGTTTGGCATCCTGTCTCGGAAGACAATGCAGTATATACGCTTGCTGTGCCAGTCACTGGAGTGGCCTCTCCAGGGCGCAAGCCTGGGCGAAGTGTATGGAGATCCTGGGGTGCCCAGTCGTCAAGATCCCCCTCTCGGCCTCGCTGATGTATCCAAAGGAATGCAAAGCAGTACGTTTGGCACCAGTTTGGCTGCAGGAGCTGCCAGAACAGTGCGTGAATACAGGCAGCTGTCTGCCTTCGGGGCTCCACTCCTGATTTGAAGGGTTTACTCCCCCACATTTGGCCGTTGGATCCAACCTGATCTCCTCCGCCCTCTAGCCGTTGGCTGTCAGAAACAGCTCATCCGCCTAGTGGTGCAATGTAAACACCACCCCCTCACGTGGTTTAGCCCACCAGCTGAGGTAGTTTGCCACGGCGTGGCGCTTGGAGCCAGCACGTGAGAGATTAAGGAGATGGATGAGGACCAGTGATGCCCGTCCGTCCTATGTAGGACGCAGCTGCTGAACAGCAAAGGTGCTACCTCTATCCAGAGCCCCCTACACCCTACTACAGAGGCACGCAATACGAACCGCGGAAACAAACGAAGAAAAGTTCACGGCATATGCTGACGCACGACGCTCTACCCTTCCCCTGAGCGCCGGACGGAAGCAGTGACTGAGATTTTACCTTGCCATAATGAGGGAGAAGAGGCACGTAAAGGACGGGACAACCAGTGTAGGCCGGGTGCAGTCCCACCAAAATGGCGTCAAAGACCGGTTCCCGTCAGTCCAAGGTCTGTGAACAGTGTAGCACCCAGCGACGAAGTCACAACCGGTCAGCGAAGTCGGAACAGCACCGCGAGTCACAGGTAGCGAGCAAGTCTACCCAAGTCCACGAGGCTAGCCGAGGGCGAAGCCAGAGGGCACCAGCAGAGGCAGACACTCAGGCCGGACCAGCCCACTAGTGAGTAAAGTTCACAAGGCGCTGTCACGTCCGAGAAATGGCACACCGAAAGGCTTGTAACCACACGAAAGCGTCCAAGCCATAGGCTCACAAGAAGTAAAAAACCCCCGAACACAAAGCTTCCACCGAAGAAGATACAGTCCGAACGTAGAGAGCCACTGACGTACACAACCTACTCTTGGACTAGCAAAGAAACTGACTGTAGTAGTAAGCGCTGAGTGCATGCGTGGTTGAACCGGAAGGGAGGCTACCTGGGTTTCCACCTAGGCTATGGCGCCCCTCTCCTGCCATCATGACCATACTCGTACACACAACAATTTTTGGGCTAAAATTAGACTAGCTAAGAAACCATTCCTAGTTGTTACACCATCGGTAATGTGTTTTGAGAAAACAATGCTCACTTCAGCACCAATAGCGGTAATCCGAAGGACTCTGGTAAAGTTTTGTTGTGGACTGGGTACATACATTATATTGAGCAACATTTTGCTTGATATAGTGCTGATAAACAGACAGATGTGATTACTTGACCCGAATCAAAATGTCCTCGTCTTTTGACTTGGACATTTTGATTCGGGTCTCGTAATCACATCTGCCTGTTATCGGCACTATATGAAGCAAAATGTTGCTCAATATAATATAATACCAAGTCAAGAGACAGAAGGTCAATAATAGGTCAAAGGTAGTACCAGGATAGCTTCTAGAATTGATTCATACCAACCTAAACAGATGCTCGACGGGCTCCACATGTTCATGATAGAAGTGAAGCCAACGTGTTATCTGCACTGGGGCCAGCAGCAATGCAGGGGTTACTTCCCCTCCACTCAACTCAAGTGCAGCTTTCCTGTCTCGCAGCAAGCTGAACAGGCCCTAAAAAGAAACCCCGAAAAATGAATTTTTTTTTCTAAAATGTATTTTTTTAAAAAATACTTACCGATGGCATTACTATATGGAATACACTCAATTGCCTGTAGATTTCAGCCCAAAGTTGTGTCCCCTACACAACTGGGGAGGAGACACCGGGAATCCAAGTATAGGTGCCCGGGTGTCCTCCCCTACCAACCTATCCCGCCATGCGTGTGGAGAACTCACCTCAGTTTCACGCTTAGCCAAGGAGGCAAGCGGGGCAGGTGGGAGGGCCATCCGAGTAATGCCATCGGTAAGTATTTTTCAAAAAAATACATTTTAGAAAAAAAATTCATTTGTTTTTTCAAAATACATTACCGATGGCATTACTATATGGAAGAATATCAAAGAGGAGGAGGGTGCCGACACCCAAACCCTAACGTAGAGCCCTCCGCTAGCCCACAAGGAGCACTCCCGACGATTTCAGCTAAGAAGTGGCTATGGCGCTGTGGCACGCGGAGGGAGTGCTGGGCCGCGGAGAGGTCGCCCATCAAGACCAGGGAGTCACGCTGGCCAGATAGGTCGCGGAGGTAGAAGCGGGAGCAAGTGGAACAGCACACCTGCCTACCGCCCGTCCCAAAGTCATAACCGAGCAGAAAGCGGTCAAGCTGCTCAGGGGCTACTGCTCGTACTTCATGCGCCCGGAACTGTAACCTTCTATCCCGTAAAGGGAGAGGTTGGGTAGGCCAACGAGTCACCCACCGAAGCCAAGGCGAACTGTCTGGGTCGAGCTACTCAGCCTGCCTGACGAAGGGTAGGAAGAGGCGGGCAGGCAAGACGGTGTGGCCGATAGCAGTGCAGGAACTGCAGTGCCTGGACTAGGTCCTGACGACGCGCCCCGTGGGTCGGTCGTCCCCTGAACGGGGGTAAGGTCAGCCACTGGGGTGCAGCCGAGACAGGCCGGCTCAAGACCTGAAGGCCGGGTCGCTGAGAAGTTGCGACGAGTGAAGGCTCGGACCGCCAACCTGCGGGGGCGGACCGAGAGAGCATGCGGCTCGCACCCGCAGGAGCCGTGGCGAGCGCCAGGAGGAACATGTTTCCGGGCCAGGACGGAGAACCGTGCCAAGGCAGGGGTTCGAAGCAGTCTGTAAATAGCCACGTCCGGGTCCTAACGAGGTCCCACCGAGGTAAGAGAGAACCGGAGAGAGTACATCTAAATTCAAGGTCCCAAGGACCGAAAAACTCGCCAGAGCCGGATCCTAAAGGCCCCGGCAGAGGGAAGCGAGTACGATTACGGAGCGGTAACTCTTGACGGAAAAAGGAGCTTAACCTTGGTCGTCGAATAGCCCTAAGGGGAACTCCGCCCGTAGGGATAGTGAGATAGTGGGGGCGGAACCGCCGAGAGGCGCGCCCCGACTGGTAGAATCTCCCTTAGCCGTCGCACACAACACTGGTAACAGTCCGCGGGCTGCTGCCATAGCCGTCCCGCCGCCTCCGAGAATCCAAAGCCGGGGGCCACCAGGAAGAGAACCGTGGAGCAGGAAGAAGACACTGCAGAATCTTCGGCACCACACCAAGAAGGGGAAGGCCACAGGTAACAGTCCATCCCAAGAAGAACAGCGCGTCTGCAGCCCGGGCGAGAGGCTGAGCCCGTGGTTCTCTCAGTGCCTAGCCGGAGGCCCAAGGCCCCAAAACCCAACCGGCCCAGGGTAACGGGCAGGACTGTAGGCTGTAACCGTACGCCTGGGAGGGCCGGAAGAGTGTGGCGTAGCCCTAGCCGCGCCTGAGCCCACAGAAGAAGGCGGGTCGATCTCGCTCAAAGTCGGGTTCGCCTGACTCCCCGAAAAGGAGAGAGGCAGCCGACAGGTATCGAAGTGTCGTCCTTACGAGGGTAACTGTCTCCAGCCTGGTCAAGGAAGTCCCCACAAGCATACTGCCGCGGACTTGTTTGGAGGCGGCAGCACAGATCCGCCCTGAAAGAAGACGGGACTCATAGTACCGAAGACAAGCTGCGCGTCGACTACAGCGTCCGGTCAGCGTGCTCCACTGAGCGCGGTCCCGGAAAATCCTGACTGAAGTGCTGCGTTCTAGCCCTAGGAGCGTGGTCAGAGCCGTCTTCTCGGGTCTGCAACCGATGAAGAAGCTCGCTCTCATAGCTAACTCTCGCCGACCCATCGTCCCAGGGCAGGAGCCACTCGGGAAGGTCCTAAATGGAGCGCTGACCTCCTGCATAGGGCAAAGAGGACAAGGCCCCACCTTCTTGGAAGCAGCAACGTAGGGCCAACCAGCTAAGGTGCTGAAACCTGTTCCCGCGCCCAACTCGAGCCGAAGCAGTCGGCGGAACCGGGTAGAGTCCACTAGACGTGTGGGAGCTGCCAACTGTTTCCTGTAAGAATCCGAGTCGCCGAAGTCGGCGGAACCGGACAGCGTCTGTGGTAGCTGCCGGAGCAGGAGAACGGGCCCGTGACCGAAGTCGCGGCGTTGACTGTTCTGTCGCCAGCAAGAACCACTAACCATCAGCGTAACTGTAGATTGTCCTGTGTCGTCAAGTCAACGGAAGCCAGCCAGCGCGCTAGCCGGGTCTGTGTTTCGCTGCCGGAGTAAGAACGGACGCACGACCGAAGTCGCAGCGCCAACTGTGCCAACGCCTGGTAGATCCCCAAACCGGGACTGAGGGGATTACCAGCGTGTTAGACTTGCACTTGAAAGGAGAGTCTGTACCTGAAGCTTGGCTCTAGTAGCAGCGGCCGGAAAGGGTGCACTAGACGGGTCTGTGTTAGCTGCCGGTGCAGGAGGACGGGCTCGCGGCCTACGCTGCGGCGTTGACTGTAGTCTCACCAGGTGAAAAACCACTAGTCGGGTCTGAGGGTCTTACCAGAGTTGAACCTAGATCCGAGCTGGACTTGTCAGCTGCAACATAGCGAACCAAGGAACCAAGCACAAGCGCCCCCGCAGGTACACAAGAACAGTGGAACCGCACGAGGAAGAACACGGCGTATGCTGAAACACGACGCCCTACCCCGTCCCATGATCGCCGGACAGAAGCCGAGACTGAGATTACCTTGCCAGAATGCAAGGAAAAGGCAAGAAGAACGTAACAAAAAGTGTAGCCAGGCGCCGTCCCACCAAGATGGCGACGAAAACCGACACCCGTCCGGCCAAGGGCTGCGAACGGCGCAGGAAGCAGAGACGCCCGTCACAACTGGTCGGCGAAGATGGAACAGCACCGCGAGGCAAAGGTAACAACCAGGGCCCACGCAAGTCCACAACTAGCCAAGGCGACGCCAGAGGGCACAAGCCGAAGAAGGCGTGTCGTAACAGGGCGAAGAACGCACCGGTGAAGTCCCGGAAGCCGGCTGGCTGAAGGAGGGACTAGCGACGCTAGGCCTGCCTCTGCGCGTAGATCCCCGCGGAAGCCTGTCCCTCCATAAATGAAGGAGGACCGAAGAAGAGGGGGAGGAATTACGCCAAGACCCAAGCGAGAAGTCGGCGAGCTGAGCGAAGAGCCGACGTCGTCCGAAGAGGAGACCGCCGTGACCGCTAACAGCCGGGGGAAAGAACCAGTCGTCGAGTCTCGAAAGAAGAGGGCGACAGCCGAATCCGTAGGATGATGGCTGAGAATATCCGGTTCAAAGAAGCGAGGCCGTCTATCCCTCGAGGCGCAAGGAGGGGCGAGCGGCTCCCAGAGCGCCGAAACGCCGCGCGAGAGGAAGACGCAACCCGCCCGTGAAGCCCGCAGGCGGCTCGTCATACAGCGGAGGGACTGCGAAAGACGGATGGTCAGCAGCGAACTGAGATCCGAATGCGGGTGCCGAAGACCGCTCCCTGAGCGGAACCGGTCTAGGGACAAGAGTCCGGGTCCCGCCGGGCCCGCTGGAGGGGGGGGGGGGGGGGGTGTAGTCGCCCAAGACCGCTCAGCAAGCAAGGCGGGGAGGGAACAGTCCAAAGTCACGCCAAGACCGTTCAGCGAAGCCAAGCGGTGAGGGGACAGACTAAAGTCACGCCAAGACCGCTCAGCGAAAGTGAAGCAGGAAGGGGACCGTCTATAGTCACGCCTAGTCCGCTCAGCGAAGGCGAAGCGGGGAGGGTACAGTCTATAGTCACGCCAAACCCGCTCAGTGAAGGCGAAGCGGGGAGGGGACAGTCAAAGTCACGCCAAGCCCGCTCAGCAAAATGCGAAGCGGGGGAGGGGGCAGTCTGTAGTCACACCAAGCCCGCTCAGCAAAAAGCGAAGTGGGGAGGGGACAGTCTATAATCGCGCCAAGCCTGCTCAGCCAAAGCGAAGCAGGGAGGGGACAGTCTGAAAGTCACGCCAAGCCCGCTCAGCGAAGAGCGAAGTGGGGAGGGGACAGTCTGTAGTCACGACAAGCCCGCTCAGCAAAAAGCGAAGCGGGGAGGGGACAGTCTATAATCACACCAAGCCTGCTCAGCCAAAGCGAAGCAGGGAGGGGACAGTCTTAACGCCACGCCAAGCCCGCTCAGCGAAGAGCGAAGCGGGGAGGGGACATTCTGTAGTCACGCCAAGCCCGCTCAGCAAAAGTGAAGCGGAGAGGAGCCAGTCTATAATCACGCCAAGCCTGCTCAGCAAAAGCAAAGCAGGGAGGGGACAGTCTAAAAGTCACGCCAAGCCCGCTCAGCGAAGAGCTAAGCGGGGAGGGGACAGTCTGTAGTCACGACAAGCCCGCTCAGCAAAAAGCGAAGCGGGGAGGGGACAGTCTATAAACACGCCAAGCCTGCTCAGCAAAAGCGAAGCAGGGAGGGGAAAGTCTTAAAGTCACGCCAAGCCCGCTCAGCGAAAGGCGAAGCGGGGAGGGGACAGTCTGAAGTCACGCCAAGCCCGCTCAGCAGAAAGCGAAGCGGGGAGGGGACAGAAGGGGCGAACGAATCCGCACCTGTGAATAAAAGTCTGAGTCACACCGGGCCCGCCTGGAAAGTTCGGGGCGGGGAGGGGACAGCAAGGTGTCACGCCAAGCCCGCTCAGCAGAAAGCGAAGCGGGGAGGGGACAGAAGGGGCGAACGAATCCGCACCTGTGAATAAAAGTCTGAGTCACACCGGGCCCGCCTGGAAAGTTCGGGGCGGGGGGGGGGGGGGGGGGGCGGGGGGGACAGCAAGGTGTCACACCAAGCCCGCTCAGCAGAAAGCGAAGCGGGGAGGGGGACAGAAGGGGCAAACGAATCCGCACCTGTGAATAAAAGTCTGAGCCACACCTGGCCCGCCTGGAAAGTTCGGGGCGGGGGGGGGGGGGGGGACAGAAAGGTGTCACGCCAAGCCCGCTCAGGAAAAGCGAAGGGGGGGGGGGTACAACTGGTGCACACGAATCCGCACCTGTGAGTAAAAGTCTGAGTCACACCGGGCCCGCCTGGAAAGTTCGGGGCGGGGGGGGGGGGGTGGACAGAAAGGTGTCATGCCAAGCCCGCTCAGGAAAAGCGAAGCGGGGAGGAGACAAATGGTGCGCACGAATCCGCACCTGTGAGTAAAAGTCTGAGTCACACCGGGCCCGCCTGGAAAGTTCGGGGCGGGGGGGGGGGGGGTGGGGGGGGGTGGACAGAAAGGTGTCACGCCAAGCCCGCTCAGGAAAAGCGAAGCGGGGAGGGGACAAATGGTGCGCACGAATCCGCACCTGTGAGTAAATATCTGAGTCCACCCATGAGGGAAGCACGACCCTGATACTCGCCTGCCCTGCTCAGAAGACTCGGAGAGGGGAGGGAGTTTCTGCGCGGCTAAGGTAAAAGAAGGGGACTTACCTGCGGGCTGGCAGGCCCGGAAGCCGTAGTGAAGTGGGGCCAGAGAAGCCGACGTAGCGACGCCATCCTGCGGAGAAGTCCGGGGAGAACGTTGAGACCAGGAAGAAGGACACGTCTGTAGGATCCCACACCTGAGACTGCCGGTCCTCACTCCCGTCAGCACACACGTCACACATCCTGTCGGAAGAGCAGTAGAGCACGGCCGGCAGGCGACGAGGGCGAACGAGGGCCACAGAAATCCTCACAAAGGGGGGCAAATTTCAACAGAAGCCGCCATAGTGTTCGTTGTACACTGTTCACAGGAAGGAACATCTCCTTTTCTTTCTTTTCACTCAAGCGCCGAACTCACACCGCGAGGCAAAAGCCACGTGAGTAAAGTCACAAGCTGAAACCCCAAGGCTGCAGCCAAGGACGAAGTTCACTGAAAGTCAAACCGGTCGGCGCTAAGTCCACACACAGTAAAAACGTCGAAGTGTAGAACACACCAACGAAGTACAGTGAGTCCAAGGAGAAGTCAAAAACAAGGCAAAGGCCAAGTAGTAGAAACCACAGAAGAACCGGTCAAAAAAACCGTAGCAAGGCAAAAACCCGACCGCCCACGGTCGAGCTAAGAGTGAAACTGAGGTGAGTTCTCCACACGCATGGCGGGATAGGTTGGTAGGGGAGGACACCCGGGCGCCTATACTTGGATCCCCGGTGTCTCCTCCCCAGTTGTGTAGGGGACACAACTTTGGGCTGAAATCTACAGGCAATTGAGTGTATTCCATATAGTAATGCCATCGGTAATGTATTTTGAAAAAACAAACACTAGATGTACACTGTCAATTTTTCTCAGCAGTGACGGGGTTGGTAGTGTTTGTTCTGCATGTGTTTCAGTTCCACCACAATACAACTACAAGAATATTGCAGACATTAAGAATTTTTGTTAAAAACCATAGCATTTTGGTACACAGTGATACATTTCAAGGGGAAAGATTCAGTTGAGCCCTTTGAAGTCTCAGGGACTCAATTGAACCCTTGTTTCCAGTAGATGGTAGGGACTTTAAGTTGTATCTCTTGTGGAGAAGCTTGGGTTGCAGGGGCTTATGTGAATCTATGCGTTCTGCTTAATGAAAGGAAACTCACCATATGATGATCGGTATGAAGATGAGATACAAACACAGCCTTCAAGCTCCTGAGAATGTCATCAGTTTGGCTGCCAAAGTGCCGGTACAGCTGACCCGATGTGCCTTCTCCACAGTCCAGCATCACGGTGGAATCCTCACTGCACGCACATAAAGAACTTTTCAACAATAGCGGTTAAAATGCATTTTTCTTTAAAAGGTATTTTTTCGAAAAATACTTACCGATGACATGACATAGTGGGAGTGTCTACTACTTTGCTCAATTCTAGCCTAAGAACCCGTTGTGTTACCACACAACCCGGGAGGCACTCAGGGAACCCCCAGAGGGGCCGAGAGTTGTCTCCCGCTCCTGCCCCCAACCGGTACTGAGTCACGTGTAACTAGCCAGTTAGATACTAGGCTCAACAGCGGCAAGCGGGGCAGGTGGGAGGGTCCTAAGGGTCATGTCATCGGTAAGTATTTTTCGAAAAAATACCTTTTAAAGAAAAATGCATTTATTTCTTCAAAAACATTACTGATGACATGACATAGTGGGAGAATACCGAACAGGAGGAGGGTGCCGCGCCGTAACTCCACGGGCTAAAAGACCGTCCTCCCATCGCAAACTCCCACCAAACTAGCTAGGTGCGTACCTACGGCGCCGGGAGGGAGTGTTGCGCCACAGTGATGTCACCCACCAAGGCGAGATTGTCTCGTTGGCCTGCCAGATCCCGTAGGTAGAATCGGGAGAAGGTAGATTCTGCGCGCCAGCCCACCGCTGCCATGATGTCCTTGACCGCGCAGTTCCGGTCGAATGCGACACCCGTGGCCATGGCGCGTACCTCGTGTGCCCGTATCTTTAGTCTCTTCGCTACCTGCGGGGAGAGTTCCATGTAGGCAGATCGTATGACCCAACGTAGCCAGGAAGAGATCATCTGGGCTGAGATATCAGATCTGCCAGGCTTTAGCGGCAGGAAGAGGCGGGAACGTCCTCTCCGGATAGCTTTGGTACGGTGCAGGTAAACACGTAGGGCTCAAACGGGATCCTGTTGCCTAGTCTCCAGAGGGGAGTTAGGCCCTCTCAGGGGCCGCAAGGTGATGACTTGTGGGGGAGTCAAGGGAGACCTGGTCTTGGCAACAAAGGCAGGGTCCGTGAGGAGCTGAACAGACCTGTCGGCTCTAAACTGAAGGCAGTCCGGGTGCGCTGAAAGTGCGTGTAGCTCGCTAACCCTGGACGCAGTGGCGAGGGCCAGGAGGAAGCAGGTCTTGCGCGTCACATCTGCCAGGCGGGCCATAGAGGCTCAAAGCGGGGAGAGTTCAGCCAGGTCAGTACCCAAGGGAGATCCCAGCGAGGAACGAGCGAACGGTGAGTAGGACGCTGTAGGCTGAAATTGGACATAAGGTCGGCGAGGTCCTTAGAGGAGCCGGGGTCCAAGCGGCCGAGGTGTCTGTACGTGTCAGCAATCATAGATAAGTAGCCCCTGATGGTAATTGGAGCCAAACCTAATTCCTCAAAGAGCCAGAGGAAGAAGTCCGCGAGCTGGGGGTTAGTCAAGTCGGTGGGAGAGAGACGACGGCCATCGCACCAGGAGCAGAAGACTCGCCATTTTCCCTCATAGACACGCCGGGTAGATGGTTTGCGGGCTGCAGCGATAGCCTCCACTGCTGCACCCGAGAAGCCTCCAGCTGAGAGGGCTTGCCGCACAACCTCCAGGCGTGTAGTAGCAGGCGCTCCGGACACGGGTGGAAAAGTGCCTGCCGGGGTTGCTTGAGCATCGTGCGGGGAGTGGGGAGTCGCAGGGGGGGGAGACGTGGCGAGGCTGAGGAGGTCGGTGGTCCAGGACCGAGACCAAGCAAACGGGGTGACCAGAAAGAGGACCGCGTTGCACCCACGAAGCTTGCTCAGGACTTTGGGGACGAGGACTGATGGGGGGTAAGCATATGCGATGAGTCCTTCCCAAGAAATCGACAGAGCGTCGACCGCCCAGGCCATGGGATCCGGGATCGGGGAGACGAAAAGGGGAAGCTGGTGATTCCACCTCGTGGCGAAAAGATCTACTAACAGTGTCTCCCAATGGGCGCAGATCATCCGGAAAATATCCTGGCGTAGGGTCCGTATGTAGTAGTTGGCCGCGCCGGGAGAGAGAGTCCGCCAGAACATTCAGTCGGCCGGGAATGTGTCGAGCCAGGAGGGAGATGTTGCGGTCCTTGCACCAACGCATCAACCGGTAGAGGAGCATGCAAAGGTCGGGGAAGTGGGTACCCCCCTGTCTCTGGATGTAAGCCACCACTGTCGAGTTGTCCGAGAGAACGAGAAGTTGTTGGTGCCAGAGTTGGTCCTCCCAAACAACAAGGGCTTGCCAGACTGCCTGCAGCTCCAACCAGTTGATGTGCCTGTCCGCAAATTCCAGGGGCCAGCGGCCGGAAGACGTGAGGAATTGAGGAAGCAGGTGGGTTCCCCACCCAGACCGACTCACGTCGACACACAGGGACAGGTGCGGGGGAGGGGAGGACAGAGGAACTCCCGAGGCCAACCAAGCCGAGTCGGCCCAGCGCAGAAGGTGGGGGCGAACCAAGGGGGACACGGGGACCAGGATGGTGAGCTCGCCTAAGGAGGGTCTCCAGAGAAGCAGGAGGTGCAGCTGTAGCGGCCGGGCGTAGAGGCGACTGAGGGGAAGCAGATACGCCACCGCATTGATCAGACCAAGGAGTTGAAGCCAAATTCTGGCGGGAGCTGCCTCCTGCTGGGCTAACTGAGTCGCAAGGGTGGTCAACTTCCGAATGCGGGGTTCCGGCAGGCGAACCACGTTGCGGTCGGTGGCAAACTCCATGCCGAGATGAACGAAGTGACGCGACGGCGTAAGGTCCGATTTGCCCACGTTGAGGAGGAATCCCAAACGAGACAACAGTCGAACCAGCGCATCCCTGTCGGCTACCAAGGAGGTCTCGACTTGGTTCCTCAGGAGGAGATCGTCGAGATAGTTGGAGATCGGGCTGGACGACGACTGGCGCGCCTTGGCCATCACAGCATCCATGAGGCGTGTGAAGATCCAGGGGCTGAGGTTGAGGCCGAAGGGAAGAGAGCGAAACTGGTACACTGTCCCGTCATAGGCAAAGCGCAGGTACCTCCTGGTGGCCGGATGCACGGGAACATGGAGGTAGGCATCCGATAAATCCAAAGTGACAGCGTAATCCATCGGCTGCACAGCAGCTCGGAGGGCTCGGGCAGTCTCCATGCGGAAGGACGGGGCCACAATGAAGAGGTTCAACGCGGACAGGTCGATAACTGGGCGCCACTTGCCGCCCGGTTTGGGAACAACGAAGAGACGACTGTAGAAGCCAGGGGAATCGGTGCGTCGCACTACCTCCGTTGTGTCTTTTCCCAAAAGAGCGACGACTTCTCCGCGCAGGGCGCGCTCCTTGAGTGGGTCTGAAGGGATCTCGGTCCACACCAGGGTTGACCGCAGAGGCGGAGGGGAGCGGAAGGAGATCCGAAGGCCCTCGGTGACAGTATCCAAGATCCAGGGGTCGTCTGGGAACAGCAGGAGCCACTCCTTGCTGAACCGAGCTAGCCTCCTGCCGACTGAAGGACCCGGGACGGTCGGCGGAGGCGGGACGGAGTCAGGGGGCCCGCCCACGCCCAAGGTGACGGGTGGGACGGGGCCAAGCGGGGTTGGGGGCGCTAACCTGGCCGGGGCGTCCGAAAGCTGGGCGACGGCGACGAAAGGCCTGCAGCTGAGCGGCCGAGGAGGAGGCAAAGGGTCTGGCGGTCCGCAGGGGGCGACCCAGGGCCTTGCGGGTTGAAGGAAAGCGTTGCAGGGTAGACTTGCGAGGCCAGCGGTCTGAGTTGGAGTCCTTAACCGACTGCCAGGTGTCACCAAAAAGCAGAGGGCCCCTGAGAGGGGCACGACGCAGTTGCGTCCTCAAGTCCGGTGGCATCCCGCGGCAAGACTGCAACACAGCATCCCTACGCAACAAGTCACAATTAGCAGCCGCCGCCATAGCGTTGACCGACGAATGGTAAGCCGCACGGTTGGCCGCTTCTGCCATGACGAGAAGATCTCCAAGGAGAGGAGTAAAGGAGGGGCGCCAGGAATCCTCGATCCGACGGATGAAAGCCTGTGTCAGAAGTTCCAGGAATCCTGCGGAGGCCAGCGTGTTCCTCACCAGGCTAGCTGTCTTGTCCAGGCCGACCGGAAGAGCACGCTTCAGCAACGAAGTGCCACCTGCTTGAACCACCGTGGCGGCGTCGACGGGAGGCAGAGAGCAGTGGAAGGCCTGGGAATGTCCGGAGTACCAAACTTGCCTGAAAGAGATGTCAAGTCCAGGGGGCCACTTGCGGTCAGAGAAGAAATCGCAGTTCCTAGCACCAGACAGCAGATGAGCGGAGAAAGCTTCACGGAGGTCATGAAAGCCGGGGGGTTGCGGAAGGGACTTGAACCTCTTCACTTGCTTACCAGCATCCACAAACGCGGAGACCTTCCTCTTGAGCGGGGGGGGACGGTGGACAGTCCTCGGGAGGAAGAGTGGCGGCGATAAGATGTGCTACCTCGTCAAGCACAAGAAGAGTTTCCGTCCGGGAGGAAGCAGGCAATCTCTGGGACGCTGAGGAGTCCGACGAAGACGAGAAAGGCGAAGGCGAACGGCTGAGTCCTCCTAGCAGCGTCGAAATGGAGTCGTCGGGAAGAAGGCTCAAAGTCTCGTCATCCCGCGAGCGGGGGGCCAGAGAAGTCCGACGGTGCCGGGGGCTCCGAGAGAGGCGGTCTCGACGAACGTGGGAGACAACAGCGGAAGCCGAAGGACGGGTCGGAGAGCGAGGAGCGATCCGACGAAGTGGCGACCTAGCGCTGCGGGCCAGGCAACCAGGACGGGGAGAGCGACTGCGCGAATGCGAACGAGTCCGACGGGTCCGAAGATGGGGAAGATGGGCCGGGTGAGGGGAGGAGGGACGGGAGGAACGAAATTCCTGGCGGGGAACGGAGAAGGACGAGCGAGACGACGCTGTGGAGCGGATAGGTACAGGGTCCCTGGAGTGATATGACGTATGGTCCCTCTTATGCTCGCGCGCAGGAGAGCGAGAGCGGCGATCCGATCTTGAGCACACAGAGGATTCCAATTCGTGCCGAGATAGAGTACGCGTGCGTGAATGTCTCCGCGAACCGGGCTCTGTATCGAGGTGGGCTCGCTGCCGGCGAGGTGACTCCGCGTAGGAGCCAGCGGGCTTCCGTGGAGACGAGCGGGGATCAGTAGTGGACCATGTACGACGCGAACCACGTCTCTCCGAACCGGGCTCTGTATAGAGGTGGGTTCTCTGCCTGACATACGGCTTTGTCCAGGTGCGTTCCCTCCTGGGAACGACCGCGCCGATCATCCCACTCCGCGTACTAATTTGCTGCGTCCGGCGTGGCGATCTCTCAACAAGGTCTTCGGGGGCTCGAGTGGTCGGTGTACCGGGAACAACATCAGGTATGTCAACAGGTCTGGAACCACTCGCCGTTGCCGGGCGTTCGCGTCGGTAAAACTTCCAGAGTTGTGACCAGTGCAGTTCTGGCCAGGCGGCGCAGACATCACACGAACGTTCGGAGGTACATCCGGCACACGGTAGACAGACCTTGTGTGAATCCGAAGGACACTGGAATCCTCCACACTGTGTGCAGGTCATCAGGAGGGCACTGCAACATACAAAACACCTGAAGGCACGTGCGTGCGTCCCCAGTAACCCGTCCTGTTTAAGGCGGGTTTACAACCAACAACAATACTACCAGGACTATCCCTGAAAGCGCCTGGGCCCTTCCGAAGTACTCGTAAATCTCGTTGGAGTGGGGAACTCATGCAAGTACATAAACAGTCACAGCGAAGCTGGGGCCGACAAGCTAAAGCCAAGAGTCAGGCGCCGCTAACTAGCGATAGCGCGGGAGCACGAGGGGCCCCTGTCAAGCTAAGAAACGTGAGTGCCATAAAATGATTTTTTTCATTAAAATGTATTTTTTTGAAAAATACTTACCGATGGTATTACTCGAAGGTCCCTCCCACCTGCCCCGCTTGCCGCTGGTTCGCTAAGAAAACTGACTGGCGTATGAGTGGTGTGGCGCATGCGTGGTTGAACCGGAAGGGAGGCTACCCGGGTTTCCGTCTAGGCTATGGCGCCCCTCACCTGCCATCATGACCATACTCGTACACAACAATTTTGGGCTAAAATTAGACTAGCTAAGAAACCATTTCCTTTAAGTAATACCATCGGTAAGTATTTTTCAAAAAAATACATTTTAATGAAAAATACATTTGTTTTCTCAAAACACATTACCGATGGTATTACTTAAAGGAAGAATCCCGAGGAGGAGGCGGGTGCCGCTATAGCGACCCCATCCCCTGCCATCCTGGCCGCTCAAGTCGGCCACCCTCCCGCAACCTCCCTCTAATTTTAGCAAAGATACTTACGGCGCCTAGGGCGCCGGGAGGGAGTGTTGCGCCGCCACGATGTCCCCCACCAGCGATAGGTTCTGGCGCTGGCTGGAGAGGTCCCTCAGGTAGAAGCGTGCGAAGGTGGTCTCCGCTCGCCAGCCCACGGCCGCCACAATGTCTTTGACCGCACAGTTCCGGTCGAATGCTAGGCTGGTGGCCATGGCTCTGATCTCGTGTGCCCTGATGCTCATGCGTTTGGCTGTATCCGGGGCAAGCTCCTGGTAGGCTGATCGTATCACCCACCGGAGCCAAGAGGATATCGTTTGGGCCGAGATGTCGTTTCTACCTGGGGACAGAGGAAGGAAAAGGCGGGTGCGTTCCCTGCGTATCGGCTTGGTCCGGCGCAGGTACACACGTAAGGCTCGCACCGGGTCCTGTTGTCTGGACTCCCGGGTGGAGCTTGGGTCTCGTAATGGTTGAATGGTGACCAGTTGAGGGGCCGTCAAAGGCGATCTGGTCTTGGCTAGGAAGGCCGGGTCAGGAAGCAGCTGAACCGAGCCATCAGCCCGAAACTGTAAGCAGGCGGGGCGTGCTGAAAGTGCGTGCAGTTCGCTGACTCTGGAGGCTGACGCGAGGGCCAAAAGGAAGCAGGTCTTCCGAGTCACGTCCGGCAACCGCGCCAACTGGATCGGTTCGAAACGGGGCGAGTTGAGCCAAGTGAGTACCCAGGACAGGTCCCATCGTGGCACCAGGGATCGGCGGGCAGGACGTTGTAGACCGAAGTGGGCCATCAGGTCGGCTAGGTCTTTGCAGGAACCCGGGTCGGGCAGTCCCAAGTGTCTGTACGTGTCGGCAATCATGGCCAGGTAGCCCCGGATGGTGATCGGTGCTAACTGCTGGTCGCTGAAAAGCCAGATGAAGAAATCCGCCAACTGGGGAGTTGTCAAGCCGATGGGGTGAAGGTGTCTGTCGTCACACCAGGCGCAGAGGACTCTCCACTTGCCTTCGTAGACTCGTCTGGTCGAGGCTCGACGAGCTGTAGCGATCGCTTCCACTGCCGCACCTGAGAAGCCTCTAGCTGCGAGGGCTTGCCGGACAACCTCCAGGCGTGGAGGAGGAGACGCTCGGGGCACGGGTGGAACAGCTGCTGCCGTGGTTGCTTGAGCATCGTCCGCGGTGTGGGGAGCGGTAGCGGGGGAGCCGTGGCAAGGTTCAGGAGGTCGGTAGTCCACGACTTGGTCCAGCAAAATGGCGCCACCAGGAACAGGATCGTGTTGCACCCTCTGAGCTTGAGTAGGACCTTGGGGACTAGTACGGTGGGCGGGTAGGCGTAGGCGACCAGGCCGTCCCAAGAAATGGATAGAGCGTCGACTGCCCAGGCCAGAGGGTCTGGAATGGGTGAAACGAAGAGGGGAAGCTGTCGATTCCACCTCGTGGCGAAGAGGTCGATCATGGGAGCCTCCCAGGTGGCGGCGATCAGTCGAAAGATGTCGGGTCGCAGTGCCCACTCTGTATGGAGCAGTTGACCACGTCGGGAGAGGGAGTCGGCCAGCACATTCAGATGACCCGGAATGTGACGTGCGCGAAGAGAGATGTCCCGATCCTCGCACCAGCGGAGCACCTGGTAGAGTAGTATGCAAAGGGATGGAGAGCGGGTCCCGCCTTGCTTCTGGATGTACGAGACGACCGTGGAGTTGTCCGAGAGAACCAACAGTTCCTGATGTCGGATGCGGTGCTCCCAGGCCAGGAGAGCTTGCCATACTGCTTTCAGTTCTAACCAGTTGATGTGTTTGGACAGCGATTCCAGAGGCCACAGGCCGGAGGCAGTCTCGAACGACGGAAGCAGGTGAGCTCCCCAACCTGCGAGGCTTGCGTCGACGCAGAGCGAGAGAGTGGGCGGCGGTGAGGACAGCGGCACTCCCGTCGCGAGCCAGGAAGGATCCGCCCAGCGCAGCAGGTGGGGACGGAGCATGGCAGGTACTGGAATCGGGGCCTCGAGGTCGGACGACGACGGTCGCCAGTGAAGGAGGAGATGCAGTTGCAGAGGGCGGGAGTAGAGACGTCCTAGCGGTAGCAGGTCCGCAGCAGCGCTGATCAGACCTAACAGCTGAAGCCACTGCCTGGCTGGAAGCGTCGTCAACTGGGACACCTGCCGAGCTAGAGTCGCCAACTTCTGGATGCGCTTCTCCGGCAGTCTGACGGTATTGTGGTCGGTGAGGAACTCCATACCGAGGTGAATAAAATGGCGTGCGGGAACGAGGTCGGACTTGCCAAGGTTGACCAGGAAGCCCAGGTTCTCGAGAAGTTGAAGCAGAGCATCTCGGTCTTCCCTCAGGGAGTGCTCGTCCTGGTTCCTCAAAAGTAGGTCGTCCAAGTAGTTCGACGTAGGGCTCGTGGAACTTCGACGGGCTCTGGCTACCACTGCGTCCATGAGGCGAGTGAAGACCCAGGGGCTGAGGTTGAGGCCGAAGGGGAGCGCGCGGAACTGATAGACGACCCCCTCGAAGTCTGGAAGCAGGATGCATGGGTACGTGCAGGTAAGCATCTGAGAGGTCCAGGCTGACCGCAAAGTCCATCGGCTGTACCGCTGAGCGAAGGGCCCGCGCAGTCTCCATGCGGAAGGCCGGAGCGACGATGAACTTGTTCAGCGCCGAGAGGTCTATGACGGGGCGCCATTTGCCGCCCGGCTTGGGCACCACAAAGAGCCGACTGTAGAAGGCTGGGGAGTCGTGCCGGACCACCACCTCCGTGGCGGACTTCTGAAGCAGGGAGGAAACTTCGCCGCGGAGAGCTTCGGCTCTGAGCTGGTCTGAAGGAACTGTAGTCCACACCGGGCTCCGGCGCACGGGAGGTGGGGACCGGAAGGAGATCAGTAGTCCCTGAGTAATGGTAGAGAGAATCCACGGGTCGTCCGGAAACAGCGAGCGCCAGGCTTCGCTGTGAAGCGCCAGCCTCCCGCCGACCGGAACTCCGGACGAGGTCGGCGGGGGCCGGAGGGGGAGAAAGTCAGCGCGCCCGGCCCCGCCCGGGGCGCCGGGCAGGTCTGGGCCAGGTGCGGGCAGGGAGGGATGGGGGAGGCTCGGTACTGGGGAAAGGGCGGGCGCGAGGAAAGGCTGGAGCTCTGGGGGGTAGGCGACCACCTCTGGTGAACGGGCGGGCGGTGGGTCTAGCAGTCCGCAGGGGGCGACCCGGAGCCTTGCGGGTTGGTCGAAAGGAAGTTGGAGCTGGGCGGTTGGGCCAGGCGTCCTTGTTAGCTTCCTTTACAGCGAGCCAGGTGGGGCCGAACAGTAAGTCACCGCCGAGGGGCGCCTGCCGAAGCTGAGTCTTCACATCCAGCGGAATGGGACAGGAACGGAGAATCGCATCTCGACGCAGTAAGTCGCAGTTAGAGGCGGCTGCCATGGAGTTGACCGCGACATGATATACAGCGCGGTTCCCCGAAACTGCTAGGGCGAGCAGGTCTCCCAGCAGAGGCGAAATTGACGGATGCCAGGAGTCCTCTACACGTCGGACGATGGCTTGCGTGACCAAATCTAGAAATCCCGCTGCTGCCAGGGTGTTCCTAATGAGTGTCGCGGTCTGTTCTACCCCGGGGAGGAGAGACTGACGTAAGGAAGTCCCAGAGAACGCCACTGCCGCGGGGTCCGCTGTCGGTAGAGGGCAGGAAAAGTGTTGTGTATGGCCCGCATACCATGACTGCCGGAAGGCGATGTCTATACCTGTCGGCCACTTGGAGTCTGAGAAGAATCCTGTACCGCATGCCCCTTGCGCAAGATGAGCAGAAAACGCATCACGTAACTCCCGGAAACCCGGCGGCTGGGGGAGAGACTTGAATCGCTTGGCCTGTCGTTCCGCGTCCACAAAGGCGGACGCTTTTCTTTTAAGAACTGGAGAGGGAGGGCAGTCTTCTGCAGGGAGGCAAGCCGCGATAAGCCGTGCCGCTTCATCAAGGGCCCGCAGTGTCTCTAACCTATGTCCAATGGCAGCCGGCGGGAATTCCTCGTCACCACCCGAGGGATTGGACGGGGCGGGGCTGGCCACCTGTAGTAGTGCCGACATCGATTCCTCGGGGTTCAGACTAAGGGTGTCCTCTTCTGCCGGAACTGAGTGGGGAATCGGGTCCACTCCCAAACGAGGAGGAAGACTCCCGTCACTGGGGCGGGTAACGGTCGTAGCTGGTGGAGGAGATCTTCTCACTGGTGCGTGGCGCCGCCAGTGTCTGCTAGATGAACGGTCCCGTGAAGCACTCGACGCTGAGCGGGAAGCCCGAACTCCTGACCTACGACGGTGTCGCGTGCGACGAGCGGCACTCCGCCGAGAGAAGCGTGAACGGGAACGGGGGCGGCGATGCGGGGACCGGGAATGTCTGAAATGGCGCGAAGCTGAACGCAAAGCAGAGTCATGCCTGTACTGTGTCCGCGAATGTCGGCTGGATTCCGACCGGTAGTAATCAGTCCTCGGGCGAGTAGACCTGTCGCTCGAGCTGTGAACGATGTCTAACAGCTGAGGTTCGCTCGGACTGAAGACGGGGAGTAACTCGCACCGCAGCAGAGCGGAGGCGACT
The DNA here is from genome assembly GCA_036245525.1 of Semisulcospira habei. Classification (NCBI taxonomy): domain Eukaryota; kingdom Metazoa; phylum Mollusca; class Gastropoda; family Semisulcospiridae; genus Semisulcospira; species Semisulcospira habei. Next base: position 36,780 of record BTPG01000067.1, on the reverse strand, counting down.
ACTTCGGACCCGAGAGCGGGAGCGCGTCCGGCGAGAAGACTTGTCGGAACTTGACGCCCGGACGGAAGGAGCTGGGCGGGGCGCTGGCGTTCCGCGCTGGTCCCTAGCGGAGAACAGGGTAGCGGAAGCAGCAGGACGAATCTGTGGCGAGCGCTTGTCAGCTACCTGGAGATCCGTATTAGTCAGGCCCGCAACCAGAGCGGGTGTAGGAGCCTGTATCAGTTCGTTATCAGTTGCCTGCAGAGGCGTTGCTACCGGGTAGAGACCACTCGACTGGACTGTGGTGGCTACCGGAGTCTTGTTTAGAGGCCTAGCCCGAGGCGCTCTAGGATCCTTGACCGTACAGAGACCACTCGACTGGACTGTGGTGGCTGCCGGTACTAGAGCACGAGCACGCGACCGAAGCCGCTGGTTCGTCTGCTCAGACACTCGGTCAGGGCCACTCGACTGGACTGTGGCGCGTACCGGTGTGGGATCGTTCTTCCGTGCTTGCGTAGGTTTCTTGCGGCCGTAGAAACTCCACAGCTGGGTCCATTGTTCCTCCAGCCATGGGGCGCAGACCGAGCACGGACGCGTGGAGGTACAACCGGAACAGGGCAGGCAAACCAGGTGTTCGTCACTCGGCCACTGGAATTTCCCACATCGAGTGCATGTTCGGACTTGCCAACTGCAAAACATAATGTACAATGAAATGCGAGCGAGCGTGCCCCCGTGGGCCCGCACCGAATCCGCGTGAACGAACGAAGCGTACCGTGTAAGCCTACGCCCGGCGCTCCACCACTACCCTTGAGCGCCTGACGTAGGCCAAGGCAGAGATATTACCTTGCCATCCAAAGAAGTGAGGCACCAACCCGGTTGAAGACCCACCAGAAAGTCTAGCACGCAGACACGGCCCGGCGTCGGACGGCGACCACGTAACGCTGATGCCGGGCGAAGCCACTGGCGTCAGTGAAGGCGTCGAAACGAAGTCTCCGCCACAGCAGGCACTCAGAGCAGGCTGAAGAGCGAAGTAGAAGCTTGGCACACACGAGCAGCACGCACTAGGGCCCGAGCGGCACTAGGCGTGAGTACAGTTCAACCTGGCGTCGCCGCGCCCGGTAGGATAAGATGGCGCCGACGGGTGAAATTCACAAGTAACGTTCACTAGGAACAAGTTCCTAAGTCCGTAGACCGACGGAAACCTCAAGCCAGGTTTCCCACCTTGAACAAACTTCCTTCTGACTAGACTTCCCTAACGAAGATAGAGTCCTAACGAACAGAGCGAGTCCCGTACACAACCTTCTGAGACTAGCAAAGAAAACTGACTGGCGTATGAGTGGTGTGGCGCATGCGTGGTTGAACCGGAAGGGAGGCTACCCGGGTTTCCGTCTAGGCTATGGCGCCCCTCACCTGCCATCATGACCATACTCGTACACAACAATTTTGGGCTAAAATTAGACTAGCTAAGAAACCATTTCCTTTAAGTAATACCATCGGTAATGTGTTTTGAGAAAACAAAGAGGCAAGCGGGGCAGGCGGGAGGGCAGTCTGAGTAATGCCATCGGTAAGTATTTTTCAAAAAAATACATTTTAGAAAAAAAATTCATTTGTTTTTTCAAAATACATTACCAATGGCATTACTATCTGGAAGAATGTCGAACAGGCGGAGGGTGCCGTTCCTATAACCGCAAACCCAACCACCCGTTGGCCCAGAGAGAGAGAGAGAGAGAGAGAGAGCACTCCCGACGATTTCAGCTATGACGTACCTAAGACGCCAGGGGCGCGCGGAGGGAGTGCTGGGCCGCGGAAATGTCACCCACCCGTGCCAGAGAGTCACGTTGGCCGGATAGGTCTCTGAGATAAAAGCGGGCGAATGTGGAGTCAGCTCGCCAGCCGACCGCCGTAACAATATCTTTGACCGAGCAGTTGCGGTCCAGGGCAAGACCACTGCTCTTACTTCATGCGCCCGGATGTGAAGAAGCCTATCGCCGTCCGGGGAGAGGTCCTGGTAGGCCGACTTAATCACCCACCGCAGCCAGGACGACACTGTCTGGTCCGAAATATCTGGCCTGCCTGCAGACAGTGGGAGGAAGAGGCAAGAGCGCCCCCGGCGTCGCGGCTTAGAGCGACGCAGGTAAATCCTCAGCGCCCGCACCGGGTCCTGTTGACGCGACTCAGGGGCCAAGTCCGTTCCACGTAGAGGCCTTACGGTCAGCATCTGAGGGGCCGCCGCAGGGCGGCGGTTCTTGGCCAAAAAGGATGGGTCAGTAAGAAGCTGTGCAGAACCGTCCAAGCAAAATTGCAAACAGGAGGGAAGTACCGAGAGAGCGTGAAGCTCGCTCACTCGGGACGCCGTGGCGAGAGCCAGAAGAAAACATGCCTTCGTGGTCAAATCTGAGAAACTAGCCAAATGCAGAGGTTCAAAGCGATCCGTGTTCAGCCACGTTAGTACCCAGGCGAGATCCCACCGAGGCACTAGGGACCGAGAAACTGGTCGTCAGAGCTCAAAATGTGCCAGCAAGTCCGTCAGATCCTTGCAAGCACCTGGGTCTGGCCGGCCCAGGTGGCGGTAAGTGTCCGCGATCATGGAGCGATAACTTTTGATGGTAACGGGTGCTAAGCCTTGTTCGTCAAAAAGCCACAGGAAGAACTCCGCCAGCTCCAGGGTGGCTAGATGTGTGGGAGGGAGACTTCTGGAGGCGCACCAGGCCTGAAGGACCCTCCACTTGCTCTCAAATACCCGCCGCATAGACCGTCTGCGGGCTGTTGCAATAGCCGCCACCGCTGCATCCGAGAAACTTCTAGTGGCGAGGGCTTGCCGGACAACCTCCAGGCGTGAAGGAGGAGGCGTTCCGGGCACGGATGGAAAAGCTGCTGGCGGGGCTGCTTGAGCATCGTAGAAGGTGTAGGAAGCTCCAGCGGCGGGTCCGTCGCTAGCTCGAGTAAGTCCGTGGTCCAGCTCTTGGTCCAGTTGAAGGGGGCCACCAGAAGGAGGACTGCGGAGCAACCCAGAAGCTTCTGCAGAACCTTCAGAACGAGGACTGACGGGGGGGTAGGCGTAAGCGATCAGACCGTCCCAGGGGATGGAAAGCGCGTCTACCGCCCAGGCGAGCGGGTCCGGGACTGGTGAGACGTAGACCGGGAGCTGTTTGTTCCACCTGGTGGCAAACAAGTCCACTAAAGGAGTTTCTCACCGGGAGCAGATCAGGCGAAAGATGTCTGGGCGTAGGGACCACTCCGTGTGGAGCAGCTGTCCGCGGCGGGACAGGGCATCCGCGATCACGTTCAGGTGGCTGGGAATGTGGCGAGCCCGTAGAGTATGCCCCAGTCCCTGCACCAGAGGAGGAGATGGTAAAGGAGAATGCACAGGGAGGGGGAGTGAGTGCCCCCCTGGTTCTGTATGTAAGCCACCACCGTCGAGTTGTCTGAGAGAACGAGAACATCCTGGTTGGTCAAGGTCTCTGCCAGAAACTGAGGGCCAGCCAAACTGCCTTCAGCTCCAGCCAGTTGATGTGTTTGTCCTCTAAACCCCACGGCCAAAGGCCCGAGGCCGAGACAAAGTCCGGTAACAGATGCACGCCCCAGCCGGCCTGACTCACGTCGGTGCAGAGAGACCACTGTGGCGGAGGTGAGTGAAGAGGCACGCCCGTAGCCAGCCAATCGATGTCCGCCCACCTCTGGAGGTGTGGACGAGCCAGAGGGGTAACTGGTACAAGATCCGCAAGGGAACCCGACGAAGGACGCCAGTGTAGTAGGAGATGTAGCTGCAATGGGCAGGCATAAAGCCTGCCCAAGGGAAGCAAGTCCGCAGCCGCACTGAGTAGGCCCAGAAGTTGAAGCCAGCACCTGGCTGAGAAGGAGGACCCTACCTCCATCGAAAGCGCTAGATCGACGATCTTCTGCCGCCGGGCCAGAGGCAGGCGGACTAGATTGAGATCGGTCAGGAATTCCATCCCCAGATGTAGAAAACGCTGAGAGGGGGTAAGATCCGATTTGCCCAGATTGAGAAGAAACCCGAGACGATGCAGGAGGGAAAGCAAGGTGTCTCTGTCCTCTTGGAGCGCCGAGGCTATCAGATTTCGCAGTAGTAGGTCGTCCAAGTAATTGGAGGCCGGGCTCAAGGATTGTTGGCGGAAGTAGGCCATCACCGCGTCGAGGATCCTCGTAAGAACCCACGGACTGATGTTGAGGCCGAAGGGAAGGGCGCAGAACTGGTAAACGACTCCCCCAAAGGCAAACCGCAGGTACCTGCGAGACGACGGATGAATCGGGACGTGAAGATAGGTGTCGGACAGATCGAGGCTGATCGCGAAGTCCATCGGTCGGACGGCCGCTCGGAGGATCCTGGCTGTCTCCATCCAGAACCGAGGGGCCGAAATGAACTTGTTTAGCGCCGACAAGTCGATGACTGGGCGCCACTTGCCTCCTGGTTTGGGAACGAGAAAGAGGCGGCTGTAAAATGCTGGTGAGTCCTGACGCAATACCACCTCCGTCGCTGCTTTGTCGAGGAGAGCCGAAACTTCTCTGCGCAGAGCGTCCGCCTGAAAGGTGTCGAGTGGAGACTGGGTCCACAAGGGGGACCTGCGAAGAGGCAGAGGGGACCGGAAGGAAAGCTGGAGGCCCTTAGAAACCGTGGAAAGGATCCAGGGGTCGTCTGGCGAGAGAGGGGGCAAGTCAGCGGGCCCGGCCGCACCCAGACCTACGGGCGCTGCGGGACCAAGAGGGGCGGGAGGTGGGGAAGGGCTGAGGGGCCTGAGGAGGGCGAGCCCTACCTCTGGCCGAACCGACTGGAAGCAAAGAGGGTCTAGAAGACCGCCGGGCACGACCCCCGGCCAGGCGGGGGCCGCAAAAGCGAGTCGCTGCCGGAGTGGAGACAGGTCTGGGCCAAAGGTCCTTGGACGAGTCCTTAACTGACTGCCACGTGTCCCCGAAAAGCTGAGATCCACCTAGGGGGCCTTGTCGAAGCTGGGTCTTCACTGACTTTGGGAGAACCGCACAGAAATGCAGAAGGGTATCCCGTCGCCAAAGATCACAATAAGCGACCGCCACCATGGCGTTGGTGGAGGAGTGGTAGGCGGCCCGGTTGGCCGCTATCAGGATGGACTGCACATCGCGGAGAGGGGACGGCACCTCCAGATCCCAAGTTCCCTCCAGGCATTGCAAAGCCGCCTGGGTAGCCAACTCCAGGAACCCTGAGCACGCCAGCGAATTTCGCACTAAAGAAGCGATCCTGTCGAGCGGGCGAGGCCAAGCTTTCAAGACAATTCTGCGGCCGCCCGCCTGGACTAGGGTTGCCGTATCCACCACTGGGAGAGGGACGGCGAAGGCTTGAGAATGTCCCGCGTACCAGGCCTGGCAGAAGATCAAGTTAATCCCTGCAGGCCACCGTGAATCGGAAAAGAATCCCGCGTTACCGAAGTTGTCTTGTCGTAACTGGTCGGAGAACGCATCTGTGAGGTCCCGGAAGCCGGCAGGTTGAGGAAGGGACTTGCGGTGCTTGACGTGCCTTTGTGCATCGACCATAGCGGAAGCCTGTTGTAACGAACGCCTTTAGTGTAGGTTTCGGTCGGACGATGATGTGACGTCATTAGCAGTTGGACCGAATGTACACATGCGAATAATGTAGAGATAAGCATTGTTCACGAGCGGTAATGTACAGATAAGCCATGTTCACGTGCGGTAATGTAGGTGAGCGATGTTCACGTGTCACGTGTGGGAGTGACAGTGTAGTATCGGGAATAATTGCCAGTTAGAGATCTACACCAGTCGAGCCGAGCGGTCGTTTTCGCTAGGGCTCTGAGGAAGAATTCTGGCTAGAGAATTCGATAGCTGTATATTGAATACAGCGGGGCCGGTACGGAGCGGAAACCCCTGGTGTATGGCCGATGAAGCTGTCCTGAGCATCACGTACATGACCGGAATGCGGACATCATCAAGCCTTCATCTCTCCTTTGTCCTACCATCACTGGTGCTATGAGCAGCAACGGTAGCGAAGTAAGCCACAGATTCGTGCTACAGGACCACATGTAGTGTTCCGTCAGTGTAGCTATTGTCGCCTAGCGCCGTTAATTTCACGCCTAGGAATGTTCTAAATCTGTGAGTAGTCATTGAATAGTATTCAGTTCGGGAATCTCCGTCAAGTCGTCAATGTGATATTGACTGTGTCGACACTAGTATAAAGAGGAGTCGAGTGACGTCTCTCTCGAGAGACAACGACCTCTACGGTAGCGAGTGAATGTGTGAGCGCTGAAGTTGTTAATAACTTATATGCCACTTGTTAATTATTTGTGCAGATTGGTTTATATGATGTGAATTGTTATTTGTGCAGATTGGTTTATATGATGTGAATTGTGTGGTTTAATGTATGTTATGAGTGCTTGTTAATAGTTAAAGAGGGCAAAGAGATATAACTGTGTGGCCTTTGTCCTTCGTTTGTAAGCGCGTGTGTGGTGGATGAAAGAGTATAGTGAACAGAGATAGTGCACCCACCTTTATACTGATTATCAGAACAAACCCACGCACACACTCATTCCATTAGAATAAACGTTTATATATGTAATAATTTAATTCAGTAGCGAAAACGCCGTCGTTACATTTGGTGACCCTGACTTTCTCTGTGTTAGCATTAAGTCATACCTATTCATATTTAGTGCGGGCACCACTAGTTATTATAGATATATATAGGTAGGCTAGTGGGCTGCTTCTTTTGACATTTTGTTATATTGTGTATGACTGGGATGTGTTTTGTGTGATATTTGCCGTCTCCAGTTTAACGGCTGTGTCTGTGTACAGTTTCTGGGCACTAAGGATTTAGCTCTTTTTCTGTCTTGGGGGTTCCTATTCTCTTCTTCGGCTCTATTCTTCTGTTAGGGAATTGAATTTATTTTACTAGTTCTTTGCTGTTGTAGGATCCTATCCTTTCATGCGTGTGTTTGGGTGTACGTTCTCTTTGCCCTTATTTTAGTAGATTATTGTGTTGGGATTTCAGCCTCATTTGATTTAATTTATTTTGTTTATTGTTTTGTATTGATTTTGATTTAGGTTTTTTTTGTATTTATGTATGTGGTTATAATTGGTTGAGTTGTTAATTCTAAATTCTTGTTTGATGAGACATTGATAATTTGATTGGGTTTATTTCCCTTTCGCCGTACATTTGATATTTAGTATTAGCGATTAGAGTGTTTGAGGTGTTTGATATAAATTTCATTTTATTTTTCTTTGAATATATATTTGGATTCAAACTTTGAACTTAGTAACTTCCTTTTTCGCTGTACATTCCTTGTGCTTCTATCAACTAAAGTTGACGTTCTTTAGCATATATTGAGTTAGTGTGTTATTTGTATGCTTGTAAGACTTTACTGTTTTCATTGTAATTCAGTCTGTGCATTATCCTGTAAATTTACTTTCGGAGAAACTTCATTGTTCGTAGGGTTTATAGAACAATTTGTTGTGATTAATTGCATTTTGTCATTTCATTGTTGATACTTTAGTATTTTCTTGATTTTTTTGTTTGAACGTTTTAATATTTTATAGTACATTTTTTTTTTGGTTTGTTGATCTACATTGCACTTAGCCATGTCTGACGATTATGATAAGTTGTTCCAATCTTTTATTGCTCAAGCTACAACTTTGGGTATCCCTGATAAGGAACGTGCAAAATATGTACAGGATTGTTTTGATCGTCTTGAGAGACAAAGATTGAGGGATGAAAAAAAATTGGAAAAAGAAGCAGAAGTTGAGCTAGCTAAAAAACAAGCAGATGTTGAGCTAGCTAAACGACAAGCAGAAGTTGAGCTAGCAAATAAACAAGCCAAAATTAAACAAGCAGATGTTCAGTTAGCGTTAGCAAATAAACAAGCCGAAATTAAACAAGCAGATGTTCAGTTAGCGTTAGCGAATAAACAAGCCGATGTTCAGTTAGAGCTGGAAAGAGAGAAAACAAAACAAATGGAACTTGAGTTTCGTTCTGAACGTAGACTTGAGGAACAAGATGCTGGTCATGGAAACAGAGGTATGGATAGTAATTCTTTTGGTGCTAGACCTGTTTACCCCAAGTTGCCTCTTTTTAAAGAAAGACAAGATGATATTGATTCATACCTTTTTCGTTTTGAGACTCATGCTACAGCCCTTGGCTGGGATCAAAGCAAATGGGTTACCTTTCTTTCCGCTTTGTTAGAAGGTAACGCATTGAACTTGTACCACAGTCTTGCTGCTCATGGTCCTGTAGATTATCAGACATTGAAGGACAATTTGCTTAAGAAGTTCCAATGTACTGCAGAAGGTTTTCGCAAGAAGTTCCGTGAAATCCGACCAGACTCGAACGAACCTTTCCAAACTTTTGGTATTGAGCTAAACAGATTGTTTGATCGTTGGATAGCTTTATCCGGTGTTACTAGAAACATGCAAGGAATTATGGATCTTGTGTTAGGTGAGCAGTTTCTAGACTGTGTGTCACAGGATCTTGCTACTTTCATTCGCGAGCGTGGACTTGTCACATTAGATGATATGGTTAAAACCGCGGAAAGTTATTGTCTTGCTCATCCCGGAAAGAACTTGGCACGCAGATCGGCTGCTACGGTTTTCGGCTCAGTAGGATCAGTTCATTTAGCTGAAGAGTCACAAGCTGTTGCTGGCTCTGCAGATTCTCGCGGTGGTTACTCCAACTATCGAGGTCGCGGCTATTGGAGAAATCGTGGTGGTTTTCGACAGACCGACCAAACACCCTCGGTTTCGAACCAAAAGGTCGAAGGTCGTTTTGATCAAACTCGAGGATCTTTGAAACGTGGACGTGGAGGTGGTTCGTTTTACACCAATTTTGATAATTGCCCTCTTTGTGATGGTAAAGGTCATGGTCCCAGGCAGTGTCCTCTTCGCAACAGTCCAAACCCTTGCTCTGTTTGCAACATTGGTGGTCATACTCGAAAAACTTGTCCCTTTGTTGTCAAAAAAACCACACCTTCAGATGATAAGAGTAACTCGAGCTCAGGTTGTGCAGTTGTACCTGTAGACTCAGAAGTTGTTTGCTCTATTTTTGATCAGTCAGCTGGTCACTTGCATTTAGAAATTGGTTCTGTCAATTCTACTGCTTGCTCAGTTCTGCGAGACACAGGTGCTACCATTTGTGGTGTTCGAAAACGTTTGGTTTCTGATGACCAGTATGTACCAGGTACTGTCCGTTGTAAAACTTTTGGTGGAGAGATCAACATTTACCAGCAGGCTAAAGTTGTTGTTTCTTGTCCATATTTTGCTGGAGAGTTGGTTTGTTGTGTTCTTGAGGATCCAGTTGCTGACTTGATTGTGGGTAATATTCCAGGTTTGGTTGTCCAGCAGGCCCAAGGTACCAAAGTTGCTGCTGCTGCTGATGTGATCCCTGTTGCGGCTGTCACTACTCGTGCTCAGGCTAGAAAACAAGGTCTCCCGCACAAACCTCTTGTCACTGTGTGCGATGATTTGAAGGTCACTCGTGCTGAACTCATTCAGTTGCAGAAAGGTGATGCTACTCTGCAAGGTTGTTTCAATTTAGCTGCCTCAGGTGAAGAAAAGGTTGTTGGTTCTGCTGCTTATTCTTTCTATTTTCAAGATGATATTTTGCACAGGAGGTATCGGAAATCAAAGGATATTTTGCATCAGGTTGTTGTTCCCGAGAAACTTCGTGCTTCAGTCATGACTGCTGCGCATGATCAACTTTTGGCTGGTCATTGTGGAGTTCGTAGAACTCTGACTCGGATTTTGTCCCAATTCTTTTGGCCTGGTGTTTCTGCTGATGTGAGTACTTATGTTCACACTTGCGACATTTGCCAGAAAACTATTTCGAAAGGGAGAGTTTCCCCTGTTCCTTTGGCGACTATGCCTCTTATCTCGACTCCGTTCGAGAGGGTCGCTATTGATCTCGTTGGGCCTTTGTCTCCTCCCTCTGTTGAAGGTCATAGATATATTCTGACTTTGATTGACTTAGCTACTAGGTATCCGGAGGCTGTTCCTATGAAGGATATTTCTTCTGTTGCAGTTGCTGAAGCTTTGATGAGTATTTTTTCAAGGTTAGGCTTTCCCAAGGAAATTCTGTCGGATCAAGGTTCTCAGTTTAACTCCGATTTGATGAAACAGTTTCATGCTTTGTGTGGTACTCGAGCCATACGTACTTCTCCCTACCATCCTCAAGCAAATGGTACTGTTGAAAGGTTTCATGGCACTTTGAAGTCTATGCTTCGGAAGGTTGTTCATTCTCAACCAACCGCTTGGCATCGGTATCTTCCTGCATTGCTTTTCGCATGTAGAGAATTGCCGTCAGAAAGTACAGGTTTCAGTCCTTTCGAACTGATGTTCGGCCGCAAACCAAGAGGTCCCATTTCTCTCATTGCTGATTCCTGGACCGAAGATCACAATTCTGGTGATACATCAGCAAAGCCATTGTACGCTTATCTCTTCGACTTGAAGAATATTATTTCTGAAAGTTGTGAAATTGCTTCGCAAAACTCTGCAGATACGTCTGTCAAGAACAAGACGTACTTTGACCGTCGTGCGAAGGCACGGACTTTTTCTGTTAACGATGAGGTTCTCGTTCTTCTTCCCACTGACTCTAACAAACTTCTTATGACATGGTCAGGTCCTTATTTTGTGCAGGAATGTCTTCATCCTGACTATAGGATTCTTGTGAAAGGCAAGCCGAAGATTTTCCATGCCAACATGCTCAAACGTTATCTTCGTCGTGTTGATGCTGCTGTTAGTGGTGTTGAGGAGTCTCCTACAAATTTGTCAACTGGTGTTTTAGTCGACTGGTCTTCCATTTCTCCTTTTTTGCTTCCAGATGTCGAGGTTGTGGAGCCTCAGTGTGATGTTCCTCATGTAGACGTTTCAGACTGGCATACTGTCCCATCAGTGGCTATTGGTGTTGTCCAAGATGATGAGGAAGTTGGTGTTCTCCCCACTATTCCTCTCATGTTGTCGTCTATCAATGACAAAGACATTTCCGATATCGATTTCAACATTGATCTCTCTGATTCTGATGGGCAGTCACTGTATGCAGTATTTGCAGATTTTCCTACGGTGTTGACATCGAGACCCGGTGCGTTCAACGGAAATCTTTTCCTTGACGTCGCTCTTACGACTGATGTTCCAGTTCGTCGACGGGCTTATGATCTACCTTTTTCTTCTAAGCAGATAGTTGTACGAGAGATTCAAACCATGCTTGACCTAGGTGTCATAGAGAAGTCTAAATCTGCGTATTCATCACCCGTTGTCCTGGTTCAGAAAAAGGATGGTGCTTGTCGGTTTTGCATTGACTATAGAGCTCTCAACAAGATAACTGTTTTCGATGCTGAACCCATTCCCAATGTGGACGAGTTATTCACAAGGCTAGCGAACAGTACGTTCTTCACACGTATTGATCTTTCTAAAGGTTACTGGCAGATTGTTGTCAACCCAGTGGATCGTCACAAGACGGCGTTCGCAACGCACATGGGTTTATATCAATGGATCAGGATGCCTTTTGGTCTGGTTTCTGCCCCTGCAGTGTTTGCTCGTATGATGCGAATGCTTGAACTTCCTGAGGCGTACTCAATGAATTTCTTCGATGATATTTTGATCCATAGTACTACTTTTCAAGATCATCTGGTGCACGTTAGAGATGTCCTAACCAAGTTGCTCCACTACAACTTGACTGCCAGTCCGGTTAAGATCTCGTCTGGTTACAGGAGTCTTGAGTTTCTTGGACATGTGGTGGGAGACGGGATGCTACGTCCAGAAAAGCAAAAGATCGAGAAAATTTTGGCTATCCCGACCCCAACCACCAGAAAGCAAGTCCGTTCGTTGTTGGGGCTATTGAGCTTTTATAGACGCTATGTCCCGGCATTCGCAACCATCACGGCTCCCATTACTGATCTTACAAGGGAGACGAAAGCACGCACGATTGCATGGACACCTGCTTGTGAGGAAGCGTTGATTAGGATCAGGCACATTTTTTCCTCTGCGCCTGTTCTTCAGTTGCCTAGGCTTGATCAACCTTTCATTTTACGCACAGATGCTAGTTCTACTGGCTTGGGTGCTGTGCTGCTTCAGGAGTTTGGGGGAACTCTTCACCCCGTGTCATTTGCGAGCAGAAAGTTGCTCGACAGAGAGACCCGCTACAGTACAATCGAAAGGGAGTGTTTAGCTATTGTTTGGGCCATTTCGAAATTTTCCAAATTTCTTTGGGGGGTCGATTTCATTCTCCAGACTGACCCCAGACTGCTGACGTACTTGCATACAAGTCGCTTTAAGAATTCTCGCATCATGCGTTGGTCCTTGTCCTTACAAGAGTTTAGATTCAATCTCGAACCACTTCCAGGTACACAGAATGTGTTCGCGGATCTGTTGTCACGCGCTGATCGTGATCAGTCGGTTCCATAGGTCAAGGTTTCATAGTCGTTACTGGATTTTAACATTATCCTACGAACTTGTAAAAAAGACCCTCGGTCGGTTCTTTTTTTTTCGTTGAGAGGGGGGGTAGTGTAACGAACGCCTTTAGTGTAGGTTTCGGTCGGACGATGGTGTGACGTCATTAGCAGTTGGACCGAATGTACACATGCGAATAATGTAGAGATAAGCATTGTTCATGAGCGGTAATGTACAGATAAGCCATGTTCACGTGCGGTAATGTAGGTGAGCGATGTTCACGTGTCACGTGTGGGAGTGACAGTGTAGTATCGGGAATAATTGCCAGTTAGAGATGCTACACCAGTCGAGCCGAGCGGTCGTTTTCGCTAGGGCTCTGAGGAAGAATTCTGGCTAGAGAATTCGATAGCTGTATATTGAATACAGCGGGGCCGGTACGGAGCGGAAACCCCTGGTGTATGGCCGATGAAGCTGTCCTGAGCATCACATACGTGACCGGAATGCGGACATCATCAAGCCTTCATCTCTCCTTCGTCCTACCATCACTGGTGCTACGAGCAGCAACGGTAGCGAAGTAAGCCACAGATTCGTGCTACAGGACCACATGTAGTGTTCCGTCAGTGTAGCTATTGTCGCCTAGCGCCGTTAATTTCACGCCTAGGAATGTTCTAAATCTGTGAGTAGTCATTGAATAGTATTCAGTTCGGGAATCTCCGTCAAGTCGTCAATGTGATATTGACTGTGTCGACACTAGTATAAAGAGGAGTCGAGTGACGTCTCTCTCGAGAGACAACGACCTCTACGGTAGCGAGTGAATGTGTGAGCGCTGAAGTTGTTAATAACTTATATGCCACTTGTTAATTATTTGTGCAGATTGGTTTATATGATGTGAATTGTTATTTGTGCAGATTGGTTTATATGATGTGAATTGTGTGGTTTAATGTATGTTATGAGTGCTTGTTAATAGTTAAAGAGGGCAAAGAGATATAACTGTGTGGCCTTTGTCCTTCGTTTGTAAGCGCGTGTGTGGTGGATGAAAGAGTATAGTGAACAGAGATAGTGCACCCACCTTTATACTGATTATCAGAACAAACCCACGCACACACTCATTCCATTAGAATAAACGTTTACATATGTAATAATTTAATTCAGTAGCGAAAACGCCGTCGTTACACCTGTCTCTTCATCGGGGGTGAAGGAGGACAAAGTCGGGCGGGAGAAACTTCGCAATAAGCCAGGAGGCCTCATCCAAGGCGCTGATAGTCTGCGATCCGAGCTAAGGGCCGACGATGTCCAAGGAGGAGGAGGCTGACGAGAACGCTGCCAGGCGGGAAGGGGATCCCACCGCCGAATCCCGCAGGAAGATGGCCGAAGCCGAATCTGTAGGATGAAGGCTGAGGACATCAGGTTCCGAAGAACTAGACCGTCCTTCTCGTGAATGCACCGAAAGGGGCGACCAGCTCCGAGAGAGCCGCACTGCCGCGCGAGAGATAGACGGGGCCGCCCGCGACGCCCGCTGGGCGGAGCGTCGCGGGGACAGAGGGACCGTGAAGGAAGGACGGTCAGCAGTGAAGCTAGATACTGCACGCTGGTGACGGAGACCACTCTCCGAACGAAACTGGTCTAGCGACGTAGCGGTCTGGTCACACCGGGCCCTCCTGGTCGGAATGGGGCGGGGGGGGGGGGGGGGACCCGTAACGAGTCACGCCTAGCCCGCTCAGGAAAAGCGGAGCGGGGACAAAAAACGTGTATGCGGCCCCCGCTCCAAGGTCTCGGAGCGAGGGGGACGCGCTGTGATGTCACACCGTGCCCGCCTGGTCAGAACGGGGCGGGGCGGGGAGAGGGGGAACATTCTAGAGTCACGCCAAGCCCACTCAGGAAAAGCGAAGTGGGGAGGGGACAATTCATGAACACGCGGGCCCCAGCTCAGGCGCCTCTGAGCGAGGGGGACGTGTGTCAGAGTCACACCGTGCCCGCCTGGTCGGAACGGGGCGGGGGGGCGGGGGGGGGGGGGGGGGGGGGGGGGGGGGGGGGGGGCTGCCTATGGTCTCGCCAAGCCCACTCAGGTGAAGCGAAGCAAGGAGGGGACAATTTCTGAGCACGCGACCCCCGCTCAGACGCCTCGGAGCGTGGGGGACGAGTGTCAACTTCACCCCTGGCCCGCCCAGAGGAGACCGGGCGGGGGAGGGACGAAAGCGAAGCTGGCCCAGCCCGCTCGGAATTAACCGAAGGAGGGGGCAGCACTGCCAAGGGCCTCAAGTCACGCTCCGACGCCTCGGAGCGTGAGAGAGAACCTCTCTTAGTACGTTTCCTCTCATTCTTACTACGCTTGCGTTCTTTCAACCGCACCCGCTCAGGAGACCCAGAGCGGGGGGTGGCTGACGAACGCTCTGCTCGCCTAGACCGCTCGCTCGAAGCAGAGCAGGGGGTGAGCGAACCCGATGGGCTCAAGCCGCGCGCTGCCGAAGCAGAGCATGGGGAGCACGACTCCGAAACTCGCCTACCCTGCTCCGAAGACTCGGAGTGGGGAGGGCGAACCTGTGAGGTAATAGTGCAAGAAGGGGACTTACCTGAGGGCCGGACAGCCCGAACGACGGAGCGGAGCCCGAGGAGCCGACGTAGCGACGACAACCTGTGGAGGATTCCGGGGAGACTGAAGCGGCCGGGAGGGCCGGTCGCGCCTGTAGAAGTCCCACATCTGCGACCACCAGTCTTCCGTCCACTCGTCACACACGTCACAAGTCCTGTCCGATGAACAGCCCGAGCATGGCAAGCAGGCGTTGTGGGCGTCGGAGGGCCACTGAAAGTCCCCGCAAATACGGCAAGACTTCAACACAGGAGTAGCCATAGCGTCACTGAAAAACCCGTACGAAGGCTAAAAGTCAAGTCACACTCCTACCAAGTTCACAAAGTCACGTGCGGAAGCCAACCACAAGGTCACTGGCGAAGCTCACTGAAAGTCAAAGCCGGTCCGAACCGGATGGAGCTCAGTTCAAAGACAGTAGTCCCTTACAAACTACGAGTAGGAGAGAAGTCAACGAAGTAGAGAGTCCAAGTCTATGAAAAACCCTCAAAACGAAGGCCAAAAAACTATCAAACTCTGGTAGAAAGAAGTTTCCGAACGGAGTAAGGCAAAAACTCGACCGTCCACGGTCGAGTTATGAGTGAAACTGACGGGGTCGCCCTATGAATGCCGGGATAGGGTAGTAAGGGGAGGCCACCCGGGGCCCCGGTGCGTGGATCCCCGGTGTCTCCTCCCCAGTTGTGTGGGTTACACAAATTTTTGGCTGAAATCTATAGGCAATTGAGTGTATTCCAGATAGTAATGCCATCAGTAATGTATTTTGAAAAAACAAATACACAAGTACAAGCATGCTACAAGAAACAGGTCTGACGTGAGCACCTATCACCCACTCCGCCAAACAGGGGAAAATGGTGGCGGCACCAGGGCCCCGCCAAGCTAAGAGTCCCTGTGAAACAGAAAATTCCCCCAGCCAACAACAGGGACTGCAGCGCAGATAAAACAGCAGCTCATTAGCAGCTCAGCGCGGGTACCCAGCCCGGGAACCGGCCGAGGGCCCAACTAACTACGTTACCTCTCCGCCGGAGCGGGAACGGGGGAAGAAACATCCATGCCAGCCATGTAGCCGACCGGGCGAAGAACCGGTCCGCTAAACGTCGGGTCCACCAAGAAGCAGACAGAGGGAGCAAGGCCGACAATGGAAGCCGCAAGATGAAGAACGCAGTGAAGAGTCCAACAGTAGCCGAGAAAACCGGCCGGTCGAAATCCAAGAACAGGAGGCTAGAGCGACACGTCTGACGGTCACGAGCCTAAGTAGCTAACTGGCTAGTCACACGTGACTCAGTACCGGTTGGGGGCAGGAGTGGGAGACAACTCTCGGCCCCTCTGGGGGTTCCCCGAGTGCCTCCCGGGTTGTGTGGTAACACAACGGGTTCTTAAGCTAGAATTGAGCAAAGTAGTAGACACTCCCACTATGTCATGTCATCGGTAATGTTTTTGAAGAAATAAACCAATAAGCACATTAGCCAAAACAAAATTGATGAATGCCAGCACCTTGCATAATTATTGGCTGGAAAGCAAAGACTTTCATTAGAACATTAGACAAAATAAAATTGCTAAATGTCAGTACCTTTATTGGCTGCAAACAAAAGTCTATCTGTACTCATCTAATTGCTTCGGAGTTTCCAAGCTTTTTTCAAATTACATAAGTAATGCATTACAATTGCTGACCATGTTTAGATTATTGATCAATATCTTAACCCATTTAACACCAAGCCCAACAGCAGGAGATGAAATGACCATGATAATTTAAGGGTAGTGCCAGATGAACTTGGGACCTAAAGACATCAAACTCATCTGGCACTACCCATAAATTATCATGGCCGAGCCATCTCCTAGTCCTACAGCTGGCCCAAAGTCGCTAGGGTAACACCTCTCAAAAATTTTTGAAGTGCATCTGTGTGGTTAAATGGATTAACTCCTACTAAGCTGCAAAGTACATAAATGAATTAGGTTGATGTGAATGAGCTGAGCCGTTAACAATTAGTCACCAATTAGTTTATAATGGTGTCAATGTCTCATACGCTATTCAAATAGATAGGAGCAGAAGATGAAAAAGAGATTACCACTGGTAATTTGTTCATCTTTTTTTTGATCTTCTTCTCCTTCTTCTTATCCTAACCCCTTCACTGACAAGAAAAAGTGAACACAACCCAAGTGCATGAGACATAGATCCTCATGAGCCCCCACAGTTAAGGGGTTTCATGAGGATCTATGCCTCTTCCTGACACCAATTTTGATCCATGCTCCTTGGATGGCTGGGATTTCTTGCATTGATTTCACAAACACAATCTGCTACACTGGCAGTGAAGGGGTTAAAAGTAGATAACAAATTAAATCAAACTCATGTACGACTTATAGCGTACCCAATAAATGAAAGTAATCAAAAACATACAGCTTACCTCAGGTGCACAAGAAGGCCGCTAACATTTCGCCCCTTGCTAGGAACTGATGACCCAGTACCCAGGAACACGAGTCGCGGGAATCTGTTCCATGTTTCAATGGTTCCCGTCACTTTTGATTCAATTTCCCTGAGATTCTGATGCAGGTCTTCCAAGACTGTTTGCACATCTGGCTGTTCCAGCGCTTCTGCCACATAGGCTTTGCTGTCCAGATGTACACACTGCTCACTGTCACGAACGCAAGAACACAGATGGATATCAGCAGACCTGCCTACCCCGTTTTTTGTACATCAGTAGCAGAAGGCTCAGTTTTCAGTAGCATAGCAAAGTTTTCAGTAGCAACGTGAAATGCTTCACCGTAAAGTCGCATTCGCACAACGTGCACCGTATGAAGTAGTAGTAGAGCTTAGTGGGCTCGATATTCTTGGGCAGCTGATCTTTTGTACCTTTCTTCTCCGATAACGAAGACTGTGGCACTTTTCGCTTGTTAATGTATTCTTGTCTTCGTTTTTCTTCCCCAGACAGTGAGCTGTCTGGGTCAGCCATTCTTGCAAAGTAAATAGTGAGCATTAGCAGTTGATGATATTGGTGGCGGAAGCATGCTTACCAGTGGGGAAAACATCAAAAAACGGATCCATACGAACCAGAGAAGCAACAATCCATGCAACAACAAAAATTTCACAATTTTGATTCGTTTTTTTCGTAGCAGTTTTCTTTTTTTTTTCCGTAGCACCATAGTATCACTATTTTTCTGAAGATGCTACGGAGGATTCGTAGCACTAGGCAGCTCTGTATCAGTGATAGACTGATATTGTGACAATGAAAGAAAATTAAATCCTACCTGGAAATTCAACAAAAGAAAAACGATGCAATCATCTTACAGTTACAGTGAATGCAGTTCACGTAGTCCCCCGCAGAAGCAGGGGCTCAGGAGGTTCTGTGCCTTAAGCATATGGTCATGTTGGCATTGTTTGGAGATGTTTGCGTTTTCTTAAATACATACATCCTTCAGGCATGGAAAAAAACAGGTGATGGATTGGCCATAATAGTTCA
The DNA here is from genome assembly GCA_036245525.1 of Semisulcospira habei. Taxonomy (NCBI): domain Eukaryota; kingdom Metazoa; phylum Mollusca; class Gastropoda; family Semisulcospiridae; genus Semisulcospira; species Semisulcospira habei. The sequence continues at coordinate 18,396 of BTPG01000067.1, read as the reverse complement.
AGGGTAGTGCAAGATTACCTCAGGCAATCGATCTCCTATGGCCTTTATAGACAGACGCCTCTCATAGCTGTAAAAGTCATTACACAAAAAGCTGTTTTGCGCAACTACTGTTTTTGCCAAAAAAAAGGGGTCTTATAAAAGACACGCTATCTCAAGAGAAATCTTGAAGGGCTAAACGTCCTATTGGAACCAGAACCTGATATCTCAAGATATGCTAAAATTGGATTTTTATGTAAACATCTTAAAAAATCGCTCGCTCTACCACTTATCAAAATCGTGGACTTGTGACCACGAAATTTGTGAAGTTATTCATCATTGTTGGTTTTAGAATTTAAAAACTTCTGTGTTTTCTTCCAGACAGATCCACACATCTCGTTATGTGCATGTCTGGCATAAAATTATTCCATCTGTTTGGGGGTTTAATACTATGCCAAACCAGATGAAAGAGAAGATATATAGGTCTGGCATAAAATTATTCCCCTGTATTCAGAGAAGAATTTTAGGTCAAACCAGATTAAAAGTCAGATGTACAGTTTTGGCATAAATATGTGACTTAGAATCATGTCATATAATTTTATGCCAAAACAAGGTATGTCTAAGATATGCAGATATGGTATGGAAAAAATTACATTTATCCTACATTTATCTCTTGCCAAAACCAGACAAATATCAGATATAAGGAGAGAAATGCCTTTTCAGTTCGACCAGACACAGATATGTAGAGGTTGTTGATGTTTGGCCCCATACCTTCAGCATGCAGCAGCGGACCAAAACCAGACACCTGGACATGACAAGTCTGTTTATACCGGCCAGTACCATGGCTGTGGGAGCTGTGGAAAAGTTTACTTCCCTGAGAAGTTCACACGCCATAGTTCCAGTCACAAGCGGATAGTATGCTTGCATAGTCATGAACATTTAGAGACACAGAGGGAAATTAGTTTACGAGTTGTTGCTGCTTTGGGACCTGACAAGGCTCTGTTCCTGTACAGCTCTGTGATGAGAACTTCACTAGTTAACTGGATCTGGAATATTCTTTCTTTTACATTTGTACGAAATGTTTTACATCAGTTTGCTGAGAGGAAAGGACAGGCACAGTTGTTTTTCGTGAGCCAGAACAGTCCAGGGTTGCTGATTATAACGGTAAGTCACCTTTCATTTGAAAACGTTTTAGGGTTATAATTTATGCAGCCAGGCAGTATAATTTATCTATTCCTTCCATTATTATGTACTGACATGTAATAATAATATATTCTCTGTCCCTACAGTAGTAATTACAGAGGTTTGGATTACCTTTGTTCTGTAAATGGATGATACATAAATTGTACGAATGTGCACATACACGCTGTTTATGTGCGCGTGTGTGTGTGTGTGTGTGTGTGTGTGTGTGTAAAGTGATTTTAATATGATTCATAAAAGGTATAACGACGTCTCGATAATTACAGAATATACCAGCCAGCATGGATGCTGAATGGTCAGACATCGATGAGCAAGTCATGGCGGACACTCCCATGGATTCTTCTGACGAGTTACACAATGAAAGGACCACAAACAACCCATCTGATGGAAGAGACGGCCCCCAGCAAGTCAAGCCCTTCTCTGACTACACACCTGAGAGAGAGGGGAATGGGGAAACTGATGTTGAGAAAACCTGTCAAACTACACCTCAGAAAAAAGATTACCGCAATGGTGACTTGTTTTCTGTCCTTGACCCGCTCCGTGAAGGTACTTCAGCAGCTTAATTTGTCTGCTCATACACTTTGTTTTCGTTTATGTTTTATGCTAATTTCAATTCTAGAGATTTTCACTGTGAAACGACAAATCAAAACAATATCATTAAAAGGCACGCCTCTCGTTTTGTGTGTCATATGTGTGTTCAAAGTGATATATGATTTCTGCTTTTCTGAAGGTAACAATAGCAGGAATGACGACGACTTTTGTGGTAAAGATGCTGAATACACAGACACCCAGGATAACACACATTGCGAGCAGTGTGACTCAGAACTGAAGACTGTGGACACATCAGACAGCAGATCTGACAGGAACGATGATTCCACAGAGCAAGTTGTGATGACAGACTCTACACCAGCAGATGAAGCAGATCAACACTGTGAAGGTACACGTTTACATTCATTTCTGTTGATTCAAGTCTGCCCCTGCCCATGATGCAGAGATGTTGAGGGATGAGGGTTAATAGGGGGGGGGGGGGGGGGGGGGAATCACTGGGTGCGTGCACACGTGTGTGAATCGGCTTGCGTCCACATGTGTGTGTTATGATATATGTTAATCATCCACTGATGTTAATGTATATTTTTGTTTACAATGAGAGAACTTTTTGCTGATTTTTTAATTGAATTGTACTGAATAGCTTGACAGACTAACAGATTATATATATATAACAGATTATATATATATATATATATATATATATATATATATATATATATATATATATATATATATATATATAATCTGTTAGTATATCTGTTATATATATATTATATATATATATATATATATATATATATATATATATAAAATCTGTTATATATATATATATATATATATATAATCTGTTTTATATATATATATATATATATATATATATATATATATATATGTATATATGTATATATATATATATATATATATATATATTATATATATATATATATATATATATATATATATATATATATATATATATATATATATATATAAAACAGATTATATATATTCATATGAAGATAATGCTCAGAATTGCTGTTCATGCAGTTGTGCGTGCATATCATCTATCTTTCCAGCACCTATTTATTGCTTCTTTCTCTATCAACAGGTCACATGACTGATGACAGTGCACATGACCCGGACTATAAGCCGCAGAGGGACGACGTTAATTCGGACGATTCCGATGTACACAATGACGTGTTACCCGAGGAAGACGTGGAAGAAGATCATTTTAATATTAATGAACTCTTTCAGTCACAACGTACACAGCGGGTGCATGCTAAATCACACAGTCTTATTGACATAGCCATTCGAGTCCACACAAAGAGACTGAATGAGCTTGTGAAATCAAATTCTCTTGAACGCAAACCAGTCTATGGTGATGGGGACTGTTCTTTTAATGCAGCACTGTATCATGTCAATTTTCCGGATGCTAAGTCTCTTAGACATGCTCTCTGCACTCATATTGAAGAGAATGTTTCTGCCTACTTTGATTTTTTTCGCTTCACAGCAGAATCTGAGAATGATCTGTACCTGGATGCTTTAGGTAGCTTACAGGATCTGTACCAGCCCGGAATTTGGAGTTCCGATGCAAATGACCTGCTCCCACTGGTTCTGGCAAACGTCATCAGAAGAAGGATCAGAATATTTCACAGCAGAAAGTCCAGGCCAATCATCGATATACACCCAAGTCTGGTGGCGTCTGATATATTCAACCCCATATACCTGGTTTTCTTTGCTCCGCCCAGTTTGCATGAGCATTATGATGGATATGTGCCAGTGAGGCGTGCACATTCAGCGTTCCGTAACATGAATGGACCTTCTGAGACAGCAGAGTCGCAGTCAAAGCCAAGTGATGATCTGCCAAATGATGAATTGCCAAATGATGATCTGCCAAATGACTGCTCCAACCACTCACCTCCAGTTTCAGCCCAGACATCTCACCACGAAATCCCAACAAAGTGACAGACGGAAACCGGCACAGGCAGTCTCCTCTTTTTATAACACCACCAAAAAGAAAGCGGGGTAGAAAAGCAACAGCGCAGCCTTCACAATGGAAGAAAAACGTCCGAAAGAGGTTGAAGCTCGCTGGCCAGGAATACTATACAAGCAAAGGAAAGGTACAGAAAAAGAGGACGGTAAAGCCAGTTGATTGCTCCAAGTGCAAGCGCAAGTGCACAGAAGCAATAAATGAAAGCATGCGGGAAGACATCTTTCAGAGTTTTTACTTGCTGTCCAGTTACGAAAGGCAGAAGGATTTCGGCTGTAGACACGTGACAGAAGAAGAAACAAGAAATTACCTGGACAAAGACAACAACCCAGTCAAGAAAAAATGAATTTTTTTTCTAAAATGTATTTTTTTGAAAAATACTTACCGATGGCATTACTATCTGGGAATACACTCTATTGCCTATAGATTTCAGCAAAATTGTGTGTAGCACACAACTGGGGAGGAGACACCGGGGATCTAAGCACTATGACCCCGGGTGGCCTCCCCTTACTACCCTATCCCGGCGAGCACAGGGCGACCTCGTCAGTTTCACACATAGCCACAAGAGGCAAGCGGGGCAGGCGGGAGGGCCATTCGAGTAATGCCATCGGTAAGTATTTTTCAAAAAAATACATTTTAGAAAAAAAATTCATTTGTTTTTTCAAAATACATTACCGATGGCATTACTATCTGGGAGAATGGCGAACAGGCGGAGGGTGCCGTATCTAACCACAACCCAACCACTCCGCCGGCCCCCTCGAGAGAGAACTCCCGACGATTTCAGCTATGATGTGCCTAAGACGCCAGCAGCGCACGGAGGGAGTGCTGGGCCGCGGAGATGTCGCCCACCCGTGCCAGGGAGTCACGTCAGCCGGATAGGTCTCTTAAGGTAGAAGCGTGCGAAAGTGGAGTCTGAGCGCCAGCCACCCGCTGCCAAAATATCTTTGACCGAGCAGTTGCGGTCCAGGGCTAGACTGGTGGCTACTGCTCTCACTTCATGCGCCCGGATTTGTAAAGGCTCAGCGCCGCGTGGGGAGAGGTCTAGGTAGTCTGACCTAATCACCCACCGCAGCCAGGATGACACGATCTGGGCCGAGATGTGGCGTCTGCCCGCGGACAAGGTAAGAAGAGGCGCGAGCGCCCCCGGCGCTGCGGCTGAGAGCGGCGCAGGTAAATCTTTAGCGCCCGCACTGGGTCCTGTTGCCGCGATCCAGGGGAGAGGTCCGCGCTCCACAGAGGGGCCGTATCGTTAGCACCTGAGGAGCCGCCGCGGGCGGCGGTTCTTGGCCAGGAAGGACGGATCGGAGAGCCTCTGCGCAGAGCCGTCGGAACGAACCGCAAACAGGCTGGGAGCATCGAGAGCGCGTGAAGCTCGCTGACTCGGGACGCTGTAACGAGAGCCAGAAGGAAACAGGTTTTCCGGGTCAAGTCTGAGAACCGAGCCAAGGGGAGGGGCTCAACCGGTCCGTATTCAACCACGTCAGTACCCAGGCAAGATCCCACCGGGGTACTAGGGAACGTGAAACCGGACGTCGGAGTTCAAAGTGAGCCAGAAATTCGACAGATCCTTGCAGGCGCCTGGGTCCGGAAGACACCGGTGACGGTAGATGTCCGCGAACGTAGCGCGGTAGCCCTTGATGGCGACCGGGGCTAAGCCCCGGTCGTCGAAGAGCCACAGGAAGAACTCCGCCAGTTGGTGGGAGGCTAGGTTAGTGGGAGGGTGCCCATGGGAGGTGCACCAGGTCTGAAAGACCCTCCACGTGCCTTCGTACACCTTCCTTGTAGAGAGTCTGCGGGCTGCTGCAATTGCCGCCACTGCTGCATCCGAGAACCTCTAGCGGCGCGGGCGTGCCGGACAACCTCCAAGCGTGTAGGCGGAGGCGTACGGGGCACGGATGGAAAAGCCGCTGACGGGGCTGCTTGAGCATCGTGGAAGGGGTAGGAAGCTCCAGAGGAGGGTCCGTCGCAAGCGCGAGGAGGTCCGTGGTCCAGCTCTTGGTCCAGTTGAAGGGGGCCACCAGCAGGAGGACCGCCGGGCATCCCAGAAGCTTCCGCAGTACCTTCGGAACGAGGACTGCCGGGGGGTAGGCGTAAGCAATCCGGCCGACCCAAGGAATGGGGAGCGCGTCCACTGCCCAAGCGAGTGGATCCAGGACTGGCGAGACGTAGACCGGGAGCTGGCTGCTTCATCTGGTGGCAAACAGATCCACTAGCGGCGTTTCCCAGTGAGAGCAGAGCAGGCGAAAAATATCCGGGCGTAGGGACCGCTCCGTGTGGAGCAACTGTCCGCGACGAGACAGGGCGTCCGCCTTCACGTTGAGGTGGCCAGGGATGTGGCGGGCTCGTAGGGCAATGCCTCGATCCCTGCACCAGAGGCGAAGGTGGCACCGAAGAATGCAAAGGGAGGGCGAGTGAGTGCCACCCTGATTCTGTATGTAAGCCACCACCGTCGAGTTGTCGGAGAGCACGAGGACGTCCTGATTGGCCAAGGTCTCCTGCCAACGTCAAATGCCAATCCAACTGCCTTCAGCTCCAGCCAGTTGACGTGATTCCCGAACAGCTCCCGAAGCCAACGCCCGAGGCCGAGAGAAATCCGGTAACAGGTGCGCGCCCCAGCCGGCCTGGCTCGCCTCTGTACAGAGAGACCACCGAGGCGGCGGGGAGTGTAGGGCACCCCCGAAGCCAGCCAAGCGAGGTCCGCCCACCTCTCGAGGTGAGGACGAGCCCGAGGCGTGACAGGTACTAGATCCAACAGAGCGCCCGAGGGTCGCCAGTGAAGAAGGAGACGTAGCTGGAGAGGCCGAGCATAAAGTCTGCCCAAGGGAAGCAGGTCCGCCGCCGCCCTGAGGAGGCCCAGGAGTTGAAGCCAGACCCTGGCGGTGAAGGAGGATCCCATCCCCATCGAAGTGGCTAAGTCGACCATCTTCTGTCGCCTGGCCAGAGGCAGGCGAGCAAGGTTGAGGTCGGTCAGGAATTCCATCCCCCGATGTAGAAACCGTCGAGAGGGAGAAGAACGGATTTCCCCAATGAGTAGGAAACCTAGACGACGCAGAAGGGAAAGCAGGGCATCCCTGTCCGTCTGGAGGGCTGCGGAGACCAAGTTGCGCAGTAGAAGGTCGTCCAAGTAATTGGAGGCCGGGCTCAAGGAGCGCTGACGGAAATTGGCTATCACGGCGTCGAGCAGTCTTGTAAACACCCACGGACTGATGTTGAGGCCGAAAGGAAGGGCGCAGAACTGGTAGACGATCCCCCCAAGTCAAACCGAAGGTACCGGCGAAACGACGGATGAATCGGGACGTGCAGATAGGCGTCTGACAGATCGAGGCTGATCGCAAAGTCCATCGGCCGGAGGGCCGCACGGAGTGTCCTGGCCGTCTCCATCCTGAATCGAGGGGCCAAGCATCCTGAATCGAGGCCAAGCTGATAAGTCGAGTCGGCTGTAGAACGCCGGAGAGTCCTGCCGCAAAACCACCTCTGTCGCCGCTTTGGTGAGGAGGGTCGCCACTTCCCCGCGCAGAGCGTCCGCCTGTGTGCCGTCGAGCGGTTCCTGGGTCCACATGGGTGCTCAGCGAAGAGGCGGAGGCGACAGGAACGAAAGTTGCAGGCCTGCGGTAACGGTGGAAAGAATCCAGGGGTCGTCCGGGAACAGCGATCTCCAAGATCGCTGAAGAGCGACAGCCGCCCGCCGACGGGAGGCCCGATTAATGAGGCGGGGGCGGAGGCGGGGGCGAGTCAAAGAGCCCGACCGCGGCCCGATCTACGGGCACCGCGGGGCCAAGAAGGGCGAGGGGCGGGGCCGGCCTGAGTAGCCTGGAATGGACGGGCCCGACCTCGTGAAGATCCGACTGTAGAGAAGGAGGGCCTGAAAGACCGCTGGGCACGACCCCCGCCGTGCGGGGGGCGCGAAAGCGGGTCGAGGCTGGGTTAGATGCAGGCTTGGGCCACAAGTCCTTGGAAGATTCCTTAAAGGTGTGCCAAGTGTCGCCGAACAGCTGAGGACCCCCTAAGGGGGCGTGACGGAGCTGGGTCTTCACTGACAAGGGAAGGTCCGAGCAGAGGCGCAAAAGGGTATCCCTCCTCCAGAGGTCGCATTTGGCAGCCGCTGCCCTGGCGGTGGCGGAAGAATGGTAGGCGGACCGGTTGGCCGCTATCAGGATGGACTGCACGTCACGAAGCGGGGACTGAGCCTCCAGGTCCCACGTATCCTGTAGGCACTGCAGTGCTGCCTGGGTAGCCAGTTCCAAACCCGAGCACGCCAGCGAGTTCCGCGCTAAGGAGGCGATCCTGTCGAGAGGCCGAGGCCACGAGTTCTGGACGAGCCTGCGGCCGCCCGCCTGTAGTAAGGCCGCCACATCCACCGCTGGAAAAGGTAAGGCGAAGGCTTGGGAGTGTCCAGCGTACTAGGCCTGGCGGAAGCTTAAGTTGATTCCCACCGGCGATCGAGCGGCGGTAAAGTATCCCGTGTCGCCGAAAGCGTCGTTACGCAGCTGGGCGGAGAAGCATCGGTGAGGTCCCGGAAGCCGGCTTGCGGGAGGGACTTGCGGCACTGGACTTGCCTCTGCGCGTCGACCATGGCCGAAGCCTGTCTCTTCGGAGGAGGCGAAGGCGGACAGACGTCGGGCGGTAGGGACTTGGCGATAAGCCTTGAAGCCTCACCCATAGCGTGGACCGACTGTGATCCGAGCGAAGGGCCGGCAACGTCTGACAAGGCGGAGGCCGACGCGACAGCGGAAAAAAGGCGGGAAGGAGAACCCGCCGCCGAGTCCTGCAAGAAGATCGCCGAGGCCGAGTCCGACGGATGAAGGCTGAGGACGTCCGTTCCAAACTGATCTTCTCGCGGCAAAGACGAAAGGGGCGAGCGGCTACGAGAGTGCCGCACCGCCGCGCGCGAGGTAGACGCAGCCGCCCGCGACGCACGCAAAGAGGCGCGCCGCGGCGACGGAGGGACCGTGGCAAAGCGACGGTCCACCTCGAAGTCGGGATCCGCACGCGGCAGCCGACGTGAGCGACAAACCGCGATCGGAATACCGAGGAAGTGGCCTGGTCACCCCTGGCCCGCCCGGGAGAACCGGTGCGAGGGGGGGGGGGGGGGGAGACCGCCAATAGTCTCCCCTAGCCCGCTCAGGAAAGGCGGAGCGGGGAGGGGACAAATACCGGGCACGCGGCCCCCCGTCCGATGTGTCGGACCGTGGAGGACGCGCGATGTCACACCGGGCCCGCCTGGTCGATACGAGGCGGGGGGGGGGACAGTCTAGGGTCACGCCAAGCCCGCTCAGGAAAGGCGGAGCGGGGAGGGGACGATTTATGAGCCCGCTGCCCCAGCTCCGAAGCCTCGGAGCGAGGGGGGGGGGGGGGGCGAGGGTCCAAGTCACACCGGGCCCGTCCGGTCGATACGAGACGGGGGGGGGGGACAGTCTACGGTCACGCCAAGCCCGCTCAGGCGAAGCGAAGCGGGGAGGGGACCATTATGTGCACGCGACCCCCGCTCCGACTCCTCGGAGCGTGGGGGGCGAGAGTCAACCACACCCCGGGCCCGCCCAGGCGAGACGGGGCGGGCGGGGGGGGGGGGGGGGGGGGGGGGAAGAAAGCGAAGCATGCCTTGCCCGTTCGGAAAATACAGAGCGGGGAGGCAGCATTACTAACGGTCTCGAGTCACATTCCGAAGCCTCGGTGCGTGAGCGAGAGCATTTCTTATCACGTTTACTCTCTTTCTTATGCTTGCGTTCCGTCACCCGTCCCCGCTCCGGAGACCTAGAGCCGGGGGTGGCCGACGAACGCTCATCTCTCCCAGACCGCTTGCCCGAAGCAGAGCGGGGGGTGGGAACCAAAATGGGCTCAAGCCACGCGCTAACGAAGCAGAGCGTGGGGAGCGTGACTCCGAAACTCGCCTACCCTGCTCCGAAGACTCGGAGAGGGGAGGGAGAACCTGCGAGGTAACGGTACAAGAAGGGGACTTACCTGTGGGCCGGAAAGCCCGATGCGCCGAGGGAAGTACGTCCACCCGTGGAGGATCCCGTGGAGACCGAAGCGGGCGAGGGGACCGGTCACGCCTGAAGAAGTCCCACCTGCGCGAACACCGGTCTTCCGTCCAAGCGGCGCCACCATCACACGTTCCGTCCGAAGCACAGCCCGAACACGGCAAGCAAGAGTCGAGTGCATCAACCGGCCACTGGAAGTCCCCGCACGCCGGCAAGTCTTCGACACAGAAGAAGCCATAAGGCCCTAAACCAGCTACGCCGGCGAAGAAAGTCAACCGTGCACAAACCAGCCGGGCACAAGTCACGTGCGTCGTCGAACCCCAAGGCCAAGCCAAGGGTGAACTCACAAGTCAGAGCCGGTAAAACCGGTCGGCGCACAGGTCACAATGAGTCCAATTGTCAAAGGAAAAACCACGAATGTAGTGAGTCCAGGGCTGAATCGAAGACTCCAATTCAAGCCCACAGTCAAAAACCACTGAAACCCGTAGAACGGAGAAAGGCAAAAACTCGACCGTCCCCGGTCGAGCTATGAGTGAAACTGACGAGGTCGCCCTGTGCTCGCCGGGATAGGGTAGTAAGGGGAGGCCACCCGGGGTCATAGTGCTTAGATCCCCGGTGTCTCCTCCCCAGTTGTGTGCTACACACAATTTTGCTGAAATCTATAGGCAATAGAGTGTATTCCCAGATAGTAATGCCATCGGTAATGTATTTTGAAAAAACAAACGAAATCTTGAGCGACATTTCAGTTTTACTGTGGACGAAAAGCAAATTTCTGTCTGCAAAGCATTCTTCATGAAGACCCTGGATATCGCCCATTTCTATATACAACATGCCCTTGAAAACAGCAAAGACGGAGCCTTCACCGGACAAGAGAACAGAGGGAGACACGCCCTTAGTAACAAAGTGCCGGAGCATCGACGGGTAGAAGTAAAAGAGCACATTGAATCATTTCCAGCAGTGGAATCACACTACTGTCGGAAAAGAACATCAAGAAAGTACCTTGACTCGGGACTTTCGGTCAACAAAATGTACCAGCTGTACCTGGAACAATGTACTGACAGAGGCAGGCCTGCTGTATCCAGCGCATACTACCGAGACGTCTTTGTTTCGGACTACAATTATGGGTTCCATAAGCCGAAAATTAATTTTTCTCTAAAATGTATTTTTTCGAAAAATACTTACCGATGACATGACTCGGAGGTCCCTCCCTCCTCCCCGCTTGCCGCTGGTAACTCCGTAGACAACTGGCTAAAGGAGACACCACCGGGCGCCTGACCGGATGGGCAGGGGAGGCTACTCTCGTCCCTGTTAGGGATCCCCGAAAGCTCTCTCGTCCCTATCAGGGATCCCCGAGAGCCTCCTGGGGGGACCCTTTGGGTCTTAGGCTAAAATTGGTAAGCAAGTAGACTATTTCCAGTTAGTCATGTCATCGGTAAGTATTTTTCGAAAAAATACATTTTAGAGAAAAATGAATTTGTTTCCTCAAAACACATTACCGATGACATGACTAACTGGAAGAATGGCAAAGAGGAGGAGGATGCCGCACAATCCCTTTTAGAAACCTCTTCAGGGACGAAGACGGCCCGTCACTCCTGATCACCCACTCCCGACAATTTTAGCGAAGTGCCGCCTAAGCGCCGAGGGCGCCTGGAGGGAGTGGTGCGCCGCAGAAGTTGCCCACCAGCGTAAGGTTGTCGCGCTGGACTGTCAGGGCGCGGGAGTAGAAGCGGCAATGGTAGATCCGTCCCGCCACCCCACCGCCGCCACAGTGTCCTTAACCACACCGGCGCGGCGAAGGCGAGACCTGCGGCCCTAGCGCGCGTTCCATGGGCGCGGATCTTCAGTGCCCCGGCTCCCTGTGGGGAGAGGTCGCGATAGGCGGACCGGAATACCCAGCGGAGCGAGGAGGAGAACGTTTGGGCTGAGAAGCCGGTTCTGCCAGCGGTCGGCGGCGAGGGACGAGACCGTCCCCTCCGCACGGACTTGGAGCAGGTAGATACGAAGTGCCTGTCCCGGATCTTGCTGCGGAGTGCCCCGAGGAACCGGGTCGTGTAAGCGGCCGAGCGGCGAGGACCGGAGGCGCTGTCAAGGGAGACCTAGGCTGAGCGAGAAGGAAGGATCCGGGAGTAGCTGAACGGAGCCATCCACTCGGAACTGCAGGCCGGCGGGGCGAGACGAGAGCGTGGAGCTCGGTGACGCGGGGCGCCGTGGCGAGGGTCATCAGGAAGCAGGCCTCCGAGTCACGTCAGCAAAGCGGGCCAGAAGGAGCGGTCTCAACGGTCCGAAGTCAGTCAGGGGAGGACCAGGGAGGTCCCAGCGCGGGCCAAGTGGGCGGGAGACCGGACGCTGCACGCCGAAACGCGCCATAAGGTCGGGCAGGTCCTTGCAGGCGCTGGGTCAGGACGGCCGAGGTGACGGTAGGCGTCGGCGATCAAGAGACCCTCAAGAGCTGCTGCACCAGAGGGGAGCCAACCTAGGTCTTGGACGAGCCAGAGAAGAAGTCCGTGAGCTGAGGAGTCGTCAGGCCGACAGTGGAGAGGCGGCGGTCAGAGCACCAGGCACGAAGCACGCCACTTTCCCTCGTAGACACGTCTGGTAGGTCTGCGGGCAGAAGCGATAGCATCCGCTGTTGCACTCGAGAAGCCTCCAGCAGAGAGAGCTTGCCACACAATCGCCAGGCGTGCAGGAGAAGTCGCTCGGGGCAGGGGTGGAAGAGCGGCTATCGGCGCTGTAAGAGCATCGGCGGGAGGTGGGAAAGGGAGGGTGAACCTGTGGCGAGACTGAGAAGGTCGGAAGTCCGCGAACCGGTCCGGGCGACCGGCCACCAGGAGAAGGACTGCGTTGCATCCCCGGAGGCTGAGCAGGACTTGAGGACCAGGACCGCCGGAGGGTAGGTGTAAACGACCAGTCCGCCCCAAGGGATCGAAGGGCATCGACTGACCAGGCCAGAGGTCGGGAACAGGGAGATGAAGCGGGGAAGCCGGAGGCTCCACTTCGTGGCGAAGAGAACAAGGGGGGAGTCTCCCGACGGGCGCAGAACCAGCGAAGGATGTCCCAGCGAAGGGCGCAATCCGTGTGAAGAAGCTGCCACCGTCGCAAGAGGTAGACTGTCAGGACGAACAGGCGACATGGACTGTGGCGGGCTGGGAGGGAGAAGACGCTGTCCTCGCACCAGCGAAGGGGCGATAGAGGAGGAAGCAGAGGTCGGGAGAGCGGGGTCCTCCTGCGTCTGAAGGCAAGCCACGAAGAGGGGTTGTCGGAAGGACGAGGAGGTCCTGTGTCCGAAGATCGTATCGCCAAGCGCAGAGGGCCTGCCAACTGCAACCAGTCCCAGCGGGATGACGTGCCGCGAAGTCCGGTTCGCGGGCCAGCGGCCGGCGGACGAGCGGAATTCGGGAGAAGGAGAGCGCCCCAACGGTCGAGACCGGCAACGACGCAGAGAGAGAGACGGGCAGCGGCGAGGTCAGGGGGAATCCGGGAGCCGAGCCAAGAATGTCCGTCCAGCGAAGCCGACGTGGCGCAGCACAGGAGAGATCGGCACCAGGGTAGAGAGATCGCCGGAGGACGGCCTCCAGAGGCGGAGTACAGAAGACCGAGGGAAGGAGATCAGCCGCCGCACTCACCAGGAGGAGGAGCTGGAGCCGCAGTTAGGTGGGGAGCGCCGCGTCCGCAGCTACCCTCGGGCTAGAACGGCAAGGACTGGATCCGAGGCTCGTGAAGACGCACCAAGTCGCGGTCGGTCACCGAATCCACACCCAGGTGAACGAGTGAGGCGAGAGGTCGGACTGTAGTCGCTGACCAGGGCGCCCAGGCGAGCAACCGGAGGAGGAGAACATCGCTGCCCTACGAAGTGGGACCGCTGACTGATACCGCAGACGCAGGTCGACCCAGGAGGAGAACGGCTGACAGAAGAACAAGGTCTCGGGCAACCAAGGCATCCACGATCCACGCAAGGACCCAGGGCTCAGGGAGAGACCACACCGGAGGCCGGGCTGGAAACGGACCCGTCGACGGCAAGCGAAGACAACAGCGGGGGCGGGAGGCATGGGGACGCGTGGAAGCGAGGGGCAGATCCCGGCTGGCGGCGACGACCAAGGGCCGAAGGCGAAGCGAAGGGTCCGAGGCGGGGGGAGCCGCGCCGAGCGACGAGCACCAACGCAACATCTCAAGGCAGAGCGGAGACCTGCGCGCGAAGGGCGAGGGCCTTGGTCGGAGCGGGCGGGAACTCAACCACACGGGTGTCGCTGGGCCCACAGGCCTAGAAGGGGTCCTAAGGAGACTACCAGGCAGGGCCGAAGAGCGTGGGAAGCCACAGGAGCACGGCACAGCTGCGACGTCGCATCAGGGGAGAAGGCCAGGGAAGGAGCCATCCACTAGAGCTGGGAGGTGTAACCGCAAGGACGGGCGCCGGCAGAACCACCCGAGGCAGCGCGCACGAAGAGGAGCAAGTGGCCAGTGAACCGGGGAGAGCCGAAGGCTAAAACGCCAGCAGGCCAGCGGCGAACGCAGGACGCCGAGTCATCCACCGAAGAGGGTCGGGGAGACACTGGAGGCGAACGGTGCAGAGAGAGGGGAAGAGGAGGTCCCGCGGAGAATGACAGGGCCGAGCAGAAGGCGAAGGTCGGCAGGGACACAGGAGGGCGTCAAGCGGGCGGGCGACGAACGTCGGGCGCCGCAACTATCTAGGCGACGAGGGCGAAGACGTCGATCCCCACTTGCACTGGGTGTACCCAAGGGGCACCCATCCACGCGAACCGAGCGCGAAGTAGCTTCACTTCGGCGAACAGACGAGAATCGGTGAACACGTGGAAAGGCCGTAGGCGCCAGGGGAAAACGGCCCGAAGTCCCGAGGTATATGAAAGACGATCCAGACGCAGTGCCCGAGGCTCAAGGAGGGGGCACCGTAGCTGGCTGGGAGACTCGACGAAGGAGTCAGAGGGTAGGAAGGAAGGCCATAGGGCCGACTAGGGCACCAACCGGCGAAAAGGGTCGCGGTGCCCGGGGCTCAAGGAGGGGGCACAAGCAGATAGGCGACTCGCCAAAGGAGTCAGCGGGCCCAGGACCGAGGCCGAAGTAAGAACAAGGCGACAAGGTCGCAGTGCCCGGCTCAAGGAGGGGGGCACATAGTCGGGTAAACGACTCGCCGTAGGAGTCAGCGGACTTAAGCTGGGGCCGAAGGCCAAGCGTGAACTAATTGGCGACCAGGACGCGGTGCCCAGGGCTCAAGGTGGGGGCACAAAGCGGCTCGGCGATTCGCCGGAGGAGTCCGCAGGCTTAGGAGGGGCCGTGAGGCCAACGCGTCAACAATAGGCGACAAGGTCGCAGTGCCCGAGGCTCAAGGAGGGGGGCACGTAGCCGGCTGGGTGACTCGCCGGAGGAGTCAGCGGGCTGAGCAGGTCCGAAGGCCGACGCGTAGACTAGTTAGCGACAAAGTCGCGGTGCCCGGGGCTCAAGGAGGGGGGCATGTAGCCAGCTAGGCGACTCGCCGGAGGAGTCAGCGGGCTTAGATGGGCCGAAGGCCGGTGCTTAAGCTAATTAGCGACAAGGTCGCGGTGCCCGGGGCTCATGGAGGGGGGCACGTAGCCGGCTTGGCGACTCGCCGGAGGAGTCAGCGGGCTCAAGAGGGGCCGCGAGGCCAAGCGTCAACTTCTTCTTTTTTTTTTTTTTTTTTTTTGCATGTAACAGGCGACAAGGTCGCGGTGCCCGGGGCTCAAGGAGGGGGGCACGTAGCCAGCTAGGCGACTCGCCGGAGGAGTCAGCGGGCTTAGAAGAAGGGCCAAAGGCCGACGCTTAACTAATTAGCGACCAAGGTCGCGGTGCCCGGGGCTCAAGGAGGGGGGCACGTAGCCGGCTTGGCGACTCGCCGGAGGAGTCAGCGGGCTTGAGGTTTGGCCGAGGGGCCGACGCGTGAACTAAGGCGACATGGTCGCGGTGCCCGGGGCTCCTTTTTACGGGAGGGGGGCACGTAGCCAGCTTGGCGACTCGCCGGAGGAGTCAGCGGGCTTAACGCGTCTATGAATAAGCTACAAACTTACCAGGGACGAGAGGAGTGGCTATCCCATGTCCGAGGGCAGCTGGAACAATTCCGCCGTGCCGCGGAAGGTCCCAAGGAGGTGGAAGTCGCGGGTCGCTCGGCGGTGGAACACCGGAGTAGAGACCAAGAACCTCCAGTCAAGCAGGGCAGCCAGCGCAGCCGATGACAGAGGAGCAGGTGGCACCCGGTCTACAGTATGGCGGACACCAGGCCACTGGAAGCCGCCGTCCTGGGCAGCAACGCACTTGGTACTGCAACACATACCCATACATGAAAGGTGACGGGCGGCGGGCAACTAACGCCGCCAGATAAAGCTCCGAATTAACGAGCAAAACTCACCGTTAAATGCGGAGAGAAAACAAACAGAAGTCCGAGCCAAGCACGACGTCCGGCCCCGCCGGGGGAGACGTATGTAGCGGACAAGACTTTACCTTTACATGGCGGAACTGCAGAGGGACGAAGCACAAAGCACCGGACACTAGGTCACTGGAAGTCGCCGAACGGGGAAGAGGCGCACTTGGCAACTGCAACCCAAACCCAAACATGAAAGGCGACCGGCGGCGGGTAACAAACCCCGCCATTTAAGGCTTCGAAAATTAAGAGACACGCGAAACTGACGGTGAATGCAAAGACAAACAGGAGCTCGAGCGCAGCCCGACGTCCGGCCCAGCCAGGCGAGACGTAGGAAGTGGCCGATACTCCACCTTTCCATGGCGGAACGGCAGAGTGACGAAGCACAAAGTACCAGACAGTAGGTCACTGGAGGTCGACGTACTGGGGAGAGGCGCACTAGATAACTGCAGCCCATACCCAAACATGAAAGGCGACCAGGGGCGGGTAACGAACCCCGCCATATAAAGCTTTGAAATCAAGAAACACTCGAAACTCACCGTGAAATGCGGAGAGAAACCAACAGTAGCTCGAGCGAAGCCCGACGTCCGACCCAGCCAGGCGAGACGTCGGAAACGGCCGAGACTTTACCTGTCCATGGCGGAAAGGCAGGGAGACGACGACGGGAGCCTAGAAGGTTCCAGGGCCAGCCAAGAGCACGAGGCACAGACGAGGGCTAGCAGAGAAGACGGAGGCCACGCCAGAAGCGGTAGACGAGAGGCTAGGCGAAGGCAGGCCGGTAAGGGACGGTCGAACCGTACACAGTCTTTCCAAGGGTCAGAGGCTCAGGTAAAAGCGTCCGAACGCTAACAGCGAAGTAGACAACTGGCTAAAGGAGACACCACCGGGCGCCTGACCGGATGGGCAGGGGAGGCTACTCTCGTCCCTGTTAGGGATCCCCGAAAGCTCTCTCGTCCCTATCAGGGATCCCCGAGAGCCTCCTGGGGGGACCCTTTGGGTCTTAGGCTAAAATTGGTAAGCAAGTAGACTATTTCCAGTTAGTCATGTCATCGGTAATGTGTTTTGAGGAAACAAAAAGACTTGTGAGTCACGTGCACGAAGTTCATGAATGATCAGGAGGGTAGCGTGACCGAGAAGGCAGACGAGGAGTACAGAAAACACTATAAGAGAGGAAGAAGGAGGCTAGAAAATTAAAGGAAGACAAAAAAGCAGCCAGAGCCGACCCAGGTGTACATGTAGCAACGTTTGATATGCAGACAGTACTGTCAACTCCCCATTCGAAGGTCAGCACAGCATACTACAAACGCAAACTTGCAGTTTATAACCTGACATGTTTTTCACTCGAAGACAAACACGGATGCTTCTACGTCTGGAATGAGACCGAGGGTCAGAAAGGATCGTGTGAAGTGGGCACATGCCTCCTGCTCTACCTTCAGTCACTGCCTGTATGTGTCAAGCATGTCATCTTATATTCAGACACATGTGGTGGTCAAAACCGAAATCGGTTTGTGGCCACTGCTCTCCATCATGCCGTCCAGACCATCAACCACATTGAGACGATTGACCATAAATTCCTAGAGCCAGGGCACACTCAGATGGAGTGCGATGCTATGCACTCCACAATTGAAAGAGCAAAAGCAACAGCTACCATCAGTGTCCCGAGCCAGTGGCATACCATCATACAGACACCGCAAGCCACAGCTCCCTACCTGGTCATGCCGCTCACACATGAAGACATATATGACTTTAAAGAAGTGGCAAGTGGACGTCTTAGAAACGCAAAGACAGAGATGAAAGGAGAACGGGTCAACTGGATGGGCATTAAATGGCTCAGATTCATGAAGACAGAGCCAGACACCTTTTATTACAAGTACAGAATGTTTGAAGGCTTCAAGATACTGAAGATCAGAGGAACTAGTCGCAGAAAGTCGTCAAAGCGCAAGCGCATCTTCTTTGATGATATTCTTCCTAGCCACTACTCTGCCAGAATACCTATCTCTGACAAGAAGAAGAAGGGTCTGCTTGACCTCTGTCGCTCAGGAGTGGTTCCAACAGACTGCCACAGCTACTATGAGAATCTGCCAAGCAACAAGTCTGTTCCAGACCGTCTCCCAGAATCAGACGTTGAGGATGAAAATGATACAGATGATGACTGATCTGTTTATCTGTTTGTTTCTGTTACTGACTTGATGACAGTGCTAGCTGCCAATTTGTTTTTCTGTGACCATGCAGATGACTTTGATGGCATATTTTAAAACTCAGCATTCACATACAATTTAGATGATTAGATTTGTATGATGTTTTATCGTTATAATATT